>JAQFVV010000097.1:3051542-3437805 GCA_028023455.1 Epiperipatus broadwayi | reverse complement strand
TTCACAGCCCACTTCAAATCTTCCGCTACCAACCTAAATTCAAACCCTATTCTTGCATATATATTCCACTCACTAACACATTTTTTTTTATCCTTTTGTTTGAGTATTATTAACTAACATATTTATTAACGAAGATATATGCCTAAATATCTGAATTTAAACACACAAAATAAAAATAATAAATATAGTATTTAAAGAGGGAATACATATACACAATAGGGAACGGAAGATTAATTATAACAAGCTATAATATCAATATATTATATTTTCTGCATTTTGTTATTCTATAAAAGATATAATAAGTATTTATTAATTGCAGCTCAGATATCTATAGATATTGTAGAGACAAACGTGCTGAGCAAATATTTATTGGAAAAGTTTGTTATATGTAATTTTATAAAATTGTGTTTTTAAATTATTTTTGCTATTAAACTCCACTTTTCTTTTAAATCCAATATGGAAGATGCGATTGTAATTAGTCAAAATTAATTAAAGGTGAGAAGCGTAATCTTGTATAATATTCTAACATAACTTTAATTAAAAGTTTCTCTAAAATCAAAAGTAGAAACTAAACTTAATTGATTTACTTTTGTTACAAACATTTTTTTTTATCAATTTAATTTCGAATTGAAAACTTATCTCACAATGGCATCTTCCAGCACAATGGGTAAATCGTATGTACAAATTCTTTTAAAAATTAATTGAATTAGATAACAATTAGCAATGACCAATCAGAAAAGGATTCCAAAAATACCAAGGCATGGAATAATTACGAATTAATTTGGGAGAGTAACTAGGACAGTCAATGAGAGCAGTCACCAAGAAAAATTTGCGTTCGTTAATTTCAATGTGTACTGAGTAAATCTAAGTCGCCTTTCTCGCCATTCGAGATGGCCTTCCCTGGAATCTGTGCCCATGGATCCCGATACTCATAGACTATAATTATATGCCTATTTGTTAAATAATAAACTTATTGCCTGCCTGAATAACTATGCTTGACAAACTAGATCTAGTCTCCGAGGGAATTGAAATCATCAAAAGAACCACCACGTTTTACAGAGGTAATCATTTCAAATGCTGCTAGACCTTTAAAGTTACCGTGAATAATTTTAACTCTCACCTATCTATTTCTTTAAACATTTTGTAAAGCTTTCATTTGTAAAATTTAATATTAGTTATGAATCAATTTGTAAAATTCTTACCTTTTTGTTAATTGTACCTTGTTCTCTCTATATATAACTTAGCTGTAATCTCTCCTACATTAAACCTCTCCTGAATAATTATTAGTTCTTAATTTCACGTCTATGCGGCAATACTTTATTTTCATTATTATATTTTATACTTTCATATACTAAATTATATGTCGATAATTTCCCCCAGAATCGCAAATGCTTACGCTATCTCTTTTAATAAAAGAAAACCCTCCTTACCTTTCAGAGGGTAATTAATCTAGTATTTTTTAAAAACAAATTTGTTATTCTTAGTATAGCGGGTGCCTGCCAGTCTGGGGAAATAAAATCAGAATTTGATAATTATTGTACAGTGTTATTTTCAAAAACTAAGTAAAAATCTATTTTCTTAGAAATGTGTTTTTTTTTGGTTAATTAAATAATAGCGCTAACTTCTAAAATCTGCAAATAGATTTATATGAATTAAATTAATATTACTTTCTTGAAATCAATAGCCACCACCGACTTTATATATATTTAATAATATGAAAAGTATTTATTTATTAAAGCATTCAAAACCAAAGATTTATATTATTTATACGTTGTGGAAAGTTTATGTGTAGTTTAAAGTAATACATAAGGGGGGGGGGGATCCTTTAGTTCTATGAGCTATATTATATTAGCATTAAATGTAATTCTTCCATATCCACGTAGTAATCAAATCATACCGGTACGCTGGGTTTTTATTAATAAAGATAGGCGATAATTCTTTATTCCTTAGTTACATATATATATATTTATATTAATGCAAGCGTTACGTGTATACCGGCCTTTCGTTATATATATATCTTTGTGCTTCGTTCATTTTTACTTCCAATACCAAGGACAAGGTTTGGCAAACCTCTTTGGATTTCTTCAGCGCGAGATATTATTGCATAGGGTTCGCTCTGGCAAAAGTCCAGCCTATGGCAATTCAATAAAGCGCATTCTTCGTTGTTTATGACCCGACCCTGCCGACGTTTGCAGAGAGTCGCCTTCTTTAACTGTGAATTGAAGCATCTTCTTGGATCTTAGAATAGATCTCTCCATTGCCATCATACACGTACCGCTCTCCCATATTTTGTTCTCGTTAAAAGCCTATTAATTCTCCTAAACCGTACTGTTATGATTATGCTAAATGGATTGCCATTTTTTTTATATGTTTCATTCACACTTTCAGATACGATATTTCTGCCATTATTATTATTTCCCAAATTAGCTTCCCACACATGTTCTTATATAGCAAATGCAAATATTAATTAAATATAATTATCCTTATCATCCAACTCAATAAACTTAAGTATTGGTACGAGTGCTATTGTTTTATTAATGGTGGATTCAAAGAACTTTATGTAACTGTAGTCTAGCGCTATTATTAAAAATCTTATGTATCCCATTCAATCGATAAATTATTGACATATAAATAGCCGCATTAGAATAAAGCCATGAATTATTTGTTATTGATGATTAAATACGTTCATTTTATAGCATTGTAAGGGAGGTTAATGTCGTCCAAGGGAGATAAACACCCATTTTATTTACATTGTAACACCAATAACGTTTGCAATCATATATATTCCAAGTTGATTTAATAAATCTTATATCTTTCTAAATATCTAAGTCATTGTTTCATTTATTGAATAGAAATGGATTTGATGTTATATAAAAAAGGTTCCACTTACTAGATGATCGAAAATCGCTAATCATAATATCCTGTACATGAATAAAGTTCAAATAAGAGTCTTTTTGTGTCACGACTTTGTGATGCCGGCGGGGTAGAAATAAATTAGATCAGTATCATTGGAATTGTTGCTCATAAGTTGGTAGATCTGGAAAATAGGCAAATAGGGCAGAGTTCATGAATGTTCCTGACTTATGTATCTTGCGCATGACTGGACTCGAGGTACTTTTGCCTAGATGCTAGATCTTGTTATATGAACAGACGAAACCGACCGGTACAGGTTTTTTTTTCCCCGGGTATGGACGCCCAGCCGTGGGGCTATTAATTACTTTTACACCCTGCAGAACCCTTAATAATAGATTTCAGTATTGATATAATGTTTTTTTCTAAAAAAAAAATAAAAATATATGTAAAAAAATTTTTTTTCTTGGTTTGTACACCCAGTTCAGATGTTTGTTTTTTTTTTAAATATTATACACACTAGTTACAAGTCATTACTAATATGTATATAATTGTCCCAATAATGTCAATCATATATGTAATTTTTTTTCCATAAACAATATTCAGTATATATGTGATATTTTGTTCTTCTTCCATAAATAATGTTTTAAATATATATGTACACTTTCTTGGGGTGGTGAAAGAAAAGTAGTGGCAGCTTTTAAATACTTTCACACCCATAGTATGTAAAAAAAAAGATATGTGCTTCAAATAGTAATGACATCTTTAATTACTTTATTATATTATACATCTGAACTGCTGTACAGCTGTCATAAATAAAAATATGTATTTATAAAAATGTACAATCATCTAGTAAAATAGTGTTGTAACAATCTACTCCTCTTGACTGGCTCCTGGTAGTACTACCATTATAAATTTTGTCATTAGGTGGTAGATTGAATAAACTAAAAAAATATTAGAAACAATGATTTCAAAAGTTAACAAGTTATATAGAGAGCATTATTTAATAAATCACACAATATGTACTCAACTATGTAATGCAAGTTTTGATAATTTTAATATGGATTAATAAAATTTTAAGTATGTTTCAGGTGCAAAGGAACAACCAAACCTAAAGACCCAGCAAAAACACTGAAGAATGAACAAGAGTAGATTAGGTAACAATATGATATTTGAACAGATATATATATATATTTTGTAAATGTTGGATCTAGAAGTTAATAATGCAAAAGGCAGGCATGGTAGAACACTAAATATAATGAATCAGGTATAGATTGGGTACAGGTATGGGGGAGCAGAATAAGGGGAGACTGTTGAGAATGGGGGAAAGGTGTGCCAATCCATAGAAGAAAAGTAACATAATCAGTCATCATTTTTTCTCTGGATACCAGAATAATAGTCAAACTAAGTAACCTTAAAGGATCTTCAAGGATGACACACTTTATACAGATAAAAAAGTTTCATGGGGAACTGGGTGAAGGTCCACAGGAACACTTGGAAAGTTTGGCAGTTTTTTTTTGTGTGTCACCCAGCAAGTAATGATGAGCAAGTGATGATTGCAAGTCACTATTTGGAGAAGACCGCCAAAAACTGGTGGTGGTCAATTAAAGGAAAACCAAAAACATTTAAGAAGTATGAAGAAGCAATCCTAGGGCAATTTTGGAGTGAAGAACACCAAGAAAGAATTCTACAGGTATTAAGAACCGAACAATATGAGGAAAATAAAAATGAGACATACACCCAGTTTTTTGTACGGCAAGTGGCCCGCATGAGAATGCTAACATCACTTAGATATTCTGATAGCCAGATAATTAGAATAATTCTACTCAATTTTCCCATTTGGTTACAAGAAATTATATTGATGAGCCGCATCAGTGACACAGAAGAAATGGCCAAATTCCTCATATCTGTGGAACATGGCTGCCATCATACCAATGGGAGCCAGAGAAACAATGATGAAACCAGCCAACAAAGCAAGGAACATAGTGTAGGCAAAAAAAAATAACCAGAGCCGATGGAATGCGGCCTATAAAACGCGATCCAGAAGAAAATCAAATAGATCATGATTATAATACCATGATTATCCATGAACCAGAAGATACCAGTGATAAAATGACTGCCAGTGTATCACCAGTCGTAAACATCAGCATAGGAGACAGATTGACACATGCCCTACTGGACTGTGGTAGCCAAGTCTCAATCATTGCCAAATCATGGATGCAAAAATTCCAGGAACAGGGAGGAATGTATAAACAATTACCAACTCGTCCGATACATATGGTTTTAGCTAATGGAAAGAAAATAATAAGTGAGAATTATCAGGTCTGGATGGAGATAAAATTCGCCCACAAACTGATTGGCCACACGTTTTTGGTCATTCCTGGGTTAATATATGACATAGTGTGGGGGTCTGATTTTTTAACCCAGCATAACAGAGTTATAGATTATCCCAGAAGAATCTGCCAGATCCATGATGAACAAGTTCCATTTGAAACTTTAGGAATTCCAATGGCAGGGACCAGCAATTGCTTTATTCAACCGGTGGATATGGAGACCATCACCACAAAGATTCAGGAGGCTGGATTAACAAAAGCAACAGAAAAACTTCATGTTAAAAAGATTTTGGAAGACCACATGCAAGTGTTTTCCAACACCCCTGGCAAGATCCATCGATACACCCACAGAATAAGAGTCCGGGAGGAATCATACAAACAATCAAAGACGTACCCAATCCCATTTCAATATAGGGAAGAAATGGAAAAACAGATACGTCAGATGCTGGAGTGGGACATCATTGAATGATGCCCATCTCCCTATAATAACCCATTGGTCATTGTAAAGAAGAAAAATGGGAGTCTGCGCCTATGCCTTGATGCCCATCACTTAAATAACATGACAATCCCTGAACGAGATGTGCCACCTCCGATCCAAGATATATTTGTGCAACTAGCAGGAAAATGCTACTTCTCCACATTAGACCTTACTGCTAGCTATTGGCAAATGGCCTTGGACCCCTGTGATCGAAAGTATACTGCTTTCCGATACCAGGGACACACCCATGTATTCAAGAGAGTCCCATTTGGGTTAATCAATAGTGGGGCAAGACTGATGCGATGTCTAAAACGGGTACTCTCAGAAGTACAACATATGGTATGTTATGTGAATGACATTGCAATAGCACCCACAACCTTTGATGAACACATGAAATATCTGGCCATGTTTTTCCAAGAATGCATTAGGGAAAACATCACTATTAATATAGACAAAAGCTGGTTCGCTGTGACTGAAATATTATTCTTGGGCCACATCATTAGCCCATTGAGAGGTTTCCCATGCCCACTACCCTGAAACAAGTCAGGTCCTTCCTTGGCCTTTGTAACTTCTACCACCGGTTCTATCCCAACTTTTCCCAGAAGACAAACCACTTAACTGACCTATTATGCAAAGACCGGAAGTGGCAATGGACAGATGACCATGAAAAGGAAATGGAAAACAAATTTCTTCAGACCGTGATGCTCCACCATCCGGATTTCAATCGCCCATTTTATGTCCAAACCGATAGCAGTAAAAGGGGTTTGGGGGCAATATTATTTCAAATTGGACCAGCTGGTGAACACCAGGTGTTGTATTTTAGCAGTCGAACCTTGAGGGGTGCAGAAATTAATTACATCACCATGGAGCAAGAAACCCTTGCGATTGTCAGGGCATGCCAAAAATTTAAACAATTTCTCCTGGGATCTGAGGTTATCATTGTTACAGATCACCGCTGCCTCGAGTTCCTAAACAAAAGCTTCTTGAACAATGATAGGCTAATTCGATGGAGCCTTACCTTACAGAAATTCCACTACAAGATTATTTACTGT
Organism: Epiperipatus broadwayi; assembly: GCA_028023455.1. Taxonomy (NCBI): domain Eukaryota; kingdom Metazoa; phylum Onychophora; class Udeonychophora; order Euonychophora; family Peripatidae; genus Epiperipatus; species Epiperipatus broadwayi. The sequence continues at coordinate 3,431,092 of JAQFVV010000097.1, read as the reverse complement.
CCTGGCCCAGAGAACATCATAGCCAATATTTTGAGCCGGCACCCCATATCCATAACCCCTCAGAACCATGAGGTTGTCGATCATCCAGTAGAGGTCATGCCCACCATAAAAGAAACGGGTATTGAATCAGAACTGAAAAACTTGTGCTATTGGCAGGACTTAGAGCCCCAATATAAATCAATTATCAAACGGATCCAAGAAACAAAGATTCAATCTGAGAACAAATCTAAATGGCATGGCCAATATAGATTGAAAGATGGAATACTGCAAGTAAGAACTAAATGCAAAGAGGATTCATGGAGGATATTAGTATCTTGTCGATTAAGAACCCGAATATTATATCTCAAGTGCATGAAACTATAGGGCATTATGGACCTCAGAAGACAGAAGAAGCTGTGAGGTATCAATTCTACTGGCCTGGCATGTATGCACAGATCCTAACTACTTTAAGGAAATGCACCACTTGTGCCCAATGCAAACCTCCAAATCGATCCTATGCCGGTAAAATTCAACCTATCTTAGCTACCGGTCCTAATAAATTATTAGCCATCGACCACTATTGTCCCTTACCAATGTTCAGAAAATTCCAATACCTGTTGGTGACTTATGACATATTTTCCAAGTATGTCCAGGCTTATCCGGTATGAGCAGCCAACTCTAAAGGCGTGATCCAAGCACTCCAAAAATGACAGTTTCCTGAAGTCGGAAAACCTGAGGTGATATTATCTGACAATGGGTCAGCCTTTACTTCCAAAGAATGGAAACAGTGGATAACAAAGCAGGGCATCAGTCACCAACTTACATCTATCCATAATCCACAATCCAACCCATGCGAACGGGTCATGCATGAGATTAACAGACTGTTTCACTCTTGTCTTGCAACCAACCATAGGGGATGGGTAAATAATACTGAGGGGATCATCAAGTGTATTAACAACACTGTTAATGAATCAACAGGATTTGTCCCTCACCATCTTCATTATGGGAAGACTTGCTCACAACTATTTAAAGCCCCTTTACCTAAAAATGAATCTCGAATCAATCCAATCCAAGACCGAAGGGATGCCCAGGTACACTTGGCTCATATGGCCAAACAACGTATATGGAGGGGGCACCCACACTAACATAGCTTCCAAGAAGGAGATACGGTATGGGTCCAGACTCCAAGAACTAGCAATACTACCAAAAGGGAATTTCAAAAAAATTTTCCCTTATACCAGGGACCATTTCAGATCAAAAGAAAGTATGGAGAAAATGCTTTCCTTCTACAAGGAGAAAAGGGTATTAAGGGGACATTCAACGCAAGGCACTTAAAGCCATTTGAACCTCCTGATCGTGGAAAATATTAAAAGTAAGATAACAATAAATCACAGACGGATAGCTAAGGAATTCGAACCACACTCTTGAAGAAAGATATGAATATAGTTTACTGTAATAGTTTTGCACCCAGTGATAGATAGGTCAAAAAAATTTTTTTTAGCATATATCAGCAAAGAAAAAAAAGGGGCTCACATTAGTTTGATAATTTTTTTTTATATAAATAAATCACGTACTCCTTTCAAACCAGGTTGTTCTTTTGTCACTGGAACAGCAAGTAAGATATTTTTTTACATTTTTTTTTATCAATTGTAAGTCCGGGAAAATGAAGCGGAATCTGAGATTCAGATTGCGCTTCACAGCCCACTTCAAATCTTCTGCTTCCAACCTAAATTCAAACCCTATTCTTGCATATGTATTCCACTCACACATTTTTTTTTATCCTTTTGTTTGAGTATTATTAACTAACATATTTATTAACGAAGATATATGCGTAAATATCTGAATTTAACACACAAAATAAAAATAATAAATATAGTATTTAAAGAGGGAATACATATGCGCAATAGGGAACGGAAGATTAATTATAACAAGCTATAATATCAATATATTATATTTTCTGCATTTTGTTATTCTATAAAAGATATAATAAGTATTTATTAATTGCAGCTCAGATATCTATAGATATTGTAGAGACAAACGTGCTGAGCAAATATTTATTGGAATATCCGGGGGGTAAAAAAAAATGTACCGGTTGGTTTCGTCTGTTCATATAACAAGATCTAGCATCTAGGCAAAAGTACCTCGAGTACAGTCATGCGCAAGATACATAAGTCAGGAACATTCATGAACTCTGCCCTATTTGCCTATTTTCCAGATCTACCAACTTATGAGCAACAATTCCAATGATACTGATCTAATTTATTTCTACCTCGCCGGCATCACAAAGTTGTGACACAAAAAGACTCTTATTTGAACTTTATTCATGTACAGGATATTATGATTAGCGATTTTCGATCATCTAGTAAGTGGAACCTTTTTTATATATAACATCAAATCCATTTCTATTCAATAAATGAAACAATGACTTAGATATTTAGAAAGATATAAGATTTATTAAATCAACTTGGAATATATATGATTGCAAACGTTATTGGTGTTACAATGTAAATAAAATGGGTGTTTATCTCCCTTGGACGACATTAACCTCCCTCACAATGCTATAAAATGAACGTATTTAATCATCAATAACAAATAATTCATGGCTTTATTCTAATGCAGCTATTTATATGTCAATAATTTATCGATTGAATGGGATACATAAGATTTTTAATAATAGCGCTAGACTACAGTTACATAAAGTTCTTTGAATCCACCATTAATAAAACAATAGCACTCGTACCAATACTTAAGTTTATTGAGTTGGATGATAAGGATAATTATATTTAATTAATATTTGCATTTGCTATATAAGAACATGTGTGGGAAGCTAATTTGGGAAATAATAATAATGGCAGAAATATCGTATCTGAAAGTGTGAATGAAACATATAAAAAAAATGGCAATCCATTTAGCATAATCATAACAGTATGGTTTAGGAGAATTAATAGGCTTTTAACGAGAACAAAATATGGGAGAGCGGTACGTGTATAATGGCAATGGAGAGATCTATTCTAAGATCCAAGAAGATGCTTCAATTCACAGTTAAAGAAGGTGACTCTCTGCAAATGTTGGCAGGGTCGGGTCATAAACAATGAAGAATGCACTTTATTGAATTGCCATAGGCTGTACTTTTGCCAGAGCGAACCCTATGCAATACTATCTCATGCGGAAGAAATCCAAAGAGGTTTGCCAAACCTTGTCCTTGGTATTGGAAGTAAAAATGAACGAAGCACAAAGATATATATAACGAAAGGCCGGTATACACGTAATGCTTGCATTAATATAAATATCTATATTTAACTAAGGAATAAAGAATTATCGCCTGTCTTTATTAATAAAAACCCAGTGTATCGGTATGATTTGATTACTACGTGGATATGGAAGAATTACATTTAATGCTAATATAATATATCTCATAGAACTAAAGGATTCCCCCCCCCTTTATGTATTACTTTAAACTACACATAAACTTTCCACAACGTATAAACAATATAAATCTTTGGTTTTGAATGCTTTAATAAATAAATACTTTTCATATTATTAAATATATATAAAGTCGGTGGTGGCTATTGATTTCAAGAAAGTAATATTAATTTAATTCATCTAAATCTATTTGCAGATTTTAGAAGTTAGCGCTATTATTTAATTAACCAAAAAAAAACACATTTCTAAGAAAATAGATTTTTACTTAGTTTTTGAAAATAACACTGTACAATAATTATCAAATGCTGATTTTATTTCCCCAGACTGGCAGGCACCCGCTATACTAAGAATAACAAATTTGTTTTTAAAAAATACTAGATTAATTACCCTCTGAAAAGTAAGGAGTGTTTTCTTTTATTAAAAGAGATAGCATAAGCATTTGCGATTCTGGGGGAAATTATCGACATATAATTTAGTATCTGAAAGTATAAAATATAATAATGAAAATAAAGTATTGCCGCATAGATGTGAAATTAAGAACTAATAATTATTCAGGAGAGGTTTAATGTAGGAGAGATTACAGCTAAGTTATATATAGAGAGAACAAGGTACAATTAACAAAGAGGTAAGAATTTTACAAATTGATTCATAACTAATATTAAATTTTACAAATGAAAGCTTTACAAAATGTTTAAAGAAATAGATAGGTGAGAGTTAAAATTATTCACGGTAACTTTAAAGGTCTAGCAGCATTTGAAATGATTACCTCTGTAAAACGTGGTGTTTCTTTTGATGATTTCAATTCTTTCGGAGACTAGATCTAGTTTGTCAAGCATAGTTATTCAGGCAGGCAATAAGTTTATTATTTAACAAATAGGCATATAATTATAGTCTATGAGTATCGGGATCCATGGGCACAGATTCCAGGGAAAGCCATCTCGAATGGCAAGAAAGGCGACTTAGATTTACTCAGTACACATTGAAATTAACAAGCGCAAATTTTCTTGGTGACTGCTCTCACGTTATATGAATTAAATTAATATTACTTTCTTGAAATCAATAGCCACCACCGACTTTATATATATTTAATAATATGAAAAGTATTTATTTATTAAAGCATTCAAAACCAAATATTTATATTATTTATACATTGTGGAAAGTTTATGTGTAGTTTAAAGTAATACATCAAGGGGGGGAATCCTTTAGTTCTATGAGCTATATTATATTAGCATTAAATGTAATTCTTCCATATCCACGTAGTAATCAAATCATACCGGTACGCTGGGTTTTTATTAATAAAGGTAGGCGATAATTCTTTATTCCTTAGTTAAATATATATATTTATATTAATGCAAGCGTTACATGTATACTGGCCTTTCGTTATATATATCTTTGTGCTTCGTTCATTTTTACTTCCAACACCAAGGACAAGGTTTGGCAAACCTCTTTGGATTTCTTCAGCACGAGATATTATTGCATAGGGTTCGGTCTGGCAAAAGTCCAGCCTATGGCAATTCAATAAAGCGCATTCTTCGTTGTTTATGACCCGACCCTGCCAACGTTTGCAGAGAGTCGCCTTCTTTAACTGTGAATTGAAGCATCTTCTTGTATCTTAGAATAGATCTCTCCATTGCCATCATACATGGACTGCTCTCCCATATTTTGTTCTCGTTAAAAGCCTATTAATTCTCCTAAACCGTACTGTTATGGCACCATACCCGGGGGAAATAAAAACCTGTACCGGTCAGTTTCGTCTGTTCATATAACAAGATCTAGCATCTAGGCAAAAGTACCTCGAGTCCAGTCATGCGCAAGATACATAAGTCAGGAACATTCATGAACTCTGCCCTATTTGCCTATTTTCCAGATCTACCAACTTATGAGCAACAATTCCAATGATACTGATCTAATTTATTTCTACCCCGCCGGTATCACAAAGTCATGACACAAAAAGACTCTTATTTGAACTTTATTCATGTACAGGATATTATGATTAGCAATTTTCTATCATCTAGTAAATGGAACCTATTTTTATATAACATCAAATCCATTTATATTCAATAACGGAAACAATGACTTAGATATTTAGAAAGATATAAGATTTATTAAATCAACTTGGAATATATATGATTGCAAACGTTATTGGTGTTACAATGTAAATAAAATGGGTGTTTATCTCCCTTGGATGACATTAACCTCCCTTACAATGCTATAAAATGAACGTATTTAATTATCAATAACAAATAATTCATGGCTTTATTCTAATGCGGCTATTTATATGTCAATAATTTATCGATTGAATGGGATACATAAGATTTTTAATAATAGCGCTAGACTACAGTTACATAAAGTTCTTTGAATCCACCATTAATAAAACAATAGCACTTGTACAAATACTTAAGTTTATTGAGTTGGATAATAAGGATAATTATATTTAATTAATATTTGCATTTGCTATATAAGAACATGTGTGGGAAGCTAATTTGGGAAATAATAATGGCAGAAATATCGTATCTGAAAATGTGAATGAAACATTGCGCTTCACAGCCCACTTCAAATCTTCCGCTACCAACCTAAATTCAAACCCTATTCTTGCATATGTATTCCACTCACTAACACATTTTTTTTATCCTTTTGTTTGAGTATTATTAACTAACATATTTATTAACGAAGATATCTGCCTAAATATCTGAATTTGAACACACAAAATAAAAATAATAAATACAGTCTTTAAAGAGGGAATATATATGCGCAATAGGGAACGGAAGATTAATTATAACAAGCTATAATATCAATATATTATATTTTCTGCATTTTGTTATTCTATAAAAGATATAATAAGTATTCATTAATTGCAGCTCAGATATCTATAGATATTGTAGAGACAAACGTGCTGAGCAAATATTTATTGGAAAAGTTTGTTATATGTAATTTTATAAAATTGTGTTTTTAAATTATTTTTGCTATTAAACTCCACTTTTCTTTTAAATCCAATATGGAAGATGCGATTGTAATTAGTCAAAATTAATTAAAGGTGAGAAGCGTAATCTTGTATAATATTCTAACATAACTTTAATTAAAAGTTTCTCTAAAATCAAAAGTAGAACCTAAACTTAATTGATTTACTTTTGTTACAAACATTTTTTTTTATCAATTTAATTTCGAATTGAAAACTTATCTCACAATGGCATCTTCCAGCACAATGGGTAAATCGTATGTACAAATTCTTTTAAAAATTAATTAAATTAGATAACAATTAGCAATGACCAATCAGAAAAGGATTCCAAAAATACCAAGGCATGGAATAATTATGAATTAATTGGGAGAGTAACTAGGACAGTCAATGAGAGCAGTCACCAAGAAAATTTGCGTTCGTTAATTTCAATGTGTACTGAGTAAATCTAAGTCGCCTTTCTCGCCATTCGAGATGGCCTTCCCTGGAATCTGTGCCCATGGATCCCGATACTCATAGACTATAATTATATGCCTATTTGTTAAATAATAAACTTATTGCCTGCCTGAATAACTATGCTTGACAAACTAGATCTAGTCTCCGAGGGAATTGAAATCATCAAAAGAAACACCACGTTTTACAGAGGTAATCATTTCAAATGCTGCTAGACCTTTAAAGTTACCGTGAATAATTTTAACTCTCACCTATCTATTTCTTTAAACATTTTGTAAAGCTTTCATTTGTAAAATTTAATATTAGTTATGAATCAATTTGTAAAATTCTTACCTTTTTGTTAATTGTACCTTGTTCTCTCTATATATAACTTAGCTGTAATCTCTCCTACATTAAACCTCTCCTGAATAATTATTAGTTCTTAATTTCACATCTATGCGGCAATACTTTATTTTCATTATTATATTTTATACTTTCAGATACTAAATTATATGTCGATAATTTCCCCAGAATTGCAAATGCTTACGCTATCTTTTTTAATAAAAGAAAACCTTCCTTACCTTTCAGAGGGTAATTAATCTAGTATTTTTTAAAAACAAATTTGTTATTCTTAGTATAGCGGGTGCCTGCCAGTCTGGGGAAATAAAATCAGAATTTGATAATTATTGTACAGTGTTATTTTCAAAAACTAAGTAAAAATCTATTTTCTTAGAAATGTTTTTTTTTGTGGTTAATTAAATAATAGCGCTAACTTCTAAAATCTGCGAATAGATTTATATGAATTAAATTAATATTACTTTCTTGAAATCAATAGCCACCACCAACTTTATATATATTTAATAATATGAAAAGTATTTATTTATTAAAGCATTCAAAACCAAAGATTTATATTATTTATATGTTGTGGAAAGTTTATGTGTAGTTTAAAGTATTACATAAAGGGGGGGGGGAGGAATCCTTTAGTTCTATGAGCTATATTATATTAGCATTAAATGTAATTGTTCTATATCCACGTAGTAATCAAATCATACCGGTACGCTGAGTTTTTATTAATAAAGATAGGCGATAATTCTTTATTCCTTAGTTACATATATATATTTATATTAATGCAAGCGTTACGTGTATACCGGCCTTTCGTTATATATATATCTTTGTGCTTCGTTCATTTTTACTTCCAATACCAAGGACAAGGTTTGGCAAGCCTCTTTGGATTTCTTCAGCGCGAGGTATTATTGCATAGGGTTCACTCTGGCAAAAGTCCAGCCTATGGCAATTCAATAAAGCGCATTCTTCGTTGTTTATGACCCGACCCTGCCGACGTTTGCAGAGAGTCACCTTCTTTAACTGTGAATTGAAGCATCTTCTTGGATCTTAGAATAGATCTCTCCATTGCCATCATACATGTACCGCTCTCCCATATTTTGTTCTCACTAAAAGCCTATTAATTCTCCTAAACCGTACTGTTATGATTATGCTAAATGGATTGCCATTTTTTTTATATGTTTCATTCACACTTTCAGATACGATATTTCTGCCATTATTATTATTTCCCAAATTAGCTTCCCACACATGTTCTTATATAGCAAATGCAAATATTAATTAAATATAATTATCCTTATCCTCCAACTCAATAAACTTAAGTATTGGTACAAGCGCTATTGTTTTATTAATGGTGGATTCAAAGAACTTTATGTAACTGTAGTCTAGCGCTATTATTAAAAATCTTATGTATCCCCTTCAATCGATAAATTATTGACATATAAATAGCCGCATTAGAATAAAGCCATGAATTATTTGTTATTGATGATTAAATACGTTCATTTTCTAGCATTGTAAGGGAGGTTAATGTCGTCCAAGGGAGATAAACACCCATTTTATTTACGTTGTAACACCAATAACGTTTGCAATCATATATATTCCAAGTTGATTTAATAAATCTTATATCTTTCTAAATATCTAAGTCATTGTTTCATTTATTGGATAGAAATAGATTTGATGTTATATAAAAAAGGTTCCACTTACTAGATGATCAAAAATCGCTAATCATAATATCCTGTACATGAATAAAGTTCAAATAAGAGTCTTTTTGTGTCACGACTTTGTGATGCAGTGGGGTAGAAATTAATTAGATCAGTATCATTGGAATTGTTGCTCATAAGTTGGTAGATCTGGAAAATAGGCAAATAGGGCAGAGCTCATGAATGTTCCTGACTTATGTATCTTGCGCATGACTGGACTCGAGGTACTTTTGCCTAGATACTAGATCTTGTTATATGAAGAGACGAAACCGACCGGTACAATACAGAGAATAATGTAATTTGAAATGGATAATCAATTTAAATACCTTAATTTGGTAATAACACATATCATTTATGGTAGCTTAAATCTCTACATTGTAATTAATTAAAGTTTATTTAAATAATATACATAAAAATACTAATACTTTCTTTCATGCACCTTATAAGCCAATAAACATCTCATGATCACCATTTCTTATGCTAGCTTATAACTTTATTAAAATAGGCAAAACTCTCCATACCTATTGCCACTCAGTGCAAGCCAGAGTAATCCATGGATGCCAGAAGGCTTATGCATAAAATCCCCATCTTAATGCCTACTCATCCAATATCTCCAGACTAGTTTCTGGTTTATGTCCTTCATCAGTGAGGAGCCTTGGATCTGAGAGCACTGCATTTAGATCTTAGGAGGGTTGTATTAGAGACTAAGTTCTAGGTGCAGTGCTCTCAGATCCAAGGCTCCTCACTAATGAAGACCACAAGCCAGAAACTAGTCTGGGGATATTGGATGAGGAGGCATTAGATGGGAATTTTATGCACAAGCCTTCTGGCATCCATTTATTACTCTGGCTTGCACTGAGTGGCAATACATATGGAGAGTTTTGCCTTTTTTAATAACTATGCACCTTATACAATGCAAATACTCCATTTTATTGTTCCCAACTTCCAAAAATAATGGACAGTTTTGATTGACCAACTGTTTTCTTCAGAACTGTAACATAAACCATATGCCAATACATGATTTGCTATTATATATGATTGAAGTTTGAATTTTATAGGCAACGGTTTTGCATTATATTATTTTGTTGTTGTTTTTGCAAACTGTCTACCGTTTAGTTCTAATAAAAGTCAGACCAATTGGCTCTGATTTTTGGAAATGTATAAACAGAAATTTTTTTATATGGAGTTCAAAATAGAAAAAATTTCATGACGAATTAGGTGATATAAGTAACTTTTGTGATCCAGACGGACATAAAACTTTTTTTTGAAGCCCACTTTTTATTTTTATGCTTAATAACAACTTCTACAGTTTTTATAATACCAATAAAAATTGGTTTTTTATTACTATTTATTTATGCCATTAATAATCTGCCATTCAGATTTATTTTTGAAAAGTCTAAGCACAGTAATATAATTAAATAATTAAACACCACTTCTTATTTCTCATAACATTGAATCTTATTTAATTTACAATAAAATATCTGCTTCCCAAACATAATTTTATAGATGATAAATATGTAATGATGTTAACTGTTTATACTTCTGTACAGAATGTAGTAATTGTGATAAGTGTACTTATACACAACTATAGAGAAGCTTGTTATTTCTATACATTAATTACCACTTAGCGCTTTCAAGAACATATTTCAATTGACAAGTAATCTTCATCAGAGATTTAAATATTAAAAACATTTTTAAAAAAACAAAAACAAAACAACACCAAACAATTATATTATATTTACATATTATTTAAGTCATTTAGATTTTGCAGATGATGTAATTGTTTTTGCAACTAATGCTTTAGAGCTGCAGGAAATGTGGCAGGAGTTATCAGAGGAAAGTAGGGCTGAAGATAAATGTTAAAAAGACTAAAGTAATGTTTAATCGATTTTCTCAAAATATGAAAATAAAGATTGATTATGATGAGTTAGAAGAAGTTAAAAGTTACAAATACCTTGGTCAGATTATTAATACAGATGGAAACATAATGGATGAAATTAATCATAGAATTAAACTTGGAGTGCTTTTGGTAGAAATAACTTAATCTTAAAAGAAAATATGCCTATGTGTTTGAAAAGGAAGGTTTTTAATAAATGTGTTTTTCCAGTTCTTACTTATGGATCCGAGACTTACACACTCAATAGAAGAGCAATACAGAGACTTCAGACCACTCAAAGAAGTATGGAGAGATGCATGTTAGGAGTAACAAGAAGAGATTGAAAATGCAATGTATGGGTGAGAGAACAAACAGGTGTTACTGACCTCATTGAAAAAATTAAAAGACTGAAGTGGAGTTGGACTAGACATATTGCTAGAAGAGATGATAATAGATGGACAATTAAAATCTTAAAGTGGATTCCAAGATATTGTAAAAGACCCAGAAAGAGACCACATGTTAGATGGATGGATGAAATAAGAAAGTGTGCAGGGGTGATGTGGAGAAGAGAAGCTAAAGATCAGAGAAGATGGATTGAACTTGGAGAGACCTTCATCCTGCAGTGGATTGATAATGGTTGATGATGATGATGATATGAATTATATATAAAAGTTTATACCCAGTCTAAGGAAAGGACATCTTTTTTTTTAATTGGTTGATTTAACAACTTTTTTTAAAGATTTAATAATAAATTAAACCAAAGATTTTAATATTATATAAATAAATGTGAGAAATGTAACTGGTCTATGGAAAAGTTGTCATTTTAGTAATAGTTTTTTTTAACTGGTTCCTTTAACAATTTTTTTTAAAATTTAATGTAAAAAACAAAAGATTTTAATATTATATAAATAAATGTAGAAACTCATAATTGAAAAAAAATGTTTGAAACAACTTGGCCTGTTTGGTACATTTCAGAAATGTATACAATAAATTAAAATATTAATAAAGCTAATTTAAAATTTTAAATATACCTGTTATATTTGATAAGTACATTATATATAGTTAGGTATAGTTTTCTCTATAAATAAAATCCATACTTTGTTATGAATTTGGATAGTAGACAAAGTATGGATTTTAGATTATTTACTGGAGTACCCTTTGAATAAAAAAATTCAGAGCATGCTCCAGTAAAGCATTACGGAAGTAAGACCATTCCAATTCCAAAAAAGAAAAAAAAGGAGAGAAAAATTACTCTAGAAATGAGTTTTGCTACGATTATACAAACCAATCTGTGACTCACAAATACATCCACATATATAACATGCTGTCCATTTTCCTGTTTATATTATATTTTATAATGCTGTCTTTTAATTCCTTCAGCAGAAAACTTTTCTTCCTGAAATACTTCAACACCATGGCTAATTTAAGCTCTCCAATGTATTCTATTCTCTGCCATATCTTCCCAATGGAAGCAATTGACATTACACTTCTTTAGAATGTCTTTGAGATGATCCTTACATTATAGACAGGGTCTATCTCTTCCACAAAAACCATGCCCAAGTTCACATAAAACACCATTTTAAGAGATCTTCCATTGTTCGTTTGTTTTAAATGTCCAATCTAATGGACATGTGATTTTATACTAGTAGAATCAATAGCATCACATCCAGCAAACAGAAGAACATATTGATTGGTTTTAAGGTATTGCCATATTTTTAAAATTTTATGGAACATTCTTAAATTAAACTTTTCTGATTCCTTTATATTATTCTGATACAGTGTCCAAGTTTCACTTCAATATAATAAATTGAATAAAATAACAGCTAACTTAGTTGCAGTAGTTATTTCTCTATATTGAATACTCTATCTTTAAACTTGTTAAAAGCAGCCACAGTAAGTTGGAGTCTGTGTTATCTCAACATCTAAGTTCATTTTTTTTCTTTCCATGTGTCATAGCATCAGCCAGGAAGCGAACCTGCTAACTCGGGACAACTGCTTGTAAGGCAGCTGTGCTGACCTCTCGACCACCAATGCTTGATGTTCATTTTTTTTATTTATAAAAGTAATAATGATTAATATATTTTTAAAATAACGAACCTAAATTGATTACAGCCATTTTATTAGTTTAAAAGTAATAATTGCTTAGTTTTGTTAAGATTATATACTTTACTTATTCATTAAAACCAGTCAACACTTAGACAGCCCCAATATAAATAACAATCAACAATCTCAAAATGTTGTCTAGGCAACTTCTTTTTAGCAATAAAGGTGGAATTCCACCTTTATTTATGGTTCAATAAACTTATATAGACACTAAATATTGCAACTTGACCATAGAGATTGAAATTATTGATACAAAGAAGTTTAAATAAACCTTCTCAAACAGATAATATAACTTTCTGAACGCAGACTAATAAATAGTCAATTATAACATTACAAACTGCAATTATAATTTTCATATTGTACCCAAAGCATTATTTAAATAGTAAGTGTAATAATACAAATTTGCTTACTGTGTCTTAATTTATGCTTTTAACAGGTTTATTTCCAATTCTAATACCACTGATGGAAAAATTAAAAATTACAACAGTGTCAAAACCGTCCAGGGAATTTTATACTCAAATAAAAAAACTTGTGAAAGAATACAGACAGCGTGATCAGGTAAAATTTATAAATACATATGTGTGAGAGTATACATTCAAATTTAAAGACATTTAAAATGTATTGATTTTTCAAAACATATATATAGTAATTAATGTCATTTCTATATTTTAAAATTATTTTTGATTAACTTCAACCCATGATAAATGTCCGTGTATTAGTTAACTTAAACTATATATAAGACCATCATATTTTATATCATATTGTCTTCCACAAACATGTAATAAAATATATGAATGATTTTTCACTTTGGAGATTATATGACATTTGAATATTGGAAGCAAATTACGTAGTAAAAGAATGACGTTAGTTGTTTTTTGTTTTTCAAGCTCTCATTTGTTTTTCAAAGAACTATAAATAATCTTTTTTTTTGCAGACTCCCTTTTTTCGACTATAATATATCAAACTTAATTTTATTACATAAATGAAATATACAATATTGTTTTATTTAATAGTTATTGTTTTTTTAACATGTGACTTCCTTCTAATTTTTTTAACAGCTATATTTATTTTTAAAAGCGTACTCGTAATCTTGTGAATGCAACATTTGCAGAGCTAAACAATTCTACATTTGACTTCTAAGAATCGAAAATTTTATTTAACAAAAGATAAACCCTTTTCGACTTCTGATCTGGACTTTAACTGATCCATATATCAATTTTACCAATTCATAGTTAATACTTCATTAGTAGATGTAATCAGATAAACCATTTTATCCAAAAAGTTTAGATAATCTATATAATATATAGGATATATGAACACAGACTTTCACATGACCCACCACTCTCCACACTATCTCATAACACTGATACACTTGAACACATAAATGTTGAAAAGATAAATAATCACCAATATACGTATTTCATGTTAAATCAGAAATCACCAATTGGTCCAGATTACCATCTCTACACATATATGCTATAAGTGCTCAGATATATATTAAGATAGCCAATCCTCATACTTTAATGGACAGGCTTCAATCTACTCCACACTCCAACTCTTCAATCGTCCATCCAATTGAAAATCTGATGATGGAATGCTCAAAGGCCACCCTGAGGCTGAGATTCTTGTCACATCCATGTTGTCCTCTCATGTACAGGACATAATCCATTTAATTCATATACAAGAGATGGGAAGACAACTCTACTATCTCATAACTTAGCACACAGGCTTATTAATATACCTGTGTCTATATATGTAATATATAGGGTATATGAGCACAGACTTTCACACAACCCACCACTCTCCACACTATCTCATAACACTGATACACTTGATCACATATATGTTGAAAAGATAAATAATCACCAATATAGGTATTTCATGCTAAACCAGCAATCATCAGTTGGTCCAGATTACCATCTCTACACATATGTTCTATAAGTGCTCAGATATATATTAAGATTGCCAATCCTCATACTTTAATGGACAGTCTGTGCTCACATACCTTATATATTACGTATATAGACTTAGGTATGTAATAAGCCTGTGTGTTTCAGTTATAATCTATATAATAATTCAAGGCATATTTTAAAGTAGTGCTGCTATCTCGTAGAAATAATCCAAATTACTCAGCCTATATGTAAATTTTCTCTTAGAAAGTCCTCTATATTAAATAACTGAAAAAAATATAGCAATATAAACATAATTATAAATAAAAATAGCAATTAAAAAAAAATAGTTAATAATATACTACATATACGTACTTGTGTTAATTCTACATCTTGACTCTATATTCAACTTTTATGCTCAAAATCATTGGCATAAATATGAGCATTTGAATTTTTGCTTCTTTGCTCATTCCTCACTTAAAAATCAGCTTTTAATTAGCCTTTAATTTCAATCTATTTTCACGATATCTAATCACGAGATAAAGTCCATTGATTGCTTGAACAAACAATGGATAGTTCATGGAAGCATATGAGAAAATCCTAGAATATCAATGTCAGCATTAAAAAGATTATATTGTCTAAATTAGTCTAATGACTTCTCTTATAATAAAATAAATTCATTTACTATACAAATCTTTAAGGGAATTGAACTTAGACTTTCAAGCTCTTCAGTCATCCACTCCATCTTATATAACTGATACATATGACCACATACATGTGAAAAAGATAACATATTTCATGCTGAACTAGCATTCATCAATTGGTATGGATCATCACCTCCCACACACATATATAATCAGTGCTCGATTTATATTAAGATAGAAAATCTTCTTAATGGACAGGCTTCAGTCTTCTCCACTCTCTAACTCTTCAGCCATCCATTAATTGAAAATCTGATGATGGTATGTTCAAAGACCTTGTTTGCCCATTTTGCTGTCATATCAATGTTGGCCATGAGTCATTCTGACCCCTCATATGTATGATCTTAAGACCATTTAAACACACAAAAGAGAGATGAGTAGGATACAGGCTGAAACTGTAATAATTAAATAAAAGTATAATATATATACTTAAGCTAGATGTAATTAGAAGAAATTTGAACCCAGATTTTCAAGCTCTCTTCAGTCATCCACTCCACCTTATACAACTGATACAAATGACCACATACATGTGAAAATGATAAATGATCTCCAATATACATATTTCCTATTGAACCAGAACTCAACAATTGGTCTGGATTATTCTGTCCATTAAAGTTTGAAGATTTGCTATCTTAATATAAACTGATCGCTGATTATATATCTGTATGTGAGAGATGTTGATCTGGGCCAAGTGATGAGTGCTGATTCAGTTTAAAATACCTACATTGAAGATCATTTATTTTTTTCACATGTATGTGATCATGTGTATTGGTTGTATAAGATGGAGTGGATTACTGAAAGGAGTTTGAGTTTGTGTTCAAATCCCGTCTAATTACATCTAGCTTAAGTATATATATATTTCACTTATTGAAATAAAAATCTTTATAAAGATATTGTCACTATTTGAAACATGTATAATCACAGCAAATATATTTAAATGAAGTAAAAGGTTTACTGCTTGGCAGTTCATAAGAGATTCAATCACCAGAAGTGACCAAATTGAATGTTGATCCAAAGATCCCGAGTTCCAGAATTTGTCATTGTACCAGTGCACTATACAGAATGAAAAATAATTGAATGATTTATTACTCAAGAATTCATAAAAAGTTTGAGAACCAAAATAGCAGGGTTGGGCATGATCCATGGGCCTTGAGCTCCAGTGTCTACCACAGTATCACTATATCAAACTATACAACAATTACTCAGCATTATAAATAATTGAGTAATTAGTTTCTTAGGTAATTCTGACCTATTTATATGCTTTTTTTCTTCTTTCCTTCTATCTACATATTCATCAGTCTTCTAATATACATACATAATTGCTTACTTACCTTCTTTTCTATCCTGTATATTTATCTGTCTATATATTTATCTTATTGTCTATTTGTTTATCTATCTATTTATCCATTTATCTACTTGTATATCTATCAATCTATATTTATTTATGGCCTTTCTTGGATGTGAATCTTAAATCACACGGATTATTAATACCTCCATTATAAAATTATATAGGGAATATATATTAACAAGTGGCAATAAACAAATATGCAAAATATGAACAAGTAACAGCTTCTCTTAATTTTTTGAATGTGTTACGGTAAAAGATGATGTTAAAATTTCTTAATAAAAAAATTAGAAAAAAAATAATTTCTTAATAAAATCAACTAAATTCTCAAGTTGTGAAAAAGGAATTAGTGTTAATGACATGAACAAAGTTATCCAGAATCAGTAGTCTACAAGGAAAGAAATAAGGAAGCATATAAATCTATGTTTAATGATTATCTTAATGAGGGTTGGATGTCATATATGTTCTAGGAGAAGGTACAGCTATAAATTTATATGAACCTCTATTTAAAAAATTGTTTGATTTCAAAAATTAAGAATACACCAAATCCAAACTGAAGTAAAAAGAATTTTGCAGTATGATTAGTGTGAAATTTTGAATATGTTTGGGATATTGTTGATCTAGACATCAAAGACATTTCCCCAAAGGTATTATAAGATAACCAAACAACTAATGGCTCTCATAAAATTATAATAACAATCTAGCATCTATATGTTCCCACACTTATGTAGATGTATATAATTACAAACTTTCATGTTAGATTGAAGTAATCATTTTTATTACCTTTTAGTTGTCAGGCCATCAGTTTTTTTTTTTTAAAGCTGAACTAATTTCTGAATCAAATATAGTTTTTTTTTTAGGATAAGTAATTTTTTATGCTTTTTATTTTTCCAAGCTCCATATCGGGAAGCTAAATTTTATAAAAACATATAATTTTACGAAATGTAAACTATTGTCCAATTAATGTAGTTAGGCTACCTATTCTCTAAACTTTGCTCTTAATAAATTATGTAAAACAGACGTATACTTTTTTTTAAATGTTAGAAAATATGGATTTACTTCTATTTTAAAATGTTATTGTCATATTCCAGTGCTTCTATGTACATATTTTTTTGCTTATTATTAATCCTTTTTGATATTTTATATTGTTTACACCTGGTAGAAGTTTTTGAAAATGTTCAAACTTTCACTTTTGTATAAAATCTTTATTTTATACGAAAACTCAATAAATTGGACTTGATTGCTTTTATATTTAATTCTGTAAATGAATAATATTTTTAAAAAATATATTTGAGCTTTTTAAAGACTTAAATTGATTTGTAAATAAGAACAAAGTATATAAATGTCACTAATAATGTTAATCTAAATACTCTTTCAGAAAATGAACAAACTTTTTTTTATTTTATACTAAGACTTAATGACTTGATTGCTTTTTAATTTAATTTTATAAATTTATAATATTCTAAAAAAATTATATTTGACCTTTTTAAAGACTTAAATAAGAACAAGTATACAAATGTCATTAATGATGTTAGTCTAAACACTCTTTCAGAAAATGAACAAATTCTTTTTTATTTTAAGTTTGTTAAATGTAAATGAACAAAGGGGGATTTCTGATAAATCTATTGGATTCTAATTTACAATCTGATATTTGTTTTGTAATTATTAAAATATTTGAAAAAATTCTAACATCATAACAACTTTGACAGATAATGACATTTGACAAAGCATTTTTAAGAAAGAAATATGTCCTTAAAATCTTTCCTTTGGTAACAATAAAATAAAGATGATTGATATTTTCCAATTGTCTATAAGATACAGACATCTTCAGATTTTTTTTGTTAAAAAATCAATAAAAACAATACAGCTGAATTTACAATATTAAAAAAAATCCTATGCTAATATGAGTTGTGATAATGGTAAAACCATAATCTAAAGCAGTGGAATTATTATGCATTTTCTGAGGAAAACATTCAATGATAATTAATGAATATGAGTTACTAAATTAAAATAAATACACTGAAATTTTCTGTTTAAATTTTTTATTTTCTATGTATGTTTTGACCTCTTTATATATGGGTTATCTTCAGGGTCTTTGATTTTTCTATATATTAATTAAATTTTCACAGGTTTATCGCTTTAGGTATTAGTATTTTTATAGATGAATTCCAGCCATGATGTAATTAAACAAAGCAGTTAAAATAGGCATTAACAAATACATATTTCATATAAAACCCTAATCTCTGTTCAATATAAAATCTTCATAAACTAAAAATCACTTCACTTTTGATTAAAAGTGGTTTAGCCAAATATATGTCTTTAGAGTCATTATATAATTATAAAATTTCTGATAACAGAATTCATTTAAAAATATCTATGTATGCAATCACTGAGCCATAACATTTCACAATTCTTTTTACATTAATATATCACCATCTTAGGTTAGATTTTGATTTGAAATTAATAAAATAAATCAATTTACATTTTTAAACTTGATCTTCTAATGATAGCAAGTCTTATTGGAAATGCAAATATGAATGGATTAATTTTATATTTTCAGCTTGAAATCTGACACAAACTGCAGTATATTAATGTAAACAATTTGAATAAATGTTATTGGTCAGTAAATAAATATATAAGTATTGTGATAATAGATATAAAAATGAGTCTTACTATATGGTTAAACTGGATCTGTCTATCATGCTGATAATCATAATAAAACTTGAAATTTCTAGATTCCAAACATGATTAGAAATTTTTTTCAAATAGCTGCCTTATAATAAATTTAGCTAATCATTTAGATATATTCAGAAAATTGATATCTAACTATTTTTAGGTAGAAAGTAAAATGAGGGTGGAGAACTGCTCACTCAGTGGTGAATAGTGAGCCTTCACTGTTCTTTAGTGAGGGTAGTTTGTGATACCTTTGGAAAAGCCGAAGGCTATTTAGAAGCCTGTTTTACATTTATATATATTTACAATTTTTTTAAATATATATATTGTAACCAGTAGGATTACATAACACATGCTAATATAGTGTATGTGCATATATATATATATATACGTAAAATAAAGGAAAAGTAGAAATAAACACAATAAATTTTTGTAGATATTTTTCTATATTTCCTAAAATAAAATAATAAGTAAAGGGTTAAATAACTCTGGGTTTAAAATAATATTTTATTGTAAAATTAAATATTTTAAAAAGGTCTGAATAAATATATATATATATATTGTATTATTATTATTATTATTATTCTGATTGTGAAATATAAAAACACAATACTTGTTTTTGAAATTTTTTTAATTAATTAAAACATGTATGTTTTCAAAGAGATTAGAGAGATAAAAATAAAAACTCTGTTTTCATTCAAGGTGTTGTTATCACCTCAGATGATTTTATAAAAAGACTGATAAAAATATCAGTCAGTCTGGGTAATGATTTGTGAAGGGAACAGTCTGGATAATAATTGTTGTAAGAACTGTCAACTGAAAAGTTGGTTACAATATTTTGTTGCAACTTGATGAAGTGCAGCAGCTGGTTTTAGCTGACCATAGAATTTGAAGAATAGCTACCATAAACTGATGTAGCTAAAGGCTAAGATAGTAGAATGTTTCCTTAGCAGGAGTTTGAATTTACATGGAGAAAAATGACCCACTTCTTTGTGCTGAAATTCATAGCCTTAAATGTGAAGAAGACAGTTGCTTGTCTGAAATCTATCAAACCAAGACCACTGCTTGCCTGGAACAATCCTAGACAGAAAGGGAGACCAACATTTTATATGGATTACATTTTTCCTGATGATGACAGTCACTAAAACCAAGCTTAACAAGAAAATCCTCCAGCTTTCCCAGGGAACTCCAGTTTGCTGAAGAAGCAATTATATATATGCTGATGTATCTAAAGGCAAAGAAGTGCAGATAAACATATGCGGCTGTGGTGAGTAGAGTTATATATGATAATGAAATTTTAATAATTTCTTCGGTAAAATGACATTTTGAAAGTGATGCGTGAATTTGTACTTTTTATGTTTATGGTGGATGTATAATTGAGCAGGGCTGCCTGGATGCAGTGCATTCATGATGCTCCAAAGTATAGGCTCGGCACTGTCTAGACCTAGATGTTGAGCTCCCAGAGTAGTCCAGCAGTGTATATGTAGGCCTCATGAATAGGCCTTGGTCTCATAAGTAGACCTCATTTATAGCCCATAAGACTCACAAGAGATAAGCAGGGCTGGCTCGATGCCTGATAGTTTTTTTTCTGGATACTACTCTTTGTGGATGATCTGTCTATTTACTTAGAAGGGGCAGTGCTGAAAAATGAGGTATTTTCTCACGACATCATGGAGTTTTGTGTTCTGGTAGTCTATGCTAGGCTGTCTACTTATCATGGCATGGGGTGTTGCAGTTCACATATTCACTTTTCCTATCTCACCTTGCCTACTTCATCAGCATTATCTAATCAAGAAGAGAGATATTTTAAAAGTGAAGCAAACAAGCAAATAATTCTGCCTGGATTTTTTTAAAAAGTAAAGAATTGATGATTCTATAATTTAAATTTAAAAGCATTGATAATTAATTGATCAACAATCAAAAGTGACCTGTCAAAAAAATTGACTTTATGTTTTAAAAGAAAAAAAAAGTTGATAGTATTTATTTCTTTTAAGAAAGTAATCGATAAAGAGTGGAACTTACTATAAAACAAGAAAAGCAATTTATACATTTTCAGCCAAAAATAATTGTGAAAATAACTTTTATTGTCATAACAAGTACGTAAATGTTATATATATTCAAAATGAAATTTGTAATTATAAAATTAAGGTATTTTTTTTATTGTTTTGACAAAATTAAATTTGTTATGTTAAGAATCTGTGCAATTCAATGTGTTTTAGTAAACCTAATATAGGTATGGTCTTATTAAAAATATAAGTTAAAAAGTTTAACCATTTATTATTTTTATGTAAAAGTTAAATATGTTCAGAAATTTCATGCACGCACATGTATGTGTGTGTATATTGTCAATTATAACATATATGTAAAATTTAATCTCTTTTTTTTAATAATTATTTTATGTTAATTGGAATGTTTTTATTGTATATTATAAAACACATGTCTGTGTATGGATATATGTATGCGTTTATAGATACTTATTAGGAAATCATGTAAATCAATGTAAAAATTTTAGTGTGTATATAGTTATGTATACTTTTCAAAATCAGAACCTTTATAAGACCCTAATTCATTTTTTTTATTGTTATTAATAAACTTATTTAATTGTTAAAAATTGTTTCCATCATCTCTTGGTCACATACAGTAATAGAGCTTATGTTCTCTGAGCTAGATTCATGCACGGGATGAATATATAAATGGGGGTGTGTATATTAGTGCTTTTGTGGCATCCAGTGATGATCAATCATCATCCTGGTTGGCACATAAGATTATATTCTTTAAAGCCCATGCACTATATTTTATTTTTAATTTAGTCTTATTATGAGTTAAGTTTATAGTTGGCCAGTACATTAATGGTACTTAAGTGGCCAGAGCATTGATGATGATCAGCATGTTTTAAATGCTCCAGCATTATTGTTTTGATTTTTGATTATTGTGTATCCTAATGGATGGGCACTAAGCTGGTGCATCCAAGTTATGTTTAAATAATTACCCAAGCTGGCAAAGGCTCAATAGTTAGCCTGGTCTACAGAAGACCCATTTCCAATCCAGTCATAAGGTTGACTGTTGATTTATATTTTTATGGTTCAAATCCAGTCACAAAATTGACTGCTGATTTATTGTACTGATTTCGTTATTCCCATCAATGATGATGATGGATGGTTATTTTTCTCAAGTATTTACTTGTACTTATTTTTTTTAATTATAATGCTGGTGGATTTATAGTTGCTGGCTGATCTCTCAATGATCTCTCATAGAGTTCTCATTCTCTCCCTTAAATATATCTTATATATACACTTTATTAAATATTGATATTTGTATTTATATTTTGAAATGGGGTTGATGATGATATTCCATCAACCCAGATTCATTTTCATTTACTTCTATTTTGATACCCCCCATCTTGTTACAAATGGTGCCCAATGTGGGGAGCCATTTGTAATGGGATGGGGAATCAAAAATGGATTGAACTGGGTGATGGCAACTCATCATCACCACTGTCAATTTAAAATGAAATATCATATTTTTTTAAGTATATAAAATATTTAAGGGAGCATGAGATCATGAGAACTCTGTGATCATCGACTAACTCAGAAGAGCAACTAAAATAACTATACATCAATCATGTATCAACTAGCATTATCAAAAATTAATTATAAGTAATACTAATACTCAAAATAAATAATCACTCATCATCATGAATTATCCACAATAACATAATAAAATCAACAGTCCATCTTGTGGCTGGATTTGAACAATAAAAAATATAAATCAACAATCAATCTTGTGACTGGATTGGAAATGGGTCTTCTGTAGACCAGGCTAACTATTGAGCCTTTGCCGGCTTGGGCAATTATTTAAACATAACTTAGATGCACCATTTAAGTGTTCATCCATTAGAATACATAAGAATCAAACAATAATGCTGGGACTTTAAAACATGCTGATCATCATCAATGATCAGGCCACTTGTACTGGCCAACTATAAACTTAACTTTTAAATAAGACTAAAAATAAAATAAAAGATAGTGCATGGGCTTTAAAAAATATAATCTTATGCACCAACCAGGATGGTGATTGATCATCTCTGGGTGCCCCAACACACTAAATACACATCCTCACTCATATATTTATACCGTGCTCGAATCTAGCCCAGAGAACACAAGCTCTATTACTGTTTGTGACCAAGAAATGATGGAAACAATTTTTAACAATTAAATAAGCTTATTAATAACAATAAAAAAATGAATTAAGGTCTTATAAGGGTTCTGATTTTGAAAAGTATACATAACTATATACACACACTAAATTTTTTACATTGATTTACACGATTTCCTAATAAGTATCTATAAATACATACATATATTTATACACGGACGTGCATTTTATAATATACAATTAATATTCAATAACAAAATGATTAAAATTTTCTATGTCCTATTTGACAAGCATTGGCATATATATGCACACACAAATATGCAGTACAATTGACTTACATTACAAACATATATATATAAATACTATAACTGTTTAAAAATTTACATATGTGTGTGCATGTATTCACACACTGACAAAAAGTTACATATTTTAATTTGTTACAATAATAGTTATATTTTCCTAATTGATTTTGTTTGGAAAACATACAAAAATTTCTCACATGTGTATAAACAAAATATATAATTTAAAATTTAGTTTCAGTTTATAAGTTCTTTTTTTTTATCAAACTAAATAAAGTCAACTTTTGTTAAACAGGTACTTGTCGATTAATTATCAAGGTCTCTAAATATAAAATGTCTCTTTTTTCTTCCTTAATAAACGAAAAATAAAATCGTTTTATATATCTGTCACTTCAGACCAAAGAAATCATTTGAAATCTCATTATTATATATAACTGCTGTTAGATTTCAACTCAAGCAAAAGTTACTTATTTGTTTTAACTTTAAGTTATTAATTTATAATTTTAAAAGTCATTTTAAGAAATATTAAAATAAAATAATTCACTGTATATACACATGATGTGTTTATCTGTGTTTCCCTGCATGTATTGATAAACAGCAGCATAAGTACATCAATTTCTTCAAGCTTTCTCTTGGTAAGTTTGGTTTTTGGTCCATCAGAAAAATGTAATTCAGGTTTGTTGTCATCATCAGGTAAAAATATCTAATTCAGGTATGGTTGGCTTTCTTCCTTCTGTAGTCAGTTCCACTTATACTTGGATTTTGTAAGCTTCAGGTCAGCAAGCTGTTTTTCCAGAACCCTTTTCAGGCTATGAATTACAAAGAATCTTGACCCTTTTTTCTCCATGTGAATTCAAACTCCACCAGGCAACTGTAGAGCAGCCACTTCCTTGCATTCTTACATTCTCATGGCAGTTCTCTTGATAATTATTCTAGCCATCTTTACAGCTAGCTTTACTGTGGCCATTTTCTGCTACAGTTACCAACTTTTCACAAAATACTTGAACCAACTTTACAGCTAGCTCTTCTGCTAACTCTTATAAAACTGCAAGCCAAACTGTTCTCTTCAAAAATCACTATCCAGACTGACTGATATTTTTTATCAGTCTTTTTATAACCTTGGTTAGGTCAGGTGATAAAACATAGTGGCTGTTTTCAATCTGTCTAATCCATTTGAAAACAAGCTGGAAATTTCTATCAAAGTGTGATATTCATGTTTTTACTTTAATCTTTGGAATTTGACCAAAGATGTGATAATCCTTTAGAATTTTTAATCTACAAAAATTTTTAACTACATAGTAGAAATGCAAATAAGCATTAATTTAAAAAAATATTTTGTACAAGTTTTAATTAAAAGATTTTAAAAATAAATTATGCTTGTTTTTTTCTTTAATTTTCAAAATCAGAATTACAAATATTATTTATCAGACCTTTTTAAAAGTTTTATCCATAACAAAATTTTATTTTAAATCAGAGTTATTATTTATTATTTATTTATTTATTTTAATGTATGTAGAAAATATCTACTATAATTTTTGTCTGTGTTTATTTCTAGTTTTCCTTTCAACTTTATATATATATATATTTATTCACACACACTATATTAGTGTGTGCTTTGTAATCCAACTGGTTACAATATAAACACACACACACTGCTCATGTGCATTTATGTTTATAAATTCATATAATAAATATAAAATATTTAGGACCAGAACAGCATAATAAATTTTCTTCTTAAAGCACATCTCAATGTTGATGAAAAATTAACAGATTCCATATTAGGAAGTGTCCAAATTAGAGGTAAGTTTACTCTTAAATATTATATTTTAAACATTTAATTAAATGTAAGTGCTACAAAATTAGTGTAATTTTTCATACAGATATTTACATATGTATAGGCATGCTTTTAAAATGTAGTTAAAATAAAATAAACGTTATTTAAACTCTTTAGTGTTTAGTTATTGTTTTAAATAACCAAGCATATTTGAATTATTATCTGTAGTGTCTACTTTCAATTTATTTAAAGATAAATACTAGAGATAATTTTTTAAAAATATTAAATGCTTTTATTGATTATACACTAAAAAGCAAAACATAATTTTTTCTTCAACCACAATAGAAATTTTTAGATTTTATTTGAAAAAAAAAACATGGGAGAGGGAGTCCAAAAATTAATTAAGTCAAGCCCTTGTTATAAAAAAATAGAGATATACTTAATTAATTTCTGGATCTCCACACTTTTATTTCAAGTTAAATCTAAAAACCCCAATTGTGATTGCAGAAAAAGATATTTTTTGCTTTTAAATGCTCAGTCAATAAAAGCAATTACTATAAAAAAATTATCTCTATTATTTTTAACTTTTTAATCTTCAGAATTTTGTAACTACCTTTTTAATAAATTCATCTATATATTAATGGAAATTTTCAATATTACCTATAAAATATTCTAAAATCTTTCAAAAAAATTTTATTATTAGAAAAATTGTTCGTATTGATATTCTAAAATATCAAACAATTAAAATGCCAAAAATGTGAATGTTTTTTGGCTGATAATTAGTACTTTGGTTCATCATAATTAAAGCTATGAAAAACTATTTTACCTTTTTAGTCATTTATATGCATACATATTATGTACACATACTAAATATGATATATACATAAGGGGTATACATTATAACTTATTGCATAAATATCTAGTGATATATATTGTAAACCTGAAATTATTGTATTTTAAAGAAAAGAGATTTTTTATATAAATTTATTTATTATCAATGGCTTTAAATGGATCAAATAATTTGACATTATTAATAAAGTGTTGTTGATAATACAGCAGAATGTATATTAATGTGACATTCATATTTTTTTTTAATTTAAATTTTTTTATATAATAAATAATATATTAGATTGTATGTTGTAATACAATTGATATTTTACTATTAAACATGGATATATTACAATACATATTGAAGCTGGAAATATAGTATATATTTCTGCTTTACCTAGTGCCAATGTCATCAGCACTAGTCTGGGTTTGAACTCCATCCTTATTAACTGACACCCATCTCATATTAGGTGGTAGTATATTTTAAGCAATATTATAATCTATTATATTTCATTAATCTTATTTTATAATTAAAACTAACCTTTTTATATTAGTTTATTTATTTTATATTTGTAAAAATGTATATTGTGTTTATTTTATTAAATTGAATTGAATCCTAGATATCTATAAAATGTTACAAATATTTCAAATTCTTTATTAAAGTTCATTTTCTTCAATTAATTAGTGGGTAACATTTTATATTTATCTTTTAATCAATGTACACTTGAGAATCAATTGTTTAAACAATGTAATATTTTTAAGAAATATTTTGTAAATTTCTGCTTAAGTTTATGTCAAATATGTTTGAAAGTCATTGTACCAAATTTTTCTGAATAAAATCTACATTTTTGTTAATCTAAACCTTAATTAAATAGATTTTGTTAGTACAATGACTGATGAACTTAATATGCTTGTTGTTGTTTTTTTAATTAGCAAATCAACCCTTGGGGCATGTTCATGCAGAGTTAGAGATTTTCCCTCCAAAGCAGGCACTAACCTCACAGAACTGCTTAGAGCAATTACAATTGGTGGAGGTCAGTGTAGATTTAATCCTTTAGATAAAGCCAGATCACATAAATAGTGGATCTTTGATAAGAGGGATTATTATTGAGTTTACTGAAGAGAAGTGATTAATCTTTATATATATCGTGCCTAAAGAAATGACGGGGTGAAAAGATCGGTCGTTTGCTTCTCAGAGGTCTGTTCCACCAGCCCATCCATGCCTTTCCAGTGCTTTAAACATCTAGCCAGAGACTGTCTGTGTCGAGGAAGCCTGAAATGATCTGACTGTATTAACTGCCTGTACTAACTGATTGATTCTGAGGTAACGTCCAATTCACCGCAAGCCATTGATTTTATTTTACTTGTTTTCAAAATCTATATTAATTTATATTTTATATCTGTGTAATGTTTATACGGCTTGGTTTAAAATGCGTCTTTTAAATTTATTCAATTTAAAATATCAATTCTTATAAAATCTTACATTATTTTGATGCGGCAAATTAAATTAATTTTTGTCGGTTTGTTTAGATTATTTGACTTACTGAAATTGCCAAATATAAAATTCAATGAGGTATTAACTTTAAATCCCTCCCCTGTTATTTTTTTTTCTTTAACTTAAAAATCATTACAAGAGACTTACTTCCCGTAAATTAATTAATAGAAAGCTCATTTAGTTTTGTACATCATATATAAATTTATTTGAATGATTGAAATTATTTTAAAAGTATCTTACTATTACCTCCAATTTAAAATAGCCCTGTAATTATTTCTGAAAGAATAAATAATTTTAGTGAATCAATTAAGTAAAATTTATCATAGAATTTTATCAGTATATATATTTCATACATATATTTTATTTGTCAGAAAATATTAAAATTATGATTTACAATTTATTAGTTTGATATTTAATGCCCGTCTATGTTAATTAAAAACAGTCTTATTTTGTAATCTTTGATAAACTATTTAAGAACTTATTAATAAATGAAATATTTGTGAAGTGTGGAAAACAATTTATATTTTAGTTAATTCTTTTTTTTAATATATATATTATATTTATGATTCATTCATTAGTGGACTAAGGTTTGTGGGGACTTTCTATCGACGTCAGGGAACTGATTATTTTAATCAGGAATTCATTTAATAATTTTGTTAGTGATACACTATCTATTTATATATGTCTGAGGCATTATGTATTTATAGCTACAACCAATCACTTATTATTATTATTTTGCTTTGCTAATCACCTCTTAGGACCTTCGGAATCTGACCAGTCCAACCTTTTACACTCCCTCAAAGTAGACGTAGTTCATACCAAGGGATTCTTTTCGAGCATTGCCATTAAGATGTATATGCACATCAAAATATTATTATGATTATTTAGAGACATGTTTGGCTGGAGGGCTAGCATTTCTCATCATCTAGTTGTATTTACTAGGAAATTGTCTTTAGTAAAGCCACCCAGAGGTTCATAACAGACCTCATTTATTTTGTTGTAATCTATAATAGCATACTGCCTTCTTTATCATTTTCTATCTTTATTTAGCAAACCTGAAAGGCTCTCTGCTGTGGTGGCACATCATTCACAAACCAATTTCATTAATTAATTAAATCTTACTGTATAATTGTCAATTATTTATTTAAGAACTATTTTGCTTCCCACACTCATTATATACAAATGATTTTAAATGTAATAGTATTTTAAATGCCCATCTTTCATATTTTGTAATATATATAAAACAGATTTATTTGTAATATCTTATTTTATTGCTGATTGGTTTTTGGCCGACCAATTAACAAACTTTTACATTGTTTGTCAAAGCCGCATCAAAACGAATTAAATAAAATCACCAAGTTGTATAAACAAAGACTTAACTTATTTTGTACTAAATTCCTTAATAAATTCCTATAATATTGTTATCTTAAATAAGCTTAGTTTGTCATCACTCCCAATCTCTAAGGTTAATTACTCTACTTATTTAAATATTTCTTTGATTTAAATTCACTTCTTTGTAATGTTGCCATAAAGAATTATCATTATTATGGTTCAAACCATTAGTAATCAATCAAATCATATCTGTACCATTCTGCAATCATCAGAATCCATTAAATCATTGATTTTCATATAAACCCTTTATTATTTTGAGTCTCTATGTGAACCATGACCTCCAGCTGGGACAGAATAAAACCAAGCACTGCTAGTGTCATCACAAACGTTATCCATTAGTCAGAGAGGCAATAGTTTAGGCAAATAGGTTAGGATTCATCCTTGTCCTGACATATGTATCTTGTGCATGGTTGGATTCAAAGTACTTTTGCTTGGATTATTGGTCTTGTTGAATGAATACACAATTTTTACCGGAACAATATTAATAGATTTATTTATTAATGTTTTATTTATTCATATTTTATTTTTCCACATGCATTTAACAATTAACACACAATCATAAATGAACAAAAAATAAATTATGTTATGTGTATGCAGGTCTCTGTACATTTTTGTTTATTCAATTAAAATAATTTTAGATTATACATATTTATAAGTATTAATTAATTAAAATGTATAATATTTTATATTAAATAAATAAATATGCAAGAAATATTTATTTATTATTCAAGTTATGATTTTAAATTTGTAAATTCATTGTATTATTTTTGTTATTGTTTTTAAAACTGCTTATTTAAAAGTTTAAGGAAACATTTTCATTTGGAATGCAGGCTGTATTTAAGGAGACTCTGTCAAGTGAAGTTTGACTCTTTGCAGCAAACAATTGTGGAATACAGTGAATTTATAGTGACATGATCTAGGTTGATGCCATCAGTATTTTTCATAGGAGACATGATATAAAAGGCTGTGATTTGAAATTAAACTGTCTCTCTTGTTTTTGCCTCTTCAGTGTTATATATAAAAATTTAATTGTTAATTTGAAATATGATAATGGAGGGCTAAAGAAAAAGAAATTATTGCTTTAAAAGACACAGTCTTTCAAGAGATCTGGAACAGCTAAAAATAAAATTGTCTCAAAGCATAAAATAATAAAATCAAAGAAATGTTCAATGCTCTCTGTGATGAAATTAAAGTATAGATTGTGTGTCATAGAGTTAATAAAATGGTGATAAAATAAAAACAAATAATAATTTGATTTACCAATGGATTTAAGTTGCCCAAAAGGATAAAATAGTATTTATTTTCGTATAACAATAAAAAATATAAACATTACCAGAATTTGTCATGGATATATTATTTTTAAAATGCTTATTTCATTAATTTTATGATATTCCGATTGTGAACCATACTTTCAGAACTTGGATAAACTTCAGATGTAGTTGCTTAATGGTTCTTCATCTTGTATAAGGATTAATGAGAAGCACTAGGATTTGCAAACTATAAATTTTTTTATAGGATATATTTTTATTTATGTGTTTTATTTAAGTAATCCATTAAATAAATATTCAATGGTACTTAAAGGATATCTCTCATGTTGTATATCTTTTTATTATATACAGTTATGTTTATATATTTGTTTAATGTAGAATGTGTGTATTAGCATATATTATATAAATAGATTAACCGAAAATGTAAATAATTTTCAAAATGGAATTTTAAATATCTTTATTAAAATTTAATCTTAATTTTATATAACATTTTAAAGGTATGTTTTGTTTGTATTATTATTTATCTATAAGTTAAAAAGCCATATATTTAAAAAATAAATATAAATCAGTTATATTTACTAGAAATATATAATTCATGCATGTTTTTAAAAAAATATGTTATATTTAAATTGGTCATCTTTCATTTATAATTGTAAAATTAAGAAACAAATTAAAACATACTTAAGTTTTTTTAAAAATATATAAATGGTTTATTTATTAATTACACAAATATTTTCTTTCTAGTTATCCATGCATTGTCCTTTGTGTCACTTCACAGTAGAGAAGTTAGAAACTTTAACAAAATATATCTTTAAGTTTATCAGTCATTCATTTATATATTATTATCTATTTATTATATATAAATTTTATTTTATTAATTAAATTTGAATCTCATGATTATTATTTTAATTTAGTGATTACATTATAATGTGGTATTAATTTAAAGAGTCTCTATATATTTTTTATAATAAATATTCAGCTAGCTAAAATATAAATAAATATTTATATATCTTAATAATTTATTACCTTATTTTAATAATTTTCTTGACACTTTATTAATTTAAAAGTTAAGCTAAGGTCTAGTAAGCAATAATTGGTTATAGTAAATTAATAAATTTATATTCTTTACTATTACATTTATATGTTTCATGCTGTTATAATTGGGTATTAAGTTAGAGTATTATAAAATTATTAATCAAAATATACAGTTATACTTTACTATTATAAAATTAGTATTATGGTAAAGTGATGGACTGTTTGGTAAAATAAATTATAATTAGTGTTCTAATGTGATAAATTATTTAATTAGTGAGAGTTTATTCATTTTAAATCTGTTATAGATTTTTATGGTAATAGTTGGTGACTCATTCATATTTATATCATTATAGATTTTAGTCAGATAAGGTAAAACAATATTTAGATTGTCACAGATTAAATTTGCTCAAATCATGATATATAATAATTCTTATTCCTATTTATATCATTATAGATTTTAGCTCCCAGGTGTGATGGGCCATTTAGTAAATTAAGTATCATCTTTATTCATTTATACCATTACAGATTTTGGCATCCAAAGTGTGGGGTCGATTAAAAACCATATACCTGGGATTATTATCATTATTATTATATATCATGGGGTATAACTTGAAACAGAAGGTTTACTTATATTTATAATTTTATTGATTATTTTAAAACAATGTGGATAGAAAATAATTGTATTAAAAATGAGCTAAACATTTTGGTATTTTTTTTTATTATGTAGAGTGCTTTATCATTGAATTTTGGTTTTATTATAGACAAAATATAAAAATTGTAGGCACTTTGAAAAATAGTAGTTATAATTAAATTCTTAAAATGCTTTGAGATATTTTATTCATAGATTCTCAGCTGACTAGGATGGCTAAAGAGAACACACATTGACAAAAAAAACATTAATCGATAATAGTTATTTAGTATTAATATAATATTGTTTATATATAGAGCTCACAAATGAGCTTTTAACAAGCTTTGCAGAATATCCCCAACCTCAGACCGGTTTCTGATACTGGCTTCCTCAGTGAGGTGCTAGGATATTCAAGCATTACTGAAGAATCCAGTAGCAGAAAATAGTCTGGTGTTGGGGATATTCTGCAAAGCTTGTTAAGAGCTTATTTGAAAGTTCTATCTATAACATTTGTAATACAAGCTTGTTAAATTAGGCCATGTGTCATATGACTTGATTTCTTTGTAATATAATTTATGAATATAAATAGGTTTTTTAAAAAAATTCATGATAATGGAGGCTGCTAATGTTAAGATAGAGTCTGAAGGGAGCAGTTCAGATATTTTAGAAATAATTCTCAACCAGCTAAAGGAATTAAAAGCTGATTGAAAAGAATTAAGTAATAAATTTGATAAGACAGATAATTAGTTAACAAAATTAAAAATTGATTCCAATAGTCAATTTGAAAAATTAAGACTGATTCTAATAGCAAATTTGAAGAATTGGGGGCTAATTCAAGAGAATTGAGCAATAGCTTTGGTAAGTCAAATAATTAGTTGAAAGAATTAAAATATGAGTTATGAATAATTTGACAAATTTAATGCTTCAAATGCTACATTTGAAGAATTCAAATATAACTTGGATATTAAATTGAAAGCAACTGGTGAAAAATGTGATATAAGGTTTGAAGAATTAAAGGCTGAATCAAGAAAACCTGAAAATAAATCAGATCATTACAAGAAACATTTGAGAATGGGTTTAAAGAACTAGATAATAAGATTAAGACAAATCAAAAAGAATATAAAAATTAGAAAAGAAGTTTAACAAGTTAGAAAAGGCAAATGATGATTTCAAAATGAAAACACAAGTTGAAATGAATTATTTTCAAACTGAAATTGAAGATGTTAAAAATAAGTTAAGCACATATAAAAAAACTACAACAAGGTAAGTCAGAAAGTAAAATGAAAAAGTTACAAAATTTTTTTAGAGACCCAAAGTAATTTAAGGTGTCTAAAAGATCATGAATATTATTGAATATATCACACAGGGAGAAGTAGAACATATTAGTAAAAGGCATGAAAAAATTATTCATGATAAACTAGAAATTAATAATAAAGAAATTGTTCAGGAAGTATGAGGATACTTAAAGGAATAAAAAGAAAGCATAAATAGTCAGATATTAATGATTGAGAGTAAAATAGCAGAAATGAAAATTAGTAATACTAAACAGAAGGATCACTTTCATGATGGTGAATATAAAAACCCACATTTGAGGAATGAATTTTGTTATAAAAATAATTATTTTAATGAAATGACATCTTTATTATCAGAAGAAAATGTTAGAAATGATAATAAACCAGATGATAGTAATCATAAAATTAATAATAATATTCAAAGTCATTCAATTAAAAGTATTTAAAGGTGACTATGACAAAAATCCAACCAAGTATTTATGTGGATGGGAAGAGTTATTCTCTTCAAGTAGATTAAATGAACAAGAAAAATATATGATAGCCAGTAATCACCTATATTCATCAACAAGGAATTGATGGAGGTATTTGTTTAATAAACCCAAAACCTACAGAGAGTACATTTTTTTAAGTAGTTTTTAGATTGAAGATAAACAAGACAATGTAAGGTATCAGATTAGTCAGAATAAATATGATCCTAGTAAAACTAATTATATGCAATTTTTTCCATGCAGTCAGTTATATTAAAAATGTTGACTGCATTTTCTTTATTGGAAAATCAAATTGTCCAGTTTATCAGGAGATACTTGCCTAAGCATATACAGCTGACATTGATAGCTGCAGATGGACACACAGTAGAAATGTCAAAATTTTGGGTGCATTAGAGAACAAGTGAAGTACCATTAAAAGAATATTGATCTAAAAGAGAAAATATTACTTGTAATGTTTCTCATATAAATATAGACAAAAGAAGAGAAAATAGGACAGTAGAATTTATAGGCTATAAACTAATAGAAGATATACTAAAAGATCATGATATCAGAATAATAATAGATCTACTGATAAAAAACATGAATGAATTAGAAAGGAGTGCACTGTTAGCAGGAAGTTATTCTGTCAGCAATTCACAGAATATTCCTGTGAAAATGCTAGGAGCTGGGCTTTAATCTAGTCCATTAAATTAAATCAGGTCTCATTGGAATATTTCTCTCTATGGGAGTCTATCACTAATTTGGGGAGCAGTGATATTGTTATGTATATAAATTCATTAAATTTTACTATAGATGATACTGAATCTGAACAATTACAGGAAAGTTTTATGTTTAATATCTGTCCAGAAATTAGTACTGTTATTTAAGGAATATTAGTGAAAACATTATTAGATATAGGAAATCAGATTTGAATAATTTTTAAAATTTTATTTATCAAAATTATTTTAAAATCTCTATACCTATTGCCACTCAGTGCAAGCCAAAGTAATCAATGGATGTCAGAAAGCTTGTACATAAAATCCCCATCTAGTGTGTACTCATCCAATATCCCCAGACTAGTTTCTGGCTTGTGGCCTTCATCAGTGAGGAACCTTGGATTGAAGAGCACTGCACTTAGATCTTAGAATCTAATGCAACCCTCCAACTGCCACCTTTTATCTCTACTTAACTACAAAACTACGAGTCGTCAATTGAAAACACTATAATATTTTCAATCCAAGCTCATTAGCTTATATAGTCACATAACAAAGGCCACAAGACAGAAACTTGTCTGGGGATATTGGATGAGTAGGCACTAAATGGGGATTTTATGCACAAGCCTTTGGAATACATTCAGTACTCTGGCTTGCACTGAGTAGCAATATGTATAGCCTGTTTTAATAACAGTTAAGAGAAAGCATAGGAAATGGTGATCATGTGATGTTTATTGGC
Source organism: Epiperipatus broadwayi (assembly GCA_028023455.1). Taxonomy (NCBI): domain Eukaryota; kingdom Metazoa; phylum Onychophora; class Udeonychophora; order Euonychophora; family Peripatidae; genus Epiperipatus; species Epiperipatus broadwayi. The sequence goes on along the minus strand of JAQFVV010000097.1, from coordinate 3,395,594 downwards.
TTAAAACCAATCCTGCCTAATAGGATAGTGGTGGCTATGATTATTAAAGAACCAAAGTACCAAAATGTATAGGTACTAAACTGAATTCAGACCAGGTGGTTGCTGGAGGGTTGCATTAGATCCTAAATCTAGGTTCGGTGCTCTCAGATCGAAGGCTCCTCACTGATGAAGGCCCCAATCCAGAAACTAGTCTGGGGATATTGGATGAGTAGGCACTAGATGGGGATTTTATGCACAAGCCTTCTGGCATCCATTGATTACTCTGGCTTGCACTGAGTAGCAATACGTATAGAGAGTTTTGCCTGTTTTAATAATAGTTATGAGCAAGCATAAGAAATGGTGATCATGTAATGTTTATTAAAATTACTGACACAAAATTCACAAATTCCTGCATTACCATTAAAACAGACACATGATACTTTAGCCAATGGATATGAAGCCAAATTATTTATTCAGTAAATACGGTTTAACTATACAGGTCAATTCTATTATTGTTACACATATATTTTTAATTATGGCAGAGTTTAATCATGAAGCTATTATAGGATCGGACTTTATGAACAAGTATGAATGTGTGATTGATTATGCTAACCAACAATTAAATTGCCAAGGAGAAAAATGTAGTTTTAATCATGTGATACCTGTTCAAAATTTTAATATATGAAGAATTCAAGAGGTATTCATAGGATTAGATATAAAGTCAAAATTGCAGCAATTTATAATTTTAGAAAAATCCAACTCTCTCTCTCTCTCTCTGAGAAAAATTTTAGTGTTATATATATATAAACTTAATTTTTAATTTGATATATAATAAGAGAGAGCTAAATAAAAAGTAACATTTTCTGTGAAAGACTAATATAATAAAATCGAAGAAATGTGCAATGCTCTTTGTGATGAAATTAAAGTATAGATTGTGTGTCATAAAGTTAATAAAATGGTGATAAAATAAAAATGGATAATAGTTTGATTTACCTAAGGATTTAAGTTGCCCAAAAGGATAAAATTGTTTCTTTTCATATAAAAACAAATATGACCAGGATTTGTCATGGATATATTATTTTTAAAATGCTTCACTAATTTTATGATATTCAGATTATGAACGATACTTCCAGAACTTAGACAAATTTTAAATATAATTGCTTAAATGATTCTTTGTCTTGTATTACAATTAATGAAAAGCACTAAAACTTTTGAACTATAAATTTTGCAAAGTATATATTTTTATTATTATTCTGTTGATAGTATTACATGTGTTTTTTCTAAATAATCCATTAAAGGAATATTCAAAGGTCCTTGAGAGATATTTACCAGATCATATATTTTTTAAATATTATATATAGTTATGTTTGTATATCTGTTTAATGTAGATGCATGTGTTAGCATATATTATATAAATAGATTAATTTAACCAAGAAGAAAATTCGAGGAGGAGATACATTTTGCCAATGTGGAAAAATGCCCAGAGTATGTTTGTCTACTCTGCCATTATGGAGAAGCTGATCAAAATTGCTATTTTAAAATTTTATCCGACAGGGTCTTGGATGCATAATAGTTTAACAAAGACTGATTGAATTTTGACAAGAAGTCATATTTATAGCTTATGGTCACCTGTTATTTTAATTTGACAAAATTACCCAAAGTTCTTTACATCTTTAAGGTTTTTACAGGAAAAAATTGTCCCATTGCTATGATAATATTGAAGAGTAGCCGATTATAAATGGCTGGGTTAATTTCAAGCACGTAAATTTGAGACATTGGTTAAAATGGAAGTAAAAATAATAATACCATAGATTACTTTAATTTGAATTATTAAAAAAATTATTACAACCATTTATTTGTAACAATCATTAGGGATCACCCTCTACACATGCGCTGTTAGCTAATAAAACACTTTTAAGGAATATTCTCTTTTCCAATGATCCCTAATAGTTGTTATAGATTAAAAACATGTAAATAAATAACTAATCATTTATTTAATAATTAAATAATTAATAATATTCCTTTAAAGTTCTCAGATATTTTATACAATAAATTCATTTAATTGAATTTTAATACTAAATAAAATAAATTAATTTAATAGTTTTACACTCATCCATTTTTAAACTAAGTTTTAAACATAATGAAATTACACGCATGATCACATATACTTTTTATCGAATGTTAGTTTTACTATTTTAGTTAAATGCAATTCAATTGTATAATTATCATAATATAATTATTGTAGAATTGTTTCAAATATTATGTTCAACTACGTTTGATTTAATGTATCCTATTTTGTATATTTTTTCTATAATATCGATTTTGTGTGTGAGTTTTCTGTTTGTACATAAAAAAAATTCAACTATGCTTTCCAAAAAAAATAATAGCACAAACACGTGTATTTTAGATATGTACTAATCAATAAAATCTGCTCAGAAAACATTTTTAAATACTTTCTACAAATTTTTATTCTCTTGGGTAATACTATGAGAAATTGTTAAACTTCATTTAATCAGTAATAGTGATTGGTTTACTTTCTTTAAATAGAAAAAAAAATAATAAAATTTTTCCAGTTCTTTGGCTATATTAATTACAAAAGTAAATATTAGGTTGCTTTATATAGTTCATAAAGCATAACATGTAAAATATAGATAATAAAAAGTGAATGGTTTAATTTGTTTAAATTCAAAATAATAGTTGTCTTCTGTCAGATTTTAATTATTATTTAGGAATAGGATAATATTACTGTATTTTAAACATAAAAATGGTTGTTTTAAAACGAATCTTTCATTGATACGTGGTTGTAGAACTAACACATGAAGAAATTGCTGAACAACTATATACCTTTCTTGTTTCTGGGTTTGAAACAACAGCAGCAACACTTTCATTTGCTATATATCTCTTAGCAACTTGGCCTGATTGGCAGGAAAAAATAATTAAGGAGGCAGAAGAAGTTATTAAAAAGTTTGTAAGTATTATTATATTTTTTCTCTATCTTTATGAAAATTTTATACATGTTTATGTAATGTAATTAATAGGTAATTACCTATTAGACCTGCTGTTCATGTTTGTGTTGGAAGAATGCTGTATCTTTCTCCAGACAGAGATTGTGGTGTTTGTAACACTGAAATGCTACAGTATTCTGCCATCATAAACAGCCCCAAGGTATGGCATTCTGCTGCAAACATGGGCAGAAGATCTAATATGTACCAATTAATAATATAGGTTTGTAGTAATAACAGTAGTTGCAATAAAAAGAGGGAATTTGAACATAGACTTTCAAGCTCCCTTCAGCTATCCATTCCATCTTATGTAACAAATACACATGATGACCTATATGTGAAAAAGATAAATGATCTCCAATTTACATATTTCATGCTGAACCAGCACTCATCTGTTAGTCCAGATCATCATTTCTCGCACACCCACATATATATATATAAACAAAAAACAAGTTAAACTTGCTAACACTTGTATTTATGATCAATAGATGGCGTTTTACCAAAAACACCGTCGAAGCGTGTTTGTTTACATAAACGTCAGAGTAAGCATTCACTACCTCTTTCGTTAGTTCCACCCTCAGATCATGATATCAAGCTGATTTGCTATCATCAGTGAAGGACAGGAATAAGAAACTAGATCTAAACACTAAACTCTGAGCATTTATGAAACAATTTCTATTCAGCTTGCAAGCATGAATTTTTTTTAGACACGTAATGTCTTCAAACTCAGCATAGCAAGCCAGATAGTTATATGGGTCTGATATCAGTTCAGTATCACCACATAGTAGAAGCCTCTGCAATATATATCATTGCAAGAAAGCTTCAAAAGGTACATTTATGAAAAAAAAACAACAACAAGTTAAACTTGCTAATGCTTGTATTTATGATCAATAGATGGTGTTTTACCAAAAACACTGTCAAAGCGTGTTTGTTTACATAAATGTCAGAGTAAGCATTCACTACCTCTTTCATTAGTTCCACCCTCAGATCATGATTTCAAGCTGACTTGCTATCATCAGTGAAGGACAGGAATAAGAAACTAGATCTAAACACTAAACTCTGAGTGTTTATGAAACAATTTCTATTCAGCTTCCAAGCATGAATTTTTTAGACACATAATGTCTTCAAACTCAGAATAGCAAGCCAGATAGCTATATGGGTCTGATATCAGTTCAGTATCACCACATAGTAGAAGCCTCTGCAATATATATCATTGCAAGAAAACTTCAAAAGGTACATTTATGAAAAAAAAAAAACAAGTTAAACTTGCTAACGCTTGTATTTATGATCAATAGATGGCGTTTTACCAAAAACACCGTCAAAGCGTGTTTGTTTACATAAATGTCAGAGTAAGCATTCACTACCTCTTTCGTTAGTTCCACCCTCAGATCATGATTTCAAGCTGATTTGCTATCATCAGTGAAGGACAGGAATAAGAAACTAGATCTAAACACTAAACTCTGAGCATTTATGAAACAATTTCTATTCAGCTTGCAAGCGTGAATTTTTTAGACACGTAATGTCTTCAAACTCAGCATAGCAAGCCAGATAGCTATATGGGTCTGATATCAGTTCAGTATCACCACATAGTAGAAGCCTCTGCAATATATATCATTGCAAGAAAACTTCAAAAGGTACATTTATGAAAAACAAAAAACAAGTTAAACTTGCTAACGCTTGTATTTATGATCAATAGATGGTGTTTTACTAAAAACACCATCAAAGCATGTTTGTTTACATAAACGTCAGAGTAAGCATTCACTACCTCTTTCGTTAGTTCCACCCTCAGATCATGATTTCAAGCTGATTTGCTATGAAGCAGTAAATCTTAGCTTAAGATTGTGCTTCATGTTTCTACCTATTAACCTGTGTTTAAATCCCCTATTTCCCATCCCGCTCCTTTGTCGTGTATATATATTTCAGGTATATATTTGAGATGCACACCTAAATTATAAAATTTAATGTTTCAATAACATGTTTTTAAATTATTATTAATTCTTTTTATTAATTATTAGTTCTTTTTTATTAAAGTATTATAGATGCGGCTCAAATATATATATAGGAGCAAAACTTATAACAAAATATTGATGTTTTTAAATATTTATTATATGTCATTTTTAGCTTTTTCTTTTTAAATTGCTTGTTTTTCTATTAAACTGTATATTTTTTATAAAATCCAATATGGAAGATGTGACTGTTGTTAATTGTCCAAAAATAATTAAGGGTTGGAAGCACTATTGTTTTAATCTGGGGTAGGTATTTTTTAATTAAAGTTTTACTTAAAAGGAGATTAAGATTAGAGATACTTTTGTTAAAAAAACATGTTGTCAAATCTATTTCTAATCTGGAAATAGATTTGAATTTATTTTTGGACGTTATCTTCCAATTGCATCTTCAAAAACAACTGATAAAAGAAAAAGTATAAAATGACTGAATTTTGAATCACAAGAGAGATAGCTACTATTGAAAGATTGGATTGTAAACATACTACACGTCGCTTGAAATCTAAAATGATGTAGTCATAAATCCACCCTCTTGCTGACCCTGGTGGGTCATTCTTCCCGCTAATGTACCATCTAACTGCTGCCCTGAAAGAAAGTAAAGATCCGATGGAGAACTTTTAAAAATGCTAATAGAGAAGCTTGCTGTCACCAAGAAGAATTCATTTGGATCCTCAATTTGCCATGCATGAGCTGTACTTTGAAAATAGACTTATTAAATTTGTGCAAGGTAACTTTTATGCTACTATTTGAAAATGAATCTAGCTTCACTAATCTCAAATCCTGCTATCAAGATTTCTAATGTATTGTTCAATTTTCTATCTTTTAAATTAATATGTAAATGTAATTTCCTCTTAAATGATTTTTGCTCTTAAATGATTTTATAAATCTAATTTTCTCTCATATGCTCTAACTTTCTTTTAACTTTGGTGCAGTCATTTATTTATATGTATTTATTACTTGATTTTATATATATGCTTTTTTATTATTATTATTATTATTTTGCCAATCTCAAACAAACTGGTGAGCTTAATTTATAAAAATCTTTTCTGTCTTTTAAGTAAACTTTCATGAATCAAGTTTATTAACGTTCTCTTAAAATATAACGTATTGTTAATTAATACCCTCGCCAGATTGTTTTGCGAGCCAACATTCTATTTATGTTTTAATATAATATATATTTGTTTAACTCTGGATTTTCTACCGGGGAAAATCCAGAACTCAAGCTAATTAACGCTCTGAAACATTTATTTTATAATTATTTATTAAACTCTGAAAGAGTACTTCTAATTTATTTTCTATATAACTGCTAATCTTACTTCATTTTTCATACTCTTAAAATTTCAAATCTTGTATTTAAATATTTCAGTTATTGTAAAATCAATGAAGATGGGATTGTTTTATTTTAAATAGCAGAAAAGGGATGGGCGAAATCTTAATGTTTCTTTATTAAATAAAATCTTAACGTATTTGGGAAATTTTAATATTTTACTATTTTAATAACTAAGTAAAATCTCTCTCTCTCTCTCTCTCTATATATATATATATATATAACTGCATAGTGTATTATTTGTCTAAATTATGGTATTCAAACTGGGCTAGTTTATTTTAAAAGCAGTAAATCTTATTCAATGTCGTTAGAGACATTCATTCGTACTGCATTCCTGGCATTTAGCATATCTTCATATATATATACTACATGCTTCTAGTCTTCTAATCTGGGGTTTACGGCAAGATCGAACCCATAGATTGTCCCATATCTCATTCCGTAGATAGTTGAGCTATCCAGAATCATATTTATTTCGTATAAAATGCCTCTGGCAGTGATCCCATAAGTTTGGCACATGCTATGCATATTCACTTCATAGATAAAAAGGCCTCTCGCATCGGTTATACCAGCAAAAGTCTGGGCCACACCATGCCTATCTACTTTTCTCTAAGCACTACCCAAGAAGGGGGTGTGAGATTTCATTTATCCAGAAGCATGACCTTTTTCTCTTAGTTATTTTAGGCTATTATGTCAGCACCGCAAACTTATTTGTATTAGTATTTCTTTTGCTTCATGACCCAGTTTTAATGCTTTAATATTAAAATGCACTCTGCTCAATATATATATATATCAATGCCAAATATTAATAGCTAGATTAATTACTAATATTATTTCAATCTTATCATACAATCTCACCATCGTAACTTATTTCTATATTTAAGAATATATGCCTTGGGAAAAATAAAGCGTTCGTCTTACTATTGTTAAAATAATTTTCATTAAATATTTTATCATAGTTTCAAATATAATCTTTCAACTGTCTTTTCTTTATTTTCACAACCTCAATGGCGTGAAAATAATTTATATCATATGTATGATGAATTTTGGAACGCTCCTAGAAAAATATATGTTAGTCACCATGTTTCAGAAACATCACCCAAAGCGTTAATAGCAATTTTAAGTAACTTCTTTCTAATACCGATTGGCATTTTAATGTTGGACCCACAAAAGATGCATGTTTATTTGTAATATATTATTTAGCTAATAAAGAGCATATGAGAACTAATAGTGTGAATGACCCTATGTAATCGCTTGCTCATTCACGCACACACTAATGGATATAATTAATTTATAAATGTATAATAATTTGTCAGTATATTAAAATATATTTTATTGTCTAACTTATTTGAGTAGTTCGAATTCCTTTTTCCTCCACTTCCACATATTACAGCCATGCTTATGTATATTTTAATATAGTCATAGTAAATAGATGTCTCATTGTTTTGCTCAGCTTTGCTAGTCGGCCGGATTAAAATTAATTCTCATGTGCCATCACTATTATGTTATTCATTAGGTGTTTGATCTGGGGCTTAGAGAGTGGGTTCGAATTCAGGCTGGTCCCTGACCTAAATCTTGGGCTGGACTGGGTTTGAAGTACATTTTGTGAGTTCCAGCTCATGTTAGATGGATAAACATGTTTTGATGGGCACAGCTATCATCAGTGAAGGATAGGAATAAGAAACTAGATCTAAACACTAAACTCTGAGCATTTATGAAACAATTTCTATTCAGCTTGCAAGCGTGAATTTTTTAGACACGTAATGTCTTCAAAAACAGATAGCAAGCCAGATAGCTATATGGGTCTGATATCAGTTCAGTATCACCACATAGTAGAAGCCTCTGCAATATATATCATTGCAAGAAAACTTTAAAAGGTACATTTATGAAAAACAAAAAAACAAATTAAACTTGCTAACGCTTGTATTTATGATCAATAGATGGCGTTTTACCAAAAACACCGTCAAAGCATGTTTGTTTACATAAATGTCAGAGTAAGCATTCACTACCTCATTCGTTAGTTCCACTCTCAGATCATGATTTCAAGCTGATTTTCTATCATCAGTGAAGGACAGGAATATGAAGCTAGATCTAAACACTAAACTCTGAGCATTTATAAAACAATTTCTATTCAGCTTGCAAGTGTGAATTTTTTAGACACGTAATGTCTTAAAACTCAGCATAGCAAGCCAGATAGCTATATGGTTCTGATATAAGTTTAGTATCACCACATAGTGGAAGCCTCTGCAATATATATCATTGCAAGACAACATCAAAAGGTACATTTATGAAAAACAAGTTAAACTTGCTAATGCTTGTATTTATGATCAATAGATAGCGTTTTACCAAAAACACCATCAAAGCATGTTTGTTTACATAAACGTCAGAATAAGCATTCACTACCTCTTTCATTAGTTCCACCCTCAGATCATGATTTCAAGCTGAATAGAAATTGTTTCATAAATGCTCAGAGTTTAGTGTTTAGATCTAGTTTCTTATTCCTGTCCTTCATTGATGATAGCAAATCAGCTTGAAATCATGATCTGAGGGTGGAACTAACGAAAGAGGTAGTGAATGCTTACTCTGGCATTTATATAAACAAACACGCTTTGATGGTGTTTTTGGTAAAACGCCATCTATTGATCATAAATACAAGCGTTAGCAAGTTTAACTTGTTTTTTGTTTTTCATAAATGTACCTTTTGAAGTTTTCTTGCAATGATATATATTGCAGAGGCTTCTACTATGTGGTGATACTGAACTGATATCAGACCCATATAGCTATCTGGCTTGCTATGCTGAGTTTGAAGACATTACGTGTCTAAAAAATTCAAGCTTGCAAGCTGAATAGAAATTGTTTCATTGAGCATGCTCAGAGTTTAGTGTTTAGATCTACTTTCTTATTCCTGTCCTTCACTGATGATAGCAAATCAGTTTGAAATCATGATCTGAGGGTGGAACTAACGAAAGAGGTAGTGAATGCTTACTCTGATGTTTATGTAAACAAACACACTTTGACGGTGTTTTTAGTAAAACACCATCTATTGATCATATATATATAATCAGTGATTAGTTTATATGATGGTCCAGACCAACTGATGAGTGCTGGTTCAGTATGAAATACGTATATTGGAGATCGTTTCTCTTTTTCACATTATGTGATCATGTGTTTTGGTTATATAAGATGGAGTGGATAGCTAAAAGGATCTTGACAATCTGTGTTCAAATCCTTTCTAATTACATTTAAAGTTCAGTATCTTGTAGTCAAATAATACAAAAAGAGTTAAAATTTAAAAACGGTAAATATTTTTCAAGGCAGAGATAGCTAGTTTAAGATACATGAATCAAATTAGGGTATTGATGGAATTTGGTGCATTAAATGCATAATTATAAAAATTAAAAAAAAAAGACCAAATGTTGCAAAATAATACCATAATCAGAAAACAATTTTTATTACTAATCAAAAAAAAAAGTTATGAGTCAAATTTATTTTTAAAAAAACATTGTTCCACATTCAATCTGTAAGGAGACATCTCATATTTAATTTTGAGGATTAATCCAGAGAAAATCCATAATTGTTTTATAACTTTCATTTTGTAATTGTTCATTCATTATAAGTCTGTAAATTTGCTTTTTATGAAAAATACTTTCATCACTGAAAATGATAAAAATAAATAAATTGAGCTTACATCTAACTGATCTAAATTTGAAAAATATTCTGTTTAAATAATAAAAAGTCAGTTGAAAACAATCTCAGAAGTTTCATTAGAATAAGCATTATTTCAAATTGAAATTTTAATATTTTTTTCAAGTATTATAGAAAAAAAAGTATAATATATTATTATATTATGAAAAAATATTAAATATTATTTATCTACAGAATGTTATATTTTATATAATATTTGAATACAAGTATAATGTATATACTGAATTTTAGATGTAATTAGAGGGGATTTAAACACAGACTTTTAAACTTCTTTTAGCTAGCCACTCCTTCTTAAATATCCAATACGCATAATCACATACATGTGAAAAAGATCAATGATCTCCAATAATCGTATTTTGTGCCGAATCAGCATTTAGTAGTTGGTCCAAATCATCATCTTCCATTAACACATATATAATCAGTGCTCGGTTTATATTAAAATAGCAAATTTTGCAAACTTTAATGGACAGACTTCAATCGTGTCCACTTCAGTCATCAATATTATTGAAAATCTGATGACAGAATGCTCAAAGTCCTTGTTGATCCCAATATTGTTGTTATACTCATGTTGACTTTGAGCATTCCATCATCATATTTTCAATAATATGGATGGCTAAAGAGTTGGAGAATAGAAAAGATTGAAGCCTGTCAATTAAAGTTTGAAGATTTGCTATCTTAATATAAACCAACCATTTACTATATATATATATATGTGTGTGTGTGTGTGTGTGTGTGTGAGGGGGAGATGATATGGACCAACTGATGTGTGCTAGTTCAGCACAAAATATGTATATTGGAGAACATTTATCTTTTTCACATGTGTGTGGTCATGTGTATCAGTTATATAAGATGGAGTAAATAGCTGAAGAGAGCTTGAAAGTCTGTGTTCAAATCCCCTCTAATAATAATTTATATAAAAATTGAATAACAGCATAAAAGTTTGGGAGCACATATGAAAGGAACAATGGAGAAATTATTGCAGAGGTTGTAAAATATTTGTCAGTTCTTTTTTAAGGGAACTGAATAAGCAATTCCAAAAAGGATTTAGGAAAGACAAAAAGCAGTTTATAAGAATATTTGTAAAAACATTAAAAATGAAAACAAGTTTGAAGAATACTATCTTTAAAGTAATCTATAACATCTAAAAAAAGTTTGATCATGAATATATCTAATAACAGAGATTAGATATGGAAAAAGTATATAGAAAAGTTAACCACAAAAACATTCATCAAAATACTTCTTGTAAGATATATTGAAGAACATTCATTAATGAAAGATAAAGTTAAATAAATCTGAAGTTGTTGACAAAATATAACATAGCTGAAATTGGTAGCAGTTAATTGTGAAATTCTTGTAAATTAATTAATAAATAAAAATGTTGACCAATTAATTAAAAACTATTCATTGGTTTACAGATTAAAATAAATCAATTTTAATCTCCATAAGAAAAAAAGAAGTCTTTTTAGAATATGAATATTTCCACACCACATCTTTTATATCACATGAAAATAAAATTATGCTGAAAATAAATTTAAGCATAAATTAATGCCATATTGTTAGATCCATAAGCTAGTTTCAGAAAAAAGCTGAGGAAATAAACATCATTGCTGGTGTATGTTGCATAACAGAAAAGGAACATAGCATAAAGCTTTTATGTTTTATTGATTATAATAAGGCATTTGATTCAGTTAATTATTGTAAAAAATTTGTCTTAAAAATGAAGCCCAATGTCTTACTATTCTTATGAGAAATATATACATATCAGCAAAGAAGTTGGTTCAATATGCTTAGAAGATAAAATAGATAACTTCAAAATTTATAATGAAAATATAAAAATGATTGTTTTTGAACTATTTATCAGCAACAAAGAATCCAATGATCAAGATATTCAACATAACACTGGGAAAAGTTACAATGAAAAACCTGGAAAATGTTTTTAGATGTAAGGATATATCTTTAAAAACAAGAATCAGAATCATTCAAGCTATGGAAATTTACTATGATTCTCAAGAGGTTTTTGAATTGTGTTATTGTTGAAGGCTTGGGAATCCCATGGGCAGCAAGGAAAATGAATCAATGGTTACCTATTTATTTTTCATTCTTAGTTTGACCTTTTTAAAATTTATGAGAGACCTAACTTCTTTAAAAAAATGTATAATTTTTGGAAAGGTTAGTGATGAAAGAAAAAGATGATGCTAACAATAATGTGGATAGATGCCATCATCACACCAATGAAAGTGTCTTTGAGCATTCTGAAAAGCCAAACAGATAATAGATCATTCTAAAATGATTTCCAAGAGTCAATGTTAATTTTATACCACTTACTTTTACTACTATTAATAATAATTTTTATATAATGTAATATTAAACATGTAAATAAAAACGTTATCTTTATAAACAGACAGTGTACTTCATGTGGTTAAGAATGTGGTCTTGATTTTTGGTTAATTTATTTAATAGAACAATGAACTAACATATGAAGCAATATTAGAAATGACTGTGGTAGAGATGGTTCTAAATGAAACTCTTCGTTTATATCCACCAACCAAACGGTAAAAATAGTAATATGAAATAATAATAAATCCTAATTAAATCTAACATTTTTCTTATTAAATATTAAAATTATTTTTTATATGTGTGTGTGTTAGTGTGTGCATGTACAACAAATTAAAGTGATGAAAATTCTTCATAATGTAATTTACATTCATCCAGTCTCTATGTATGGCATATAAAAATCAAACATTCCTTTGTAGTATATTTATTTGTTTTGTGAACAACTTTTCTTGCCAATTGCCTTGACAGCATCTATTCTCCACATCAACAAAGTAATTTTGTCTTATATTAATAAAAGAAACCACTTTGATATTAGAGCTTCAATCATTAATACATACTTTATTCCAATATGGCAAATTAACAAACAAGGCAGAGTCGTATAAAGTCATTTTTATGTATTAAAATATTGACCAATCAAATATCATTGATATATATATAATTAAATAAGGCCAATATAAATTTGTATGATAAATTAAAGTAATATATTGGAAGGGGCTTTGTTATATAATGCAGGTTATTTAATTATTCAAGATTTAATCTTAAATTATTTGTATTTGCAGTAAGACGAGCTTGTTTTGTTGATATAGGAATTGAATACAGTTGTTAAAAGAGTTGATGTAGCCTACAAAGGAATTTATTTGATTTTTTTATAACTTGTATTAGGAAGAATTTACATCATTCAATTTATTACATACATTTATATTAGCCTTGTTACTACAGTTAAATATCAACCTTTCATGCTAATTGTGCATACGCTTTGCGAGTGTTAATAATAAATGAATACTTTCTCACCAATACAAGATATAGTATTTATGCAGGAATAAAATAAAATAAATGCTTATTTGCATATTAGCATTGTTATGTAATTTTATATATATGTATATGTGTAATTATATAATTGAATATTTATAAATTCAGTAATCAGATATATTTTAAAAATTTTATCCACTTAGGAGCACTTTCGAGTCTTTTTAAGTTGACAAAGACTACAATGATAGTTGAAAGCACTCCTAAGTGGATAAAATTTTTAAGATATATCTGATTACTGTATTTATAAATATTTAATTATATAATTACATATATTGCTTTGAAGAAATATAGACATCGAATTATAATATTATTACATGTATATGTGTGTTAAGTTTACAGAATTTTTAGAATGCTTAACTTCATATTAAATAATTTTCAACATTTCACTAAATAATATTTCATTCATACAATATACAATATTTACATATAATTTTAATATATACTGTAATGGTACAGAAGAATGGGTAATATGGGGAGATGACCATCATCACCATCATTGCTAAACAATAAAATATAGAAAGAATAACTATATAACATTGCCAAATAACAAAGAAGCATGAGAATTAGTACTGGAATAACAATATAAGTAGTTATAAGAATAACATTTATAAATTGAATCACCAGCATTAGACAGCTATAATAAACAGTCACCCTTTGTGATTTGATCTAAAAGAGATTAATCAAAAGATAGGCTATTTATTTAGCCAATGCCAAACTTAGGGCAAGATATACAATTATATAAATGTATATACTTAAATGCTAAAGTATCTTAGCATAAAAATAATGCTGGAATCCTGAAACATGTTGATCATCAATGCTCTGATTATATCATACCATGTGTGTATGGCCAACTGCAAACTAAATCTTTAAAAAAATATAAAATGCAATAAGTAAACATTAAAATGATTTTGAACTTTGTCTTCCAGAGAATTATCTGCATGCCCAAACACAAACTTAAACCTCCCACATATAAATAAACTATTATTGGTCTAGATCTAACTCAAGATCACAAGAACACTAGAAATTGTGGCTGTGAACAAGAGAAAGTATACTTATATATATTAATTGAAATAGACTTGTTGGGGTAATTTACAAATACTTAAAACACTATGCTATAATAAAGTGAAATCATACACATGGAAAATTCATAGAACTGGTATCTGGAAAAATAAAAGAATTAACACTTTTTTTAACAATTATTTAATAAATTGATTAATAAATAAATTGAGACAAGATATGATAATAAGGCAATTTTAACTTTTATAATTTTCTCAAAAAAATATAATTTCATAGCAAAAATAGTTGATTTTTAATTAACTTTTACTATCTGGTTTAAGTTCTTTTTAATAACTAAATACAAAGTGACATCTGACAAATAAAAAATAAAATTTTAAATCAGTTAAAACTGTTTTTAACATTTGTGGGGAGGGGGTCAAATGAATGTTTTAAAAAAATTAATAAAATTATTCATTAGTATCAATTATGATTTATATTAAAACATATTCGTAAATGTAGATGTGCACACTACAATACCTTATACTACCATGATTTTTTCTTTCAGTCCATTTGTAATTATCTTGTAAGCATTCATTGTTGAGATTAAACAATCCTCTATTTTTTTAGAAGTTAACTTTTTCTTTTGTAAGTTCAAATTTTCATTATGAGAACTTCTCTATTAATAGATTTCCATGCAGTTAAATTTATCCATTTTTATAAGATAATATTTTCAGGTTTTACACAGGCTGAATATATCTACTTTTTGATAATTTTTTTCAGTTAAGAAAGTTGTTTTTCATCTTTTCTTTTTTTCACTTTTCAATGCAATAGGCAATGTTTACCAAATTAGTGTAATTAATTGATTATCTTATTTTTCTTTTGGAATAAAAGGAAAACAAGTACAGGGGATTTTTTGCCTTATTTTGAAATAAAGGATGAAAACAACAATTTTTTAATTAAAAAAACATAACTGGTCATTGTTCAATTTGGTCATGTAACAAACAGGATTGTGATTGATTGGAGACAGTATTGTTTCAAAAAGAAGAGTTCAGTCCTGATCCAGAGCCTAAAAAGCCAGAAGAAAAGTCTTAATCCAGCTGTTCAAAACAGCCATCATTCCTGACTCAGCTGCTGAAGAGAATAGTAGAAGTCTTAAACAAGCAATTAAGAAATGTAGCTAATCTTAATCAAGTTATTGATTCTTCATCCAGCTGATGAAGAAGAAAGAAACCAAAGTTTAGCTGTAAAAATATTTTCTAAAATAGGGTTGAAGACAAATATATCTAAATTTATCTACTGCTAAACATCACCCATCTCCATGTAACCAGGTCATTAGAAAAATTTAAAACAGAAGAATAGCCTTGAAGCAATTTACAAGCCTTGTCTCCACCCAAGAATGTGACTGTTTCTGACTTTGTTTTAGTCTGACCTGGAAAATTATTAGAAAAAAAATGATAAATTCTTTATTATATTAGCCTGAAAATATTGTATGGCAGAATAGATAAACTGTGTACATTAGCCTGGAATTGAGAAGTGTTCAAGAAGAAAGTTTTCATGAAAACTGGAAATTACAAGTGTCAAAGAAAGTCCAAAAAGAAAATAAAAATGTGATAAAAGTTTTTTAATGTGCACACATTATCTCTACAATTATAGATAAAAAATTATAGAAATAATATTTGACCATAATGACTAATTTTATTAATTTAACATATTTTTATGAAATATGTTTTTTATTCTTTTGATTGTCCCTTCAAAATCATTATTGAAAAGTTGTTTTCCAATTTTAGATGTTGAAAGGGAAACAATTCTATTTAAAATAAATGTGGATTAATTTAATGAGTCTGAATTAATAGCTAGTATTATTTGCTAGATATAACTATATTTTTGATAAAAAATGTATAAGTTTGAATTATGATATTATCATGCCATTTTAAAAAATTTTAATTATTAATTAGTTAATTTATTAAATAATTGTTTAAACAATATTCTATTGTTAATGTCTTTATTTCACAAGCTATCTGTTCTATGAATTGGCAATTGTGTGACTTGATTTCATTACAGTTTAGTGTTTTAATAATTTTTTAAAAATTATTCCAGTAAAATTATTTGAAATAAAATAGAGTAAGGTGTTATATTTATCTTTCTCTTGTTTGCAGTTATTGTTCCTAGAGTCTTATGATTTTGATTTTAGCTCTAGAGAGCAGATTAGTTAGTTATATGATGATCAGCATGTATCAGTATCCCAGCATTAATTTTAATTTATTATGAATGACATATTAGCACTTAAGTATGCAAATCCAGATTATGGTGTTATATTTGACCCTATGTTTGTAGTGGCTAGATAAATAGACTGTTTTGTAACATATTTCTTAAATCCATTCACATAGTTGACTGTTGATTTGTTTAATAATTTTTGTTTAATGCTGGCTAATGTAGTTTATAACTTATTATTAATATAACTACTATATAGTTATGCTGCTGACACTTATGTTCATCCTTATATAATTTATCCTTTGATTTCTTATCCATTATATTTATCCCATTCTATTTATCTATTTTATATTTGTGATAATTGGTGATGGTGATGTTTTCTATTTCCTCATATTTAGTCTCCCCCCACACTCTGTACCATTACAATATATATATATATATATATATATATATATATATATATATATATATATACTACTTACGAAATACTTTAAAATATATAACAATAAATAACTGTGGTATTTCCATACCAATTAAGTTCAAAATAATTTATATTGAAGTTTATATACTTTAAATTATCAGAACTTAGGCATAATAAAGAAGTCTTTAATGGAAAGTTTAATTTTAATTATCTTGTAGACTCAGGGTCTTTCAGAAAAAATGCAAAGCCCGGGCAACTAATATTTTAGAGGCCCTTCAAAATTTAAAATAAGAATGTGGGGAGAGAGAGAGAAAAGAAATGAGAGTTTTTACTTACAGAGTCGAAAACAGGACTCCAGGAGCAGTTAGTTACGAGTCACAGAAATGAGCAAGCAGATAAGATCCAGATAGCACTTAAATAGGGTAGATTCAATCTACCACTGTTAGTATCATAAAACACTGCTAGCAGAGAACTGACTGACAGGGTGTTGGGATGTTAGTTCTGCTGGTCACTGAGTGCTTTTGTCACAGAGTCTCAAATTGGCACCTCATCCCTAAACTGGCTTACATTTTTGACTCATGATATGCCTGCTTGGAAAAGTTTTTTTTGGAATATTTTTTTGGGGAATTTAACTATAAAATTAAGGCCATTCTACTAGCCATGACATCATTTTGCCTTCTCCTATATTTTTGTTTAACATATTGAATTGCCAAGTTGAGACCCCTAATATTGCCAATCCTGGGGCAGATGTCCTTTCTGTCCCTCTCTCTGATTGGATCTGCTTCTAATTATTAAGAAAAATATTCATGGATTATATATTTTACAGCTTTAATATTTTCTGGCAGTTGAATGCAAATTCTTTTTATCTTTCTTGAAATATTTGAACTATATTTAAAGCATTTACTGCTCTTAATCACTTTGCATATAATTCCATTAGTTTATGCATCAAGTTGCTGTAGAGCATTGGTCTTCAACCCTTGTCTTCGGGCCGCAGAACATTTTACCGGTCCGTGCTAGACTGGCAGGAAAGTTTGTAATAACAAAATAATAAGAGTTTAAATAATATAAACAATTTTTATTTATTTTTTCATCTCATTTTTACCAATTAAAAAAAAAACAGAAGGAAAACAAAATCTAATCAATCATACATCACAGATGTTTATGGAGGGAGAGGGTAGAACTAAATTTTTTATTACTTTTCTAAAAAAATTCAAAATTAAAAAAAAAAGTTTTTTATTATACAAACTCCATATATCTATAACTTTATCTTGTATATTTAACATTGTTGTTTTGATCAGATATAACAATTATGCTCATCTAAGGTTAAGCAGTTTACATCTTTAAGAAAATTTATCTATAGACTTCTGCTGGTCAAAAAACCTTATCCTTATTTTTACCGGTCCACAGGTGTGAAAAGGTTGAAGACCACTGCTGTAGAGTGTGAGAATTCCTAGTGTTTTATATTAATTCGAACAAGAATTGTTTACAGATCTAGGCAGATATCCTATATATTTTAGCTTACCACTGAAGTAAATATACTTTAAATGTTTAATTATAGCATTTTTTATACTTCCAAATTACAACAATCTTTTTTTTCCTCAACATGCATACTATATATATTCTCAAGAGCAGTTTTTTAAGTTATTTATTTTTGAAAATAATAACAGTGCTTATATCAAATTAACAATATTTTACTCAGTACTTTATAAAATTAAAATATTAGGTAACATTAATACAACTTTTGTCACTAATTTAAATCATTCTAATCAATATTAAAAAATAACTAATAAAATATTTTAAATAGTCATTAAAATATATATTTTTATAACATGTAAATAATAATAATTATACACACACATATACATGCATGAAATATTGTAGAAGTCAATTATTCTTCATATTTGTGATATAAAAATAGACAACCTTCTCCCAATAAATGTTTTAGAAGCATTGATTATTCACCTATGCTTAGATATTATTTTTAAATAAAGTAACAGTTATTTACTGTCCTTGAATTGAAACATTGATTTTATTGCTAGCCTGATTTTTAAATTGGTGTATTACTTGCAGAAGTTTAGAATATATATCACAGGAATAAGAAGGTTTCTCATTTTTAAAACATTTATTGATAGGAGAGTGCTTGTTTATTTTTATAACACGTGTGAAAAATAATTGATTTCTATAATATTTCATAAGTATCTAGATCGCTATATATTATCACTTATTACATATGTATATAACACATGCTTACCTATTAGAGCTATGAGTCAATTATTTCCTAAATATATATATATATGTTTTATTTCATTATGTTTAAATGACTGTTCCTCCCTAGCTTTACATAATTTGTCTCCAAAAATAAATACTTATTCTGCAATATGTACTTTACATCTGTTTATATTAAGCAATAAATGACAATAACCATGTGACATATTACATCATTTATATATATATATGAATTCATAGTATTATTTTTGGGAGTTTTCCATGTAATAAAAAATATAATAGCTAAATAGATGACATTTCAGTACAATAACAAGTACTTTCCTCAGAGTTTCATTTTTCTCAAATCATACGAATGTGTGTGGTGAGATTTAAAATCATTATTTTTTGCCTTTGTTATTTTCTCCTCATCCTCATATTCTATTGGTTGAAAAGATATTTTATACTCCAATAGCTTTTTCCAAATATTATTAATTTTTTTTAATTCACACTTTTCATTTATGCTCTTAGGCCTTTTTAAAATTTCTATAGCTTCCTTTAGCAGTCTCTGGTAATATTGTTCAATTTTTTCCAGAATATGTGTCTAATTAAAATTTATGTCATGGTTGCTAATTTAATGTGTAAATAAATAGTTGATGAATTAGATTTTTCTCTAATTGCCAAAATGTATTCTTTCTTTCTTATGTTTATTCTATGATTGGACTGTACAATGTATGGATGAAAACAAACTCCACATGGTATTTTATATGCACCATGATACTCCAAGGGAATTTTATTTTTAGGTCATGGAAATACTTCATTAATTTTTTTAATGTAGTATAAATTGTGTGGATATAATTTTTCTTTAAACATCAATTTTATCAGTTACTCCCTTTATATATGACAGAACATTCTAAATTTTTGAAGTATCAACATCTTTTTTTTATTATATAAAAAAAAGTCCTATTAATAATCCTGTGATTAAAACCATTATAAAGAAGCATTTTTTTAGTAGCATAGATATCTTGGTGAAAATGGCTGTCATCAGAAAGTCTCTTAATTCTATCTAGCAATGTCTTTGCCACTGAAAATAATTGTGCTGGATAATGATGGGGGGAAAAATGTAGATATCTCCCAGTGTGTATTAGCTTTTTATATATATCAAGGGATAAAGAATTATCCTTCTTTCTTCCAATTAAAACATCTAAGAATGGAAGTTGGTTATTATTTTCTACTTCCATAGTAAATTTGATGTTATTGTGAAAAGAATATTAAGAAAATTAAAATTCATCAGGAGCATGCTTACCATGAGGCCAAATAACAATGGTATCATCAACATACCCCAGCCATACAGATGGTTTTTTAACTGCTAATGTTCTCCATAAAAATAAAAGCCAATGCTGGAGAAAATGATGAACCCATAGCTAAACCTGATGTTTGTTTATACATCTAAACATCAAACTCACAACAAAATCAGGCAATTGAATATTTTTCAAAACTTCAATAACTTGTTTTAGTAAAAAGTGAAACAATATCAAAATTTACTAAATTATCATTTTTAATTCATTTAATATCTCAGATATGCTCAATGAAATTATTTGCATTCTTAACATAAGATGACATTTTTGCTAAATGTGGCTGTAGAAAAGAAGATAGAAAATGGGATAGTGTCTGTGCCAGTGAACTAACTGCACTTACATTTAACAAAAATGCCATCTTATGTTAAGGATGCAAATCACTTTCTTGAGCTTATCTGAGATATTAACTAAAAATGACATTTTGGTAAGTTTTGATATTGTTTCACTTTTCTAGTGTACCTGTAAAGGAAGCTATTGAAGTTTCAAAATTGTCTGATTTTGTTGTGAGTTTGATTGAACACTGATTAATAACTACATTTTTTGTTTTTGATGGTCAGATGTATAAACAAATATCACGTTTAGCTATGGGTTCACCAATTTCTCCAGTATTGGCTTCTATTTTTATGGAGAACTTAGAAAAGAAAATTTTGATATCAGCAGTTAAAAAACCACCTGAATGGCTGAAGTATGTAAATGATACCTTTATTATTTATCCTCATGGTAAGCATGCCCCTAATGAATTTTAATTTTCTTAAATTCTTTTCATAATAACATCAAATTTATTATGGAAATAACTTCCATTCTTAGATGTTTTAATGGGGAAAAAAGGATGTTTCTTTATCCCTTGATATATATAGAAAGCAAATACATAGCGAGAGATATCTACATTTCTCTTCCCATCGCCATCCAGCGCAATTATTTTCAGTGACAAAGACATCGTTACATAGAATTAATTAAGAGACTTTGACAGCCATTTTCATCAAGATATCTCTGCTTCTAAAAAAATGCTTCTTCATAATGGTTTTGATCACAGGATTAATAATAGGGATTTTTTTATATAATAAGAAAAAAGATTTGGATACTTCAAAAATTAAGACTTCTGCCATATATAACTGATAAAATTAGTAATGTTTTAAAGAAAAATAATATTCACCCAATTTATACTATATTTAAAAAAATTAATGAAGTATTTTCATGCTCTAAAAATAAAATTCTTTTGGAGTGTCATTGTGTATATGAAATTCTAAGTGGAGTTTGTTTACATTTATACATTGGATAGACCAATCATAGAATAAACATAAAAAAAGAAAAACACATTTTGGCAATTAGAGAAAAATCTAATTTATCAGCCATTTATTCATGTATTAAATTAACTAACCATAACATCAATTTTAATAAAACACATATTCTGGCAAAAATTGAACAATATAACCAGAGATTGCTAAGGGAAGCTATAGAGATTTTTAAAAGGCTAAGAGCATAAATGAAGAGTGTGAATTAAAAACAATTAACAATATTCGGGAAAAGCTATTGGAGGATAAAATATTTTTGAAAACTTCCCAGCCAATAGAATTTGAGAATGAGGAGAAAATAACAAAGAAAAAAAAATAACAATTTTAAATCTCACCACACACATTTTTATGATTTAAGAAAGAAAAAGCTCTGAGGAAGTATTTGTTATTGTACTGAAACTTCAGCTATTTAGATATTACATTTTTATTACATGGAAGCACCCAGAAATAATACTATGAATTCATCATTTATCCATGATATTATAATATATATATAATGATTAGAAATCAGTTAATACTTAAACAATCCCAGTATAAATAATAATCAACAATTTCAAACTGTCAAGGCAACCTCTTTTTAGCTATATATATATATATATTATTATTATTATTATTATTATTATTATTATTATTATTATTATTATTATTATTATTATTATTATTATTATTATTATTATTATTATTTTATTATTATTATTATTATTATTATTATTATTATTATTATTATTATTAAATAAAGGTCTATCTTTTTGCCCAGAATGAATTTAAGATACATCAAGAGTTAGATAATTTTACTAGAAGACTTAGATTAAGAGGAAATTTTTGGAAATAGCAAATGCAACACCATTAATAAAACGCAATCTGATTGGACAGCTCCACATCAGAGAAGCATTTTACTTGATACATATATTGATAATATGTATCAGGATTCTATTAAATTGACTAGACTTAAACAAATAAAAAATATAAAAGCAATTTAACATTAAATGAAAAATATGTATTATATAATTTAGAAAAAAAGAAAACATTATTATAAAAGTAGCTGATAAAGAATGAAAGATACTAATTATGAATAAAGGTAAAACTTTGCTTCTATTGAATAACAAAATTTTTTATAAACCCATAACACAAGCTACTATAAATAAATTACTTAAAAACATACTTTACAGCCTAAAAATATGAAAACAAGAGGCTTCCTTGACAAGGATAGATATAATTTTTTAATTACCAACCCAGTCAATTTTATATTCTACCAAAAGTTCATAAATCTGATTACCCTGGCAGGCTTATAGTAACAAGTATTGGTTGTCCTACAGAAAATATTTCAGCATTTGTTGATGGTCTTATATATAAACATCCCACCATCATTCAATTCTTATATTAAAGAAACCACACACTTTCTTTTAATGTTAGAAAATATCAAACTTCAACTATCAAATGGATGCTTTTAGTAACTTTAGATATTACATTGTTCTATAGTAGTATACTTATGATGGAATTGAATCTATTAAATTTGCTTTACAAAGTAAGAAATATGATCAGCATCAAATTACAATTATTACTGAATTAATATATTTAACTTTAAAGAACTTGTTTTTAACACTACATACTTTTTACAGAAGCAAGATGTTGCAATGGTAATAAAAATGAGACCAAATTTTATGCCCCAATTGGAATCCTCTACACTTAAAAATGCTAGGCATAAATCCCATACCTGGCTAAAGTATATGGATGACATCTTTATGATTTGTCTATACAATGAAAAGAAGCTTCATATTTTTTTTGATTACATAAATAATTTTAATAACTGAAACAAAGGCTTATTATATACCTGTGTCTATATATGTAATATATAGGGTATATGAGCACAGACTTTCACCTGACTCACCAGCCTCCACTCTATCTCATAACACTGATACACTTGAACACATATATGTTGAAAAGATAAATAATCATGAATATACATATTTCATGCTAAACCAGCAATCATCAGTTGGTCCAGATTACCATCTCTACGCATATATGCTATAAGCGCTCAGATATATACTAAGATAGCCAATCTTCATACTTTAATGGACAGGCTTCAATCTATTCCACACTCCAACTCTGCAACTGTCCATCCAATTGAAAATCTGGTGATGGAATGCTCAAAGGCCACCCTGAGGCTGAGATTAATAAAAATATATAATTTGCAATGAATTTTTCTAAAACAGTTGCCCATTTTTTGATATCCAAGTTATTTACAATAATAAAATTCTTAGTACTAATATATATAACAGGACAGTCATAGCTATCTACATTTTTATATTAATCACCTTAAGCACATAGAGCTTAATATCACCCATAGTCAATTTTTAAGAATTAAAAGAATTTGTAGTGATAAAATGTTTCTTCAACAAAATAAAGTTTTATCTAATAAATTTATAAATATGAGATAACTTAAAACACTATTGGGTAAGGCAGTATTAAAATCTTCACAAGTTGACAGAAAAAAACTTCTTCTTTCTAAGAAAAGAAATAGCCAATTGGAAGATCCACTACTAGATTTTGCTTTTAATGACGGTTTGCCTAATTTTAACCGAACATTACAAAAACACTTTAACATATTAAATTCCACAGATTATCTAACATTATTTTTCCAATCTATCTAAAGTTGTATATTGAAGACATAGAACAATTAAGGATAGACTTGTAAAAACAAATTTTATTTATTTCTATCATGAAAAAAATGTTTAGATAAACGATATCTTGCATTTAAAAATATGGTTATAAAAATGATTCAAGGTATTACTATTAATGATTTTAAATGGTATATTCCCAACTATGTCAATTGTAAAAGAGTAAATTTAATATATTTAATAGAATGTAAAAGATGCTTGTATCATTATATGGCTGAATCAATATTAGAATGATTAATCATAGATTTGACATTATAAAAATGAACACAGATCAGTTTCTAAACACTTCAATTTACCAGATCACCCAATAGATAATTTAATAGTGATCATATTGCAAATTTTTTTTTCCCCCACAAGAGAGAGAAAACCAAAGGAAGGTAATTTTCATTTATACATTTAAAACTTTACATCCTAATGACATGATTATGAATATAGTCACTATTACATTCTTGTATTCAATTATTTATATTCTGGCAGAGGCAAAACTCTCCATACAGTAGTGCCACTCAGTGCAAGCCAGAGTAATCAATGGATGCAGGAAGGTTAGTGCATGAAGTTCTTATCTAATGCCTACTCTTCCACATCTCCAGACTAGTTTCTAGCTTGTGGCTTTCATCAGTGAGGAGCATCGATCTGAGAGCACTGTATCTAGATCTTAGGATCTAATGCAACCCTCCACAGGATAGAAACTAGTCTAGCAATATTGGATGAGTGGTCACTAGGTAGGGATTTTATGCACAAATCCTCCTGTATCCATTGATTACTCTGGTTTGCATTGAGTGGTGCTACTGTATGGAGAATTTTTTCTGAGAAAAACAGCTTGTGTAAAGCATAAAGAATGGTGATCATGTGATATTTTTATCCTGTATGTTAACCAGTAGAATGTTAATATATATTTATATATGAAATATAATTTGAATATGCAATCTTTTGTACATATTTTTGTATGCAGTTTTCGCATAAACATATGTTATATATGTATCTTTTTTTTAATTATTGATTTTTTGCATGTCTTTGTTTTGTAAAGTTTAATAAGAATTTAGTTAATGTTTTTTTTTTTTGTCTTTATCTAAATATAACTTTAAGATATTTATTGTAATGAATCATCAATTGTTTGATTAACAAAAATTTTATAAAGAAAGCTTTTTTTAAAAAAAAAGATTTTAACCTACATGAATTAACAGCCTTATCAGATATCCAAATGATTTTTAATGTTTAAATTTTAGAGGAAGCCATTTTGCTGTAATTTCTAATTAAAATATTAAAACGGCTGTGTAGAAAATTAATTATATTTTTTTTATTTATATATGCCATAAATTATTATTTTCACATACTATTTATCTATTGCAAGATGAGAGTCTCTACAAGTTTAATCCAATTTCTCCAATTTATAGTTTTTTTATTTATATCACACAATCAAACTTTCTTATTTCATCCACCCATTTCTCATATAATCTTTTTCTAGGTTTTTACAATATCTTAGAATACAGTTTAAAACTTTAACTGTTCATCTACTATATCTTCTAACAATATATGGAAACTTTTTCATTTTGGTCTCTTAATTTTTTCATGATGTCAGTAATACGTGTCTCTTCAAATTATATAAAAACAAATTATATAAATTAAATATTATTTAGAAAAGCCTCCTGACAAAATAATGAATGCATCCATGTACCATACCCATAATCTGGTGAAAAAACAGATCAACCAATCTCAGGACTTTTTTTCAGGAAGTCAACCCACAGCCATCCAACATTGCTTAATATGGGATCTAGATACTATTGGATAAAGTGTAAAAGTTCCCAAATTAATCTGGATTGAATATGAATGAAAAGGAAAACAAAATGGTTGAAATATAATGTGGCCTTCTTCATTTATGGGAGGGGGAAGACTATACTTCTATAATCATTGAATCTATAGGTTGTTTTTACCCTTTTTTCATTATTTATCTCAAAGTAAGTTCCAAATGTAAATGCTAACATTTGAAGATACAGTCTACCATTGCTTATCTTGAACTTTAAAATAATTTTTTAAGCATTTTATAATCACATAATATGTAAAATAAGACAAATCTTAATAATAATCAGCATTAAGCTAATCCACATGTGCTTTGTGGATTTTAACAATAAATGAATATTCTCACTTTCCAAACACAAGATAAAGTCTTTGTGAAAGGGTAGAATGAATCCATTTACCCTTTCAACCCAAACGTTTAAGTTTGGATAAATCTTAAGTATTTGGAAATGAGAGTGTGAAGATATTAAACAATGACTTTAAATTACCTTTACTATGTCTGAATGAATAACCCTTGCAAAATTTACTAGAATTTACGATACGTCATTCTTAGCTAAAATTAAACATATGTAAATAAGATATTTATTTTATATAGCACGATTTTTTAAGCTGTAATAATAATCAGCATCAAGCTAATGTACATGCACTTTGTGAATTTTAAATATCTTATTTACATGTTTAATTTCAACTAAGAATGACGTATCATAAATTCTAGTAAATTTCGCAAGCATCATTCATTCATATATAGTAAACGTAATTTAAAGTGATTGTTTAATATCTTCACATTCTCATTTCCAAATACTTAAGATTTGCCCATACTTAAATGTTTGGGTTGAGAAGATAGATGGATTCATTCTATCCTTTCACAAAGACTTTATCTTGTGTTTGGAAAGTGAGAGTATTCATTTATTGTTAAAATCCACAAAGCACATATGCATTAGCTTAATGCTGATTATTATTACAGTTTAAAAACATTGTGCTATATAAAATAAATATCTTATTTACAAATCTTAATATAATTTAATTGTATTTGAACTTTTCAATATATAAAGTTTTACTTAATTTATTGAAGAATTTCAAGAACTGCAAGTAGAGCTTATAAAATAGGAAAGACTACAATTCCTGAAGGAATGCAGATTACCATTCCGATTTATGCTATACATCATGATGAAAAATTTTGGTCAAACCCTGAAGAGTTCAATCCAGAAAGGTAAAATCTATCTAAATGTCAATTTTTAAAAGTTTGTGTATATTATGCATGACACACTATTAGAGAGCAGAGTCAAAGCAATAGGACATTATGAGGAAACATTTAATAATTCTTAATAAGAGCTTGCCTTACATTTAATTTAATTTAGGTTCACACAAGCAATACATTAATAAATTTTATTTGAAGTGATTTGAATGTTTACATAAGCTTTGTTACTTTTTTTATTTTTACATCATTAAACATATTATGAAAGTAGGTATTTATAGGGTGTATATATGTATCTACATATGTAATATTATAAGCATGCTAGTAGTTCTAAACAAGCTTTTTGATAAATGCTGCAAGAGAAAGCATTTAAAATCTCTATCTAGAATTATCCCTATCCCCAAACCAGTTTAGAGCTAATGGCTCTCATCAATGAGGTGCTAGGACATTCAGACACTAGATCCAAAATACAAACTCAAACCCAGCATTTATCGAATGCTTAACTATTAAGTAGAAAATCAGAAATTTTCAGACATCTATATGTCTTCAAATTCAGCTATCTAACTTAAATAGCCATATGGGACTGAATTAAATTCAGATATACTATATATTAATAGCCCTGGCAATATAATATCACTAAAACCCTAAAAGCTA
Source organism: Epiperipatus broadwayi (assembly GCA_028023455.1). Classification (NCBI taxonomy): domain Eukaryota; kingdom Metazoa; phylum Onychophora; class Udeonychophora; order Euonychophora; family Peripatidae; genus Epiperipatus; species Epiperipatus broadwayi. The sequence continues at coordinate 3,367,417 of JAQFVV010000097.1, read as the reverse complement.
AACTACAATAGTAAAAAAAACCTAGCCATACATCATGTGACTTAATTAGCTTGTATTTACAAATGTAATATAATGAGCTGCTAATAGCATTTACCGAAAAGCTTATTTAGAGGACACTCATTATATTATATTTGTAAATACAAACTAATTTAGTCACGTGATGTATGACTTTGTTTCTTTACTATTATGTATCTACATGTATGTATGTAGTGAGAAGAACTTACTTTCGATAACTCTTTAGTTGAATAGCAATAATAAAATATATGGAAAAAAAACATTTCCATATTACTTTATGGATAATAAAAATTTTATTAAAAAAATAACGACAGTTTAAAAGAAATAAATAATGTTAATAATTAAAAAAGTGTTAAATAGTTTGAAAATTGTTTACAAGAAAGTAAAATATTCACGAGACACTAGTTTTTATTTTTAAAAAGGAAGCACATTGGAGAAATGTTTTCGTTAATAATATTTTCAAGTATACTTTTACAAGAATAAATAGAAACAATAATGACCAAATAGCACAATATACATAAAATGAAATATTGTACACTTCATGCTTCCAAATCAAGATGTTTCAGATTTGCCTACATAAATGGACATTTAAGTTAAAGAAAATCGACTGCTCTTATCTTTATAAAAGTCATTATCTTGTGTCGTGGTTTGGAAAGCTCCCTCTATCGGCAAAATATGCTTGATTATTACGAATTTTAAAGCGCATTGAATACAGATTAAAGTCTGTTTAAAGTATTTGCATATGCTTGCTGTGCGCTCAATAAATTAATTACCACTCTTCAAAGTAGAATTAGTAAATTTAAAAAGAAAAATAAAGTGAAAAATTTAAAATAAATATTTAAAAAGTTGGACAAAATATCTGAATTCAACAAATTAATAAGAAAATATATAGATATCAAGCAGTACTAATTTATTATATTAAAAAAACGGCAAATATAAAAAAAACTTTATCAAAAAATCTAATTCAATATTTTCAAATATGTATATATAAAAATGGAATTTACAATATCTAATACCAAAAAAGTTTTTGTCCTAAAAAAAAAAGAAGAGGTACTAATATGGACTCAATAGATTTTATTTCTTTTCTTATTTGTTTGTAATTCAATAAATAGGGAAGATTCACTATACAGGTAAGATTAAACAGTTGTGATTATTTTACAGCTTAACACTGCTTTTGACTAGGCCGGTCATATTCATAGCTACGAATATGATTGGTCTGGTCGAAAGAAATGCTAAGCTGTAAAATAGTTACAATTGGTTAAAATCTCCTGCATAGAAGATCTTCACTATTTATTGAAGTATAAATTATTTCCTATCTACTTGATAGAACTATGTTGCACTTACCATGGAATGAAAGAAAAAATAATTACTGAAAAATAAAATGTCCACATTTATTATTAAATTTATGACTTCAAGAACATATTAAATAAAAATCAAGAAAATATATTTTGTAATAAAAATAACTTATTTGCCACAACAATATCAATTGTTTAAAAAAAAAAAAAAATACATCAATGATAAATAAAATGTATAAAGAAACATAAATATCTAAGAAACTGCCACATTTATACTTGAATTTACTATGACAAATATGTATTAAATAAAATCAAGAAAAAATACAATTTGCACCAAAAATGTGTCTTAGATAAAAGAAAGCAAAAAACAATCATTGCACAAAATTTGTAAGAAATAAAAATAAATAAGATTTTAAAAAATGAAGATATTTGTTATGATTTGCATTTCTATATAATATTTTGTTATTAGTCCATTTCTTTGTTAAATAATAGATATTGTTTTAGTAAATAAATTTTTAAAAAAAATTATTTTATTGGTTTATTATAAATATGCGACTTTTTTTGCATGCGTTAGTGAAGCTATAATTATACTTAAAATAATGTGTAATAGGTCTGCTTAGCGCTTTCGAGATTTAATGTTTGAATCTCATATTCATAGCTTTGTGAATGAAGATTGTTGTGATTTATTGTACACATATGCAAATGAGTTTGAATATTTAATTAGTTAGTCCATTGTTTAGAGAGAGCAAAGCATGCTTCTCTTCTATTAATGGCACTGAGATCATTTGCTATGTAAAAAGCTTCTTTAACTTTTGTTTTGGCATCACTCTTCTCTGTACAAATTATTTGGGCAGAACTAAGTTCGAATACATGGCCTGTAGCTACTTGGTGGTCCCAGAATACTGATGTTCCTTCATTTTTATTTTTAGCCCTGTTGTATGCATACCTGTGTTGGTAAATTCTTGTATTAAGGTTAGCCCGAGTCTCACCGTAGTAAGATACCTGGCAGCCTAATTGAGGGCATGCCATTTTATAAACCACATGAGGGGCTTGATCTTTTTCTATTGTATCTTTGGAATTATTTATTAGTCGGTTAGTACTGGGAGGTGTTCCGAAGCTAAATTTGAAATTGTTAGGCAATTTTAAAGTATGCTTATAGTCATGACCCATGAATTCAAAAAGAAATGTGGACATTTTATTTTTTATCCATTAGTTTTTTTTATTTATATACAATGATAAGAATTATGTAGATTAATAGAGTTGTATTACTGCCAAAAATAATTCTATCAAGTGAAATAGACTTTTAAATGTGTCAATGTTAAATGAATCAAATACATATAGTGCAAATTAATTTATAATGATTTAAATATCTTCTGGAGTTTAATTATCAATAGAGAGAGAAACCCCAAAACTAAAGTTTTTTGGATTAGTTCCCAATGGAAGAATGTTAAAAAACTGTCAAATTGTTTGAATGGGGTTGTTCATGAGTAATCCATCACTTTAATACTCTAGGTCATATGACATCTCAAGCAATACCATTATCTACATAATTATTTATAAAAAATAAAAATGAACTCCTTTATCAGTGATAACCTTCTATCACAATGGCCTTTGCAAAACTAAATGACTTTTTGAGAAAAATCCTAAATGCATTTAGGTAATTTCATTAAGTCTGTAATAAAAGGACTTGATTGTGTAAACATTAGATCTGATAAACACATCCAGCATTAAAATTTCTGCATATTTTAAATAATTGGTATTTTATGTATTGGATCTGCTGCTTGTGTTTGCAACAGCAGAATGCCATACCATACTCCAGTGTGTGTGTGTGTGTGGGGGGGGTTTGCAATGGCAGAATGTCATATTAAAATGTCAAATTTTAACAATATGAAAAGTATAAATTTGTATTCACTAAAATAATAGACACATTACAATACTAAATAAAAACAGGTTGTTGTGACTTTTTAATATGGTATTCTGCTCTTGCAAACTCGCCCCTCACGCCTACTGCCACTGGAGAAAGGTTTGGCATTCGGCCATCACAAACATGGGCAGGAGGTCTTCATTCTTTTCACATTCATTTATTCGTATAGAATAGTTTTTAAATTTCATAAAAAAACAGTAGGAAAAAAATGAATAAATGAAAGTCAGTTATATGTCAAAAGAACAATATACTTTCATCTGATAAGAGTCATCTCTAAAAAGCTAATTGATAAACCACTAACATATAAAATTAAAAACTGTCCTATATTTCAACTTGTTGACATTGCTAAATACTATGACTCAATTTCCAACACATTTAATTTTCACTTTACTTTATTACATTCAGAAGTAAGATTACTTGATGTATGTGAAAAATTATATAGATGTAAAGACAAACTAAATAAATATATATATAAAAATAAGCATAACTATTTTTAATAATACATAATGATAATAATAATATTTACTGAGGCTATAACCTCGATAATATGCGTGTAAAAATGCGATAGTAGGGACCTCTACAGGTGTTTTAACCTCAAGCTTATATGCTACAAATAAACATCAATTTTTGATATAGTTTTAATTTCAAATGCACACATAGCATATATATATATATCATTGATTTCCCTCTTCATTTGGATTTTTTTTTTCTATATGTCAAAGCGTTGACGGGAAGTGAACCCCGGCCGGCTGCTTGAAAGGCAGCTATGCTAACTGTTAGGCCACCAATGCTTGTCTCTTCATTTGTATTTGTAATTCAAATTTGCATACGTTTGCAAATTTGAATTTTATATACATGTCAATAAATCATATTAACAATACTTTTTATCTTAATATAATTCTATAAGTTATAATAACATTAATTATTAGTATACAGATTATTATGGCTTTTCAAGCTTACTAAAATAATAGTAAAAGTCAAAGAATCCTATTATAGTTTTCGGGTACTTACATATAAGATTTCACATATGTATTGTAAGTATACTGTTTTCCCTAATGTATTAACTTTTAAGGGCAGATTCTCTTGATCTCAATGTCTTTTATATTTCTATTGCTGCTTCTCGTTGTGTTTTTTTTTCCAGTTCAGAAAAAGTTATTTTTAAATCTTTTAATATTTCTTTTTATATCTGGCTCCATCTTTTGTACTCTGGAGATATTTTGCAAATACCACAATCTAATAACCTTGTTTATTCCAAATATTTTAATTAGTTTCAAAAAGCATTTATTCAACATTTAAAAAAAAAAAATTAGTTTTGGAGACATTATTTGTCAAACATTTTAATAAGTTTTAAAAACTTTATGAGTATTTAACATCTGAAATATTTTAAACTAATTTTAGCAACCTTTATTTCATTTGAGAAATATTTTAATTAATTTTATATTCATTAAAAAAATTTCTGTTTATCAAATATCAAGCATTTCAGGTATATTAATTACCTATTTCTTCAAACACATCAAAAATCCTTGTAAAAAAAAACAAAGTTAATTATGTTAGTGTAGGCCTACTATTAAACTTCATTACGTTTCTAATTGCAAAAAAAAACTGAAAAATCCAAACAATTTGGAAGTAAATGAATCCTATGCTATAGTCAATACTAAAAAAAAAGCTGACACAAATAGTAGCTAAAATCCTCAGTAATTTTCATCACATTAACTGAAAAAACTAGATGTGGTTAGTGAAAGATTATATTCTTCTCTGTCAAGCGTTGTTAGCCGAGAGGTCAGTGCAGCTGCCTTGCAAGCAAGCAGTTGGTTGCAGACGGTTGTTGCAGGTCCGACTCCTGGCTGATGCTATGACATATGAAAAAAAAAAGATGATATTCTGTCACATGATTCCAAAAAACCAGAAGTAATTTCTCCATCCCAAATCAGTCTAAAAATCAGATATTAGATCAAGATAAAAATTAAATCTAAATAATGATCTTGAATAGGAACCAGAATGTTGTAAAAATTGAAACTTTCAATTAAATAAAAAGATAATAAAATAAAAATATGCCTTATCAATTAGAATGAATTATTATAGAGCATTCAACAGACCCTGTCCATGGGTTTGTGCAACCCCGGTGCAAAATTATATTGCTGCCGTTTCAAAAAAGTCACAATAATAATAAATTAAAATTTTTATATAACATACTTATTATAAAACAGATTTGATTGTTAGTTTATTTTCATATAATTTTAGGTACTTGCTGCAATGACAAAATGCCTTACCTTTCTCCAGTGGGAGGGGGGGTTGAAGGTGTTTGTGACAGCATAGTTGTTATTCTTCAACCTGGTATTCTGCCATAGCAAACACCCACCACCACATACACAAACTGGAGAAAGTTATAGAATTTTGTTGTCACAAATATGGACAATAGGTCTAATATATAAGTATCTTTTTTTATTATATTGCACTTTCTTTTCTTTAGTTTTAAGTTTAATTGTGATATAAATCCTATGCATATGAGTTTGATTAACAATAAAACAATATTATAATTTGAATTACTTTAGTTTTTTGAAAAGTGCACTATAAAAAATAATTGTTTACTCTGTTTTACCAAGCATAATGTTTTCTTTTCTTCAGAGCCCAATTTGTAATCCCATAAAGAACCTCCTAATAGCATTATTTGATGTTTGAATTATATTGATTATTTGAATTAGTGAATCTCAAGATTTCATGATCTGCTTCTATAGTAGATTTGTCATTAAATAAACTATAAGGAGAGAGAGGCACAAACTTAAGCTAATCCATTAATCCAACTTCTTAGAAATCTAGTCGAGGAGAGAAATCTTTTCTTTTCTCCCTCTTGACTTCTCATCTATCAGATTAATTAAGAAAATCTGTTTATATTCCTATGTGTAACATAGGTTTCTTTAAATAATAATTATAATCTGTTATATATATATATATATGTGTGTGTCTGTGTGTGTGAAAAGAAAGTTACTGTTAACACTAACTGAAATAATTATACAAATATATAAACCATTATACAATTACAAATATCCAGTAACACCCTCTGATTAAAAAACTATATCTCAATATATACTTTTAAACAGAGGGCATTACTGGATATTTGTAATTGTATGTATGTATATATATATATATATTGTAACCATATATTTTAGTATAAAATATATTAATTGATGTAACTAGTATAAAAAATTTCTCTTTCTTCTTTTGGTGATTTGATTGGCTTGATGTGCACTTTGAACAGATTACTCTCTTATATTATTTTAATAAATTTAAGTTTGCTTCTTCCCATATACTAACTCATATCAAAACGTTTAACTTTTTAAAAAATTTGACAACACATTAAAATTTGGTAAAATATTATTAAAAATAATATTTTGTTTTATTTGTTTAAAATGATCTTAAATTATTATTTCCATTGAATTAAAAAACCATTTGTTCAATTAAATATTAATTATTAAAAATAAATACAGTAATTACGTATGCGTCTCAATGTAAAAAAAGAAAAGAGCGCGAATTTAAGAGAGATCGTCTGTTAGTTTGCTTTTGGAGAAAGAAAGAAAAGAAAATGGTAAAGGCAAATGGTGTAAATTTGATAAGCTTATTTTAAAATAGTTAACAAGTAAACTGATTACCACAAAGTTTGCTATAAACGTAAAAATAACCTAGTGGTATTTAATTATAAGATGAATTGCTAAATTTAAAAGTCTGTTCAAGTCGGCTGGCCAAGTGGATCAAATCACCGGTAAAAATTTTCCAATATTACATTTTTAGAATGTCGGAGCTTCCCAGTTTAAAAGAATTAATTGCAAGAGTTTGGTATGTTATAAAAGGTTTATTATTATACAATTTGGAAAAATTAAATAAGTACTTTAATTACAGAAGTTTTATGAATATGAAAATTTGCTTTTTAAAAAAGAAGAAGTATAAATTAAAGTAAAATGTTAAAGTTATCAACATAGTTTAATATTTCCGTTTCTAATTCTAATAAAAATATAGTATTGATTGATATTTAACTTTACAATGCCAGTAATATATTTGCTAGTTAATTTGTTTAACATTTGGATAATAAACCGTCTTCAAATAATTAATCAAAGCTATTTTCTAATTTTATCGTCAGTTTGGAATGATTGAATAAATTGCTATAATTAGTATTCCTAGATTTAAGCGTGGATAAATAAATATTAGCATGGATGTGATAAACTTGGAACGGTTTTAATAGAGAAATATAGAGATTAATAACTTATGAAAAACATTTTCATTTAAATTCTGCGTGTCATGTTTTGAAATTGTTTCATGTTTATGGAGCCACGTAAAATCGTTAATCTAATATTGCTTATAATAACTAATACAAATGGATAAAATTGCATATATGGAATTCTACTATAATTATAGCTATTGCTTCGTGTATTTATTGTTCGACACATCATACATGGATTCCACGAATCATATTTGGAGTTATAAAATGCTATACAATCCAATTTGTGATACACACACCTGCTAAAATTCATGTATTGAACTATAAAATGCTATACATTTGATTTATATCATACACACACACACCTGTTAAATTTTATGTATTTGATGAATAATGCATTACTTTAATTTTTTCATTATATGAACTTGCATGTGAAGTTCATAAGTTACATTTTATTAAGTTTAAATTAATAGGGGTTGAATAAAATATTTATTCAAGAGAATAGCGCTTGCGAAAAGGCTTGAAAAGTACTAAATGAATTCATGAGATGTATCAATCTTTGTGAGGTATTTCGTTAGTCTTTCCAGATTTATATTCCTATACTAATATTACTTATACTATATTACATATTTTTATTTTAAGCAAGATAAGTTAGTACATTAGTTGTCCTGATTAACGTAACATTTATTGTGCAAGAACCCACATTTGCTAAAATGTCAGCGTTTTCTGAATGGTCAGAATAACTGAGGGGGATGATTTTGCACTTTAATGTGAAGTAAATAGTAATGTTGTTTTAGAATGTTAAAAGGCATTAATCTGTGCTGGTGGTTAATCCGCAGATTACTTAAATTGCCATTTTTGTATTTTACACTCATTCCTGCGCTGGTGGTTAATCCGCGGAATGGTGTACTTGTACTTATTGCTTTATGATGGCGTATAAATCCGCAAAACGTTTAGTGTTATTTAATTCCTACGTGTAGATGAAGGCATCCACAGAAATATGTTTTACTTCATAGATATAAGTTGGGCAAAGTATTCTAATTAATCTGCTGAATCATCTTCTTTCATTTGTAAGCATAATTTATAAGTTAGATCATCAAATTGTAGCAGGACATTCTATTCAAGTTACTTCATAATAATTAACTGTTGGTTGATTATTATTTACCGGAATGTAAGTTTAAATTTTCACTTTATTTAATGATTACATTATAGCTAAATCCTACAGATATTATATTATTTATTATATTATTATAAGTTTACGGTAGGGATTTATTGAATCTGGAAATGATGTTAAATATTTCATGAGTTGATGCTGAATTTAGTATAATTTTCTCAATACATTCATTATATCAAATTGAAATATAAGGTATGATTAGGTTTTTGAAAACTGTACCTATGAGATGTTATTGAAGAAAGTCGATGGAATTATAATTTATTTATTTTATTTGTTTATTTATGTCTTTAATTATAACATTGGAATTAATTACTTATTATTCATTAATTTGTAAATAAAAGTTGATTTATAATTAAACTTACTGTGCCGTTGCTATGTGTCATTCATAAAATCAGAAATCATAAACCTTGGATAGAGCATACATTGAAGTACATACTATCGTCAACATGATATAAGAGTTTATTGATATTTTTGAGAAAACATTTAGATGCTTTTCGTCTTTGGTAGTTTATGATGTGTAAGGTACAATAAAATCCCATTTACCTTTTCCATCATTTTGGCTTTGCGTAGTTGATTCTAGAATACAATATAAATTAATTATTAAACTTGTAAACAGATTTACCAGATAATAACATGATTGAATATATTTACTTAATGTTTTTAAATTGTCATTTGTCAGTATAATAAGAGTCTCAGTGATATAGTAAACTATAAAAAGAACCCAAGTATTTATGTTTATTTATTGCAAAGCTTTACCTGGACTAGCATCTTTATTAGAAATCATATAGATGGTTTAAAATTTCATAATCTTATGTGATTCCACAAATTATGCCATCTTGTACATGGTCGGCCATCGGGTCTCATACAATAAAAATCGCAAATTAAGGTTTTGAAGATAATAACATTGCACTTATAATTTGTTTAATGTATTTTATCATAATACTATGATAGTTCTTCATGGTACACCCTGGCTGCGATCAAATTAAATCATAAAAGTTTATGTTAGATCATTAGTTTGGTCTGTTGTAAGTTGCTCCAGATGTTGATTGTGGTCTTTGGTGCATAAAATAGATAGCATGATATGCTTTTGGATACAGCTCTTAATAGCTGACAATGTGCAGCGGGAATTGATCAGTGATCGAAGTTAAGATTCTTAGTGCACTTACGTTATGTAGTTGGGACCACACAATTAACGGTTACAATTTATAGTGCCGCAACGGGATCGGCACGAGAGGTAGTTGAGTAATGGAATGAGCAAAGATTGGAATCTTAATATATGTGATTTATACCCAACAATAGACTGCACCATTTGTAACAGAATGATATGTGTGTGGCCAGATTCCTAATGAAACAACTGGACAATGTCAAACTCCAATAAGCGATCATTAATTGTAATGGAATAGAACAATGGCTATTTGCACCACTCATTTTATTTGTACATTCAGACATTGGTATGAATTTGAGTCGCTAAAGTTCACCAGTTATCACATTAAACAATATGCTTAGTTCAACTCTGATACATATCATTATCGTATAGTTGCCCTTTAGGTCCTCGATGTTGTGAGTTCTCTTCATATTCCCATTGCTCCTCAGTATTCAAACTCCATGGTTGTATGCATGATTCTAAGAAGCTAAAATAATGATTACCATAAGTTTGATATATAGTAAAAATATTTACATCTGAGTTGATGGAATGTTAGATAAATAATATGGCATGGCTAATGGAAAGTTAGATAAATTTATATGGCACCGATAATGAAAAGTTAGATAAATGATATGGCATGGCTAATGGAAAGTTAGATAAATAATACAGCATGGATAATAGAAAGTTAGATAAATGATATGGCATGAATAATGAAAAATTAGATAAATAATACTGCAGGGATGTTGGACAGTCAGATAAATGAGGAATCATACACAAATTCTAATAAAATAAAATAAATCATTAACAACTTTATTCCATTGTGGGTGATTTACAATCTTTTAGAACAAATCAATTTGACATTTGGGTAGGTCAGATCATCTTTCATTTAATTCATATATTATGATCATCCCCCTAACCTTTAACCCCATGTAGGATGGTCATCCACTACCTGCTCTAACCATTTGCTATCCTGTTGACCAATCCTTCTATTCCCTGGCTTTAACTTCTCTACCTTAATCTATGGTAATGTACTATGATTTACTGACTATCATCTTTGGATATGAAGCCCCCCCCTTGACATTACCAGTGTTTATGATAGCAATAGCTATTCATACAAGAGGTTTAGTCAGTCATACAGAATAAATAATAATCAAGTTAATTTAACAATAATAATGAACATATAAAATTGCCCTGTACTAGTGTGAGCATTTAATATTTTATAGATGCATTTCAACACCAATTAGTCATCTACTCCTTTAGTTGGTAGGTCTAGGGATCAGCATCTAGATTTTATTACAATCAAAAATTATAGTGATTAGCCTATAGACCCACCCTTACATAATTATAATTGATAATTATAGAGCTGGATCATCAATTCTTTCAATAAAAAAAATAAAATGTTATACAACAAAGGAAAATGGGATCTACATAATACATATATAATTTGAATAATTGAAATTGTTAGTCCATGTAGTTAGCTATTTTTTAGCATGTGGATACACAGATGATAAGATGGCTGGCTGGTTCCTTCTAGATTAGAAAAATTCCAGGATCTTGGGAGTGATGTCTGGTCATCCTCTAGGTAATTGGTTGATGACTTGTCAGTGGACAGGTAATGTTCCTTTGTTTACTGCTGCTTACTCCATGAACCTAGTGAATAGTCTCCTGATAATGGTGAAGGCCTTACTGATGTTATTAGCATATAAAATAGAATTGTTCATAGGCATATGAATGGTAGTCTTCCATCTATGATGTTTAATGAGTTTTCTACCCGCACATCCTTTTGTATTGCTTAATAGTCATTAGAATTAATATTATCTGATATAGATTAGGTGTGTGGTCTTTTTTGGTTTCTTCAGCCAGCTAATAATTCTTCTTATAAGCTTTGTATTGATGAGTAATAAAATTTACATGAATTATTAATGTCTTTTCTATGGAGATTTATTATTCCTTTGACCGTTATAAACTTTTCTTTGTATAATTGTTTTCAATAGCTTTTGGAGGTAATTTTTTTTATAAAATCATCAAATTATAAATCAAATAGTTTATTTTTAAGAATTATTTTAATGTGTGGTGATAGCTTAAAATATCATTATCCTTTTCTGATTAAAACAATTCAGTTTCTTTTCTCAAGTATTCAGTCTGTGTTGCTAGCATGTTATATATCATGCTGTATTCCCATTGTTTACATGTTTTAATTTTGTTTACTCTTTTTAATAATTCCTTTTTTAAAAAATAATGTTATAATTTAAGTTTAGATCCCATCTTTCTTTGTTACTCACTTATACCAAGTTCAGGAATTTGGTAAATTGAGTACCAATTACTTTTATTTTGTAGTTTGTTTGTTTATTAATTAATGACTCAACAATTATTGTATCAATCTTAATAAAACTTGCATTTTTTTTCTTTTGTTTGGAGAATTGCATAGGTTGTGGATTTTTCATATGTCATAGCACCGGCCGGGACGCGAACCCACAACCGTCTGCAACCAACTTCTCTTGCTTGCAAGGCGGCCGCGATGTCCTCTCGGCTAACAGCGCTTGACGTACTTTATGGTACTCAATTGTTTGAAATAATTGGTAATTTTCTACTATTATGAGCAAAGCCACTGATACAAAATTTGAAAGCTTGTACTAGCAATGACTTTTGGGGAATTTTTAAACATCTAAAAGTAATATTTTTTAGTAAATTTGAAAAGTATTGGCATATTATTGAACTAAAAAATAAAATTGTGTGTACTAAGAAGACTGATGAAATATTTGCGGAGCTATTAAGTAACAAAAAAAAAATTCATATTTATATATATATATAAGACTAATAAAAATATTTTTAAGAATTGTTTAAAATATTGTATTGGAGAAATTTTAATATTGTAAAGTAATTTATAAAACACTTAATAAGAAATTGTTAATTTATTATGTAATTGCTATTATTTTTAAAAGTAGTTTTGAAAAACTATGAGTGGCTGATCATTTATGTTCTAAACTTAAGAAATATGTTAAAGAAATTATACAAAAATAAGCTTATATATTTCACTAAGGATTAAAGGATTTACAGTCAACAACCAGAATAATAAATACTAATTCAGGAATATTTAAAGACAACTCTATTATGCATAAGTTACTGGTACTCCTTTATTCTTATATATATAAATTTGAAAAATTGTTTGTTTCTTTGTACTTAACTCAAATATTTCACCAAATCTTAATAAATCTTGCATGATTGCTTTTATTTATTTTTTATTTTTTTTTGGAGAATTATATAAACTATGGATTTTTGTTCTATAGCACTTAATTTTCCATTAAAGTGAGCAAACCCATACAGATGACTAGTAAACAATATAAATATTACTAAAATGTTACATATTAACATTTTATAAGTAATAATAATTAATTAGAGTGATTTATTTTCTTTTAATATTTATTGTCAAGATTAATTATTCATATTAATATATTTTTTATAATAAAATAAATAAATATATTGATGTGTGACTATGTATATTTCTATTTATTCCACATGCATACATATATTCCCACATTTTTTATGACAAGGTTATCTATCTATAGTCAAGATAAAAATTATTTTATCATAACAAAATTATATGTATTAACTATCTACAAGAAACTAATTTCTTTCAATTTTTTTTTATTAATTATTATTCCCTTTACTCACTGTTATAATATAAATATATGGCATTCTTACAACAATGATGTCTAGAACAGAGGGAAGTATTATTTTGATATTTTGAATAATAATACAAAAATGCAAGTGACTGCATTTATATTATATCCATGCCAATAATTGATTTAGATTTGGAGAAAGAAAACTGGGTACTAATTCAGAGTGCGCTCTCTGCCATTTTGGATTTTAATGGGAACCCAAAAGCACCACTGACACAACTAATCATTAAAGAAGTTAGATAATACTGGTGCCTATTATTGCAAAGTGTTCTAGTTACTTTGATCAATAGATAAATAATTGCAATTTCCATTAAAAGTAAAAAATAAGCACAAATTTTGTAAAATAAAAGCAAAAAATCAGATGACAAAATATAAATGATTCACATGGTGAAATCAAAAAAGAATATTTAGCAAATGTCAATAATTAGGAAAAAAGAAAAATTAGCATTAAAAAATTATGCTAAAAAATATTATCACAATTAAGGAAATACATATTAGCAGATAGTATTTGACAAAGTAAATAACTGCTTACATGGAAAAGCACATCAAATAGTTTGAAAAGTACTAAACTAATTATAAAAGAATAAAACGTGCTTCCAATTGGCAGAGTGAAAGTTGGTATTTCATCAAAACTATTTTGTTAAATGGCATGTAAATAGTTGTTACTTGTAATTATTAAATATTAGATTGTTTTCTATTCTCTTGTGCCAGTCACGTGATGGCATTGATGCTGCATAAGAATACTTTTAACACAATCTCTTTATTGATGAAGTGTGTGGCTATATAGTTTATATTAGTTTAGCTGTATACTATCTATTATATATATATATATATACATATTATACTTCAGTTTGTACTAAGAGAATTTTATTGGTTCAATGAGAATTATTTAGAAGTAAAAGAGAAATAATTAGGATATGAGCTTTGCTGTTGAATTTAAACTATCATTTATGGTTTAGTGTTTAGTTTGCACATTATTAAAAATAATAATTTTAAAAACAATATATTGAATATTTAATGAATTTTGATGAAAAATATTAATAATTAGGAAACTAATCTATGGAATCTTAATATCAGAAAAAATTTCATTCATGAAAGGATTTCTGAAGATGTTTTAACAATAGTATGATATGTTAGTTTAGAGATGAATATAAATTTTTAGGAATATATGATTCAAAATAATTGGTTTCATCAGATCTTAAGAATCATTCTATTGTTTTATGTATAAAAATTATGAGAATAGAAGATATGACAATAATCACTGTGGTATATCATTGTTATTCATTACAATGAAAGGACTTTTATGGATTTTACTGAATGGGTTATGAATGAATAGACTACTTCTAGCTATAGATTAATGATACAAGAAATTCAGCATAGTTTTAGATACTCAAGAAGTCCCAGAGATTAAAAGTTTGTTATCAAGCAAATAAAAGAAAAATGTAGCAAGTCAATATATGGTTTATATATATTGTTTTATTTCCAATTTAATCAAGGCATTTGATGCATACAATCAATTAGGATTGTGGGAATGTTCAAAATTAATTTGTTATCACCAAAATTTAGTCACTTTATACAGTATTATTTTAGGATAAAAATTTAAGGTATTTGAAATAAAAACTGATGTTAAGCAAAGCAGAGTGCTAATTTTAACTTTGTCTTTTATTTTTGTAATCATGATCTTTGAAACAGATTATAGATGGCATGATAAAACATGTATCAAAACAAAATATGGATTTGATGGTGTTGTTTTAATTTGTCGCGATGGAAATCATCAACAAAACTTCACATTCTTGATTCCTAGCTGATGATTCTGCTAAATGCCAATTTAATCAGATGAACTTAATAAATTGAATGCAAGTAATAAGCATTTTGTTTAGTAATGAATATTCAAAAAGTCTGTGATGGGAAAAAAATCTTGAATGATTGTCAATATATCTGGGAAGTCTTTTATATTGGAAAGAGGATTTGAGTGTTGAAATGGAGCACAGATTCCAATAATGTTGCTTTCACATATAAAAAATCAAAATATATAATATTTCAACATATATTAAATACTTCAACTAATTTGAATTAATTGTATATAATAGTTTATTCTGCCAATTGCATTAGATAGAAGTAAAATATGAGTTTCCTATAGATACAAGATAAAAACTGCTCTACATAGTTTGACACTCAGAGCTCAAGGTTCATGGATTATGATCAAACATTGTCATTTCTAATGCTCATATTTCTTACAAACTTTCATAGACAAAACTCTCCCTATAGTCGTGCCTTTCAGCGCAAGCCAGAGTAATCAATGGATGCAGGAAGGTTTATATATAAAATCCCTATCTAGTGCCTCCTCATCCTAAGATCTAGGTGCAGTGCTCTCAGATCCAAGGTTCCTCACTGATGAAAGACACAAGCTAGAAACTAGTCTGGGGATATTGGATAAATAGGCACTAGATAGGGATTTTATGCACAAACTTTCCTGCATCCATTGATTACTCTGGCTTGCGCTGAGTGGCATTACTGTATGGAATTTTGCCTGTGTGAAAAGCAGCTTGTGTAAGCATAAAGAATGGTGATCATGTGATGTTTGATGATTCTTACAAACTTCTGAGCAGTAAACCATTTGATTATACTGAAAAAATTTAACTATGCTCTGCATTAATCTGAAAATACAATGACAAAGTGATAACATTAGTCACCATTCTCTTATTATTTTTCCATCATATATTCTCATTTCAGATGAATTCTTTGGCTTTATGGGATTTTTTTCTCTTTATAATTTTCACTTTTTACAATGTTTGCATTTATCACTTTTGTCTTTCAATTGTTTTGTTTTTATTCAACATTAAGTAAAATATCTCATTTTCATACTTTTTGTTTGTGCAGTTTAATTTATTATATAATGTCAATGTTTATATAATTTAACAATCTTCTTCATTTCCTTTATTTTTTAAAGAATAGGAAAAGGAAGAATATAAATTATTAAAATATTATAACATATCATTAATTAATAAAATTTAAACATTACAAACAAACAAAAAAAAATAGATGAAAGAAAATAATTGATTTAACATTATTTTATTGTGTTCATTTGCTTTTTTTTTTGTTCTTTGTTATAATCTAATCTTTATATTTTTCACCATTTCTTCTAATTAGTTTTATACCTTAACACTTTATTATTTATTTTGTAATTAAAAACAGATTTTAAAAATTTTTTTTGCAATATCTGCTTCAATTTATTAGTAAACCTTATTAATATTCCACTGATATTTTCTTAAAATAAAGAGTAATCCAGAGCCATCTACAATGATTTTGAGTAATTAACTGTTACTAATGTTATTACATCCACATACACAGAATGGAATCAGTTTTTGTCTTTATCTGTGAGGACTTAGGATTCCATGTCTGCAATTAGCAGTCATCTTTAATTTCTTATTATAATTCAATTTAATAGTCAAAATTCAAAGCATGCTAAGGTTTTGAATTTAAATCAAAATGGTGAAAGGAATCCACAGCATGAAACTGAAATTATTAAAATGTACAATCACTAATATAAATATCAGTTCTACATAATTATGAAAAAGACTTGGTCTAATCGTTCAGATTATCTTGATAATATAAAGGAATTAAAGATGGCTGACAAATACATAAATGCATTATTTTGAATCATAAATCCACAGAAAAAGTCATCAGTCTGGGGACATACATTTTGCATTATCATCTACTATCCACCGATTCAAGCTTATAAGTAGATGGCCTTGAAAAAGAATAAAGAAAACTGTTCTTGAAAGCATATTATTATTATTTGATGCAATCGAGTGAGCATTAGTTACATGTGATCATGTCAGTAATATTTTCCCTATTCATAAAATTCTAAATACAGACTATGGAAATAGTTTGTAATTACAGTACTTTATCCCATATAGTTGAAACTTGCTATTGATACAACCATAATAAATTGTCATCAGTATTGTGTGTCACTATAGATATAAATAAGATATTAAAATATAAACAAAATAAATAGATGAAAGTACAATATAAGTAGAAATAAGATGATAAGAAAACAATAAGATGCAGATCCTCTGTAAGAAAATTATTAGATGAGAAAAGGTGAATCTCAGTAAAAATTTTAATATGAGATATACAATCATTAGATGAAAAAATATACAAAAATTTACGAGTCCATTTTAATAATATGAAAGATCCATCAAATTATATATAACCTGAAATATTGAAATGCTAAAATAAATTATGACAAAGAAGGGGCAATAAATGATAACTAACACTAACTATGATTAAGTATTACTGCTTAGTTTTATTATGCAAACTTGTTTTCAGAGAGATTAATTAAATTGTGAGTGTATATATATCTTTACATGTTTTGGATTTAGATTTGCTGCTGAAAGCCGGGCCCAAAGCCATCCTGCAAGTTTTCTGCCTTATGGACTTGGTCCAAGATCATGCATTGGAATGAGATTTGCCATCATGGAGATTAAACTTATCTTAATATACTTATTGCAAAACTTAAAATTTTCCAGAGACACTAAAGTTAAGGTAAAAACTTTAAAATGCTGGTATATTTCATGAATCAGAGCGTTGAATTGCCCTCTAGTGGGATCATTATAAAATAAAATATTAGTTGATAAATTCTCCGTATATACTTCTGAATAATAAAAAATATGAAAATGAATTCAATAGAAAATGCTTCAAAGCTCTGATTTATATGAGTTACATTTTTTAAAAATATAATTTTATTATTTTTATATTTATTTTTCAATTTTAGTGACATTAAAAAATTGTGTAATGACTGATCAAAAATAAATAAGTCATTTATAATTCTATAAATTTATTCTGTATATATGTATAGAAATGTTGATAAAGTACACATATTCTGCAGATTAATTGGTCATTTTTTTTATAGTATAAAGATCAAATGTTTTCCAGTGCTGTGGATTGGAGCTTATGTCAAGTTAATTTATTTACAAATATATATCAAGTCTTATGGTGCAAAGGTATGCATTTGTCTGTCATGCCTACAACTTGGTTTTCAAATCTGAACAAAGTAAAATTATAACCACCTCAGTTAACCATCCAAATTAGTTGGTGAATTAGTATCTACATGATTGAAAAACAGCCTGAATACTCATTACCCGACAACTGGAAAATCAGAAAATTCTGTCTTCTTCTTTATTGCTTTTTTATAAGAGGCCCCAGCAGTGGGCTAACTATTAAAAAGACTGTTTTTTCACTTATATATATATATTAAAAAATTTTGAAGATGACTGTAATGTACATACTATTGCTTCATCTTTTAATTTTGTAAAGAGAATTAAAAATATAGTGATTAATGAGAATGATGTTATTACTTCATTAGAACTGATAGAAATGTATGGTTCTATTGATAGAGTGGATTCCATAAAAATAATTGAACATGCATTAAAAAGTAAAAGTGTTTATAAATATGTGATAAAATTTGTTATTGGTTCTTTAAAAAATTTTAATAACATTCTTGCTTCTTTTGAAGGTGGATATTATAAAATATCCAAAGGTTGGCCTATGGGTCTACTTGTTGTTGCACAAGTTAACAATTTTGTTTTGTCTACATATGAGAATAGTATTTTACGTATATACTTTTAAAGATATTAAAATTTGCAAAAGGTATGTGGATAATGTTTTAGTTTGTGGAAATACCAATATTATAAATTTGCTTGTAAAGGAGTTAAATAATTAGAATGGCTTGAAATGGACTACTGAAAAGAAACAGGACAAAAAGTATTAAGGATTTGGATTTAAATATAAGAAATAATAGTATGTTAAGTTATAAATTAATAATCAAATCACTGAAAAAAAGGGGATATATAAATCGTAAATCAAAAGTACCAATTATACATAAGATTGCAAGTTTTAGATCTTTTTTGTTTCCTAATGAAAAATTATGTCAATGACAGTGTGATAAATTAAAAAATATTGATATATTTGCCATGGAATTGCTTGAAGTTGGTTATAAGATTGAACAGATTAACAATCCTTTTTGGCAATTTAAAAAGAGTTATAATAATTTAAAGGAGTTGAAGATTGATAATAAAAAATGGATATCTATTCCATATATTTCAAATGCTCAAATGAAATTTTTTTAAGGATATGTATATCAGGATGTGTTTAATGTTTCATTTTGTGTTATAAATAATGTTTACAAGTTAGTAAATAATTCTAAAAATGTGATACCTGTCAAGCAGAAAAGTATTGTTGTGTATCAAATTTTTTTGTGGATGTATATGTTATTATATATAGGGGATGAAATAAGGTGCAGTACTAAAAAAAGATTAAAGGACCATGAACTGTTTCGCAAGTGTGTGAAAAGTAAAAATAATGATTTAATGGCTGCTTCAGTTTTCTTGGATTATGAAAGGACAGATAAATATAAATTTAAGTTTGTTATTGAAAGTCTTGATTCTTCATAAAGAGAGAAACTGTAATATAAGAAAAATTAAGGAGGCAATTTTATTAAATAGAAATAAAATGAATATAATTAAAAGACAAGCTACTAACATTAAAATGTGGGATTTATGAGATTTTAGTTGATGATGCTTGCTTCTGTTATGTTTTTTGAATTTAGGCAGTTGAGTAGGGTTAAGGAATTAACTGAAAGTACTTTGCAGATTGAAAGACTATTATTTTTATTGTTATTGTATATATATATATATATATATATATATAAGCAATTTATAATTCTTGCATTTAAATTAATCTACATTTTAATGGGTTAGCCATGTATTATTATTAATAGTTGAATGTAATTGAAAATTTTAAATAAAATTTGAATTTTTTTAAAAAGATTTAATTAAACTTGATGATGGAAATAATCCAATATGTAATTTCACATAAAATGTCATCATGACAACCTTTCACACAAACACTTTCTTATGAATATGTAATTTTATTAAACACAATCCACTCTGACAAATTATAACTAGCATCAGTTCATTTTAACATTCTTTCTATTTTTAAAATAATAATTATATTTTATAACATCAAACCAACCAAAAGATCTTAGATTTAAAAATGATTATAGTACATTGCATCACATCCAAGTGTGTGTGTGTGTGTGTGTACTTTCTGCTACAGTAAACACAAATGTTTTCAAAAGCTTGTTTGTTATGGCATCCATCCAGTTTAGCATACATTTCATACCACAGTTCTCATGTTTAAATAAAACTAATAAAATATAAGCAATCTGTTATCAAAACAATAAGACAATTAGATTTTAAATGAAAATTAGGGTTGCTTTGACAACAGATTGTTTACATTCTGTTGGTTTATTTAAGCATGAGGGTTGTGGTGATTTTCATATGGTTTATTAAAATAGATGTATGTAAAGATCATATAATCCAGACTCTTAGCCTAGAGCAGGCCTGGGCAAACTTTTTTTGAAGGGCCAGATAACAAATTTTAAGAATCTTTGCAGGCCAGTAAAAAAAAATACTGGACAATATATAAACAAAAACATCACAATAACGCATATAAAAGCATTTATTAATAAAGAAATAAAAATATGTATTTTTATGTATGGAAGGGAGAAATGTAATAACTTATTTTCTATATTCATTAATATAAATTTATGTATAATTCATGTCTATAAATCCCCTTTTAGTATTTTCTTTAATTTTTTTTCATTCAATTATTTGAATTTATAGGATATATGAGCACAGACTTTCACACGACCCAACACTCTTCACTCTATCTCATATCACTGATACACTTGAACACATATATGTCGAAAAGATAAACAATCACCAATATGGGTATTTCATGCTAAACCAGCAATCATCATTATATTGGCAGCCATGAAAGTAGGGGAAAAAACGATCTTTATATTTAATTTAGATATTTTCTTCTGTACACGCAATTTTTATAATTTTTTCTAAAAACTGATTTTCTTTCCATTATCTCTTTTATAAAATGTTCTAGTCTTTCAGTTTTAAATTAATTTTAAAAAATATGTTATTCATCTTTTGAGGGGGAAAATAAGATGTTTTTTATGTTTTTCTATACAAAAAATAAATATTTACTCTGCTTATGCCGATATAAAGAGATTTTTTAATTTCACTTTCTAGTAGCAAATATTATATAAGTGAAAAATAACTTTTGGCTCCATTTGTTGATTATAACAAGATTGAAAAAATAATGGTTTACTACTTGTTTATAACAAGTTGTTTTCATTTTGGGTAACAAGGTGTGGTGAAGCCAGATAAAAACACTTTGTGGGCTAATTTGCTGACACCCCCCTCCCCCGAACCAAAACAAAGTTGCCATCCACAAACCCATTTAAAAAGAATAAATGGTAATTGATTGAAATCCGCATCAGAATTGTAACAAAAAGTCAATACCTTTTTTTTTTTCAAAAAAAAAAAAAAACCTTTTTTTTTCCTTTTATTTATATTTCGTTTGAATTTGCCTTTTCTTTTTTTTGCTTCTACAATAAACAGCTTACTTTTGGGGGGTCTTTACGTACTGTTATTATTAACAAAAAGTACACCAAAAGAGTCATTTATTTTAACCCCGATCTTGTTTGAAATAGAATGCAATTATTTGGCAATTGTTTCAAATTTTTTTCGACCTTTCTTTTTTGGTTGACACCAATTGTTTTCATCTTCTTATTAAATCGAAAGTAAGTTTTGTGTTTTTTGGGGGTAAAAAATTGTTTTCAAACTCTGATCCCCACATACGGAAAAGTAATTGTAACAAAAAGTCAATATTTTTTGTTGATTTTCAACAACTTTTTCTCAACCCATTTGACTTTTATTTATATTGCTTTTGAATTATCTTTTTCTTTTTGTTTTGGCTTCTACAATAAAATGCTTTGGTGTGTGTGTGTGTGTGGGGGGGGGTTCCTACTTTGATATTATTAACAAAAAGTAGTCATTTCTTTTAACCCCGCTGAAAAAAGAACATCATCCAAATCTTGTCAATTTTTAATGAAATTTTAAAAAAAAGTACACAAACTTTGGACTTTTTGAAGCGATTTATTATTTTATTGCTGTAATAATCAAACAGTCTGGTATTTGGGAGGACATTATGTGCCTGAAAAAAGGACAGTCTCCCTCACCTTTATTGTACTCAACATTTGTGAAAAGTGTTTGACTTGCACGTACTTCTCAGACATGTTATTGGTCTCGTCTATTATCCACGCAGAAACGTGACTTAGCATGTGAACTTTTGTCGAAGTGTGGTCGAACGTACCCTTTGCCAATTTTTTACATATTAACATTTTTTTAGGGAAGGGTTGGGACCATATGATAATTATTAATAATTAACAACATTATTTAAATAGAAATGACATTACTCTATTACGGAGATTTGAAAAACTGGTACCACCTTGAAATTTAAACACCCTCAAGCGATACGGTAATCAGCTATGAATAGAACGAATACGCATAAATAGTTTCGAAGCACAAAACAGGGCGTAATATTTTTGTGCAATGTCATGTAAAGTGGCCTAGCTAATGGGTTAATACAATATCAACTGTTGTATTAGCCTGTAAGGCTGGCGGCAGCCGCCGAAACGGCATTTTTATGTTTTGACACTAAACAATGCCCCTAAGCGGCCGTGCCCGGATTTCAGTCTATTACCGAATAAATTTAATATCTAATCAAAAATATAAGTATGAAATAATATGTATATTTTTAAAAACTTTAATACTATATATTGTACACGTGAATTTGAATACATGAAAAGCATAAATAATTTCTCTTAATATAAAAAATTTTCAATCTGAGGCATAAAAATATTTTTCATTTGTTCACAATACTACATGAAAAAAATGATATTTTTCTAAATAATTTTTATTAGGATTAGTTTGCTTATATATTTAAAAGTTTAGTTATTGATGTTGCTAGAAAAAGATTGTTTATGCTTTTTAAATTTATGTGATTGGGAAAAAAAGTTAAAAATATAACCTTTATACAATGGTAAAAGGTAAACCTGATGCATTAAAACAAGAGGAAAAAGATGAATCTAAATCATGTGAAGACGTAAAAATTCAACAAGAACATGTAGAAATAAAAGACCAAATGGCAGTCACTTGTTGGATTAAAACAAGTGGACGATGATGAATTAAAACTATCAAAAAAAATAGACGGTAAGCAAGTACAGGCAAAAATCCAAATCCAAATATGAGATAAGGATCAACAGTCATCCCTTTGTAATTGGGTTAATCATCAACTAATAAATGTCAAATTTGAGACAATATTATAAAAGTAATTAATATTTCATTGCTAAAACAGGCATAACTCACTATATATATTGCCACATACATCAAGCTAGAGTAATCAATAGATGCCAGAAGGCTTGGGCATAAAATCCCCATCTAGTGCCTACTCATCCAATATCCCCAGACTAGTTTCTGGCTTGTGGCCTTCATCAGTGAGGAGCCTTGGATCTGAGAGCACTATCCAATGCTCCTCACTGACGAAGGCCACAAGCCAGAAACTAGTCTGGGGATATTGGATGAGTAGGCACTAGATGAGGATTTTATGCACAAGCCTTCTGGCATCCATTGATTACTCTAGCTTGCTGTGTGTGGCAATATATATAATGAGTTTTGCCTGTTTTAACAGTTATACACAAGCATAAGAGGAGGTGGTCATGTGATGTTTATTGGCTTAATATTTCATTGCCCAAACTTAAATGATAAAATTACAATAATAAACATATCAATACTGATCATTATCAATGTGTTGGCCATCAATAAATTAGTTATCATCATAAAATCTATATATTAAAGTAAAATATGTGGACTTTAAAGCCTAAAGTAGCTTTGGGATTACAAGGACCATAGGAACTGTAAACAAGAGAAAAAAAGCAAAATTGTATAATAAAATCAGGCATACTAAAAAATAAAGACATCAAAAAATTTCAGAAACCATATATTTATTTTTTACAATTTAATTAATAAATAAAATAAAAAATTAGAGGATGGTAATGCGACAAATCCAAGGTTAATACATATTTATCAAACCCATCCATGCAATACATATAATTTCATATAACACAAAATATTGTTCCCATCTGACATGTCATCAATTAATATTTAATCTAAATGAGCTATTTCCTTACAATAATCAACTCTTATAAAAAATTATTTATTTTGAAGTTGTCACATTATCATTCTCTAATTTTTTATTTTACTTATTAATTAACTTTATTAAATAATTGTAATAAATATATAATTTCTGAAATTATTTTTTGACATCTTTATTTTTTAATATGACAGATTTCTTATATAATTTTGCTTTAAGGGATTTGCAGATTCTCCCAGTAGTGTATTTTCTTTTTAATGTAGTTTAACTATATCTACGCCAATGCAGCAGAAATATGTTCTGCAGGTTTTATAATTGATATTAATGATCTTTATAATAATATTAAACCTTGTAAATGTTTCATCATAAACTTCCCCTCCTATTTAGTATATTTTGACATATATGTTTTTATTTATTAGTATTCTCATATAGTTTTGTAAAATTATTACAGGATGTAATTTCTAGAGATACAACCATTAATGTGATATCCCATTCATTTATCAGAAAATTGTATTTAATAAAATATTAATCTAGTGAAATGGCAGAAGAAAATTATTATAGTCAAATTATCAGATTATATATAAAAATCAATATTAATTTTAAAAATATAAAAAACTAAATATATATATAGAATTTAAAATACTTTATCAGAAAATTGTATTTAACATTAATATATTATTTATAGCCCTGAGGAAGACTGCTTTACAGTCAAAATGTTGGATAAATAATAATAAAAAGGTTTGATTAAAAAAAGAAGTAAAATTGATTACATTTTAAATATTTAACAATATTGAAGTCTGTATGTGTATTTGTGTACACTCATGTGAAAAAAAAAAAAACTTCCGTTAAATATTATAGACTTATGTTTAATTAAAAAAAAACTTTAAGCTAAAAAGAAAAGAAATTATATTCAACTAACATTTTATGAATTTTTGATATTCATGTTTGTATTTTTTTAGTTCTACTTTCCCATTCATCTTTTCTTCTACATATTTTGATAGATCAAAATTTATATTTGATTTCTTTTTTGAAAGATTGAATGTTATGCTTTTTTTTTTCACTGCTGAAAATCTTACATTTATTGCGAAATGCTAATTATAAATATGACTCATTGCAATGTATGTTTGAAATAATATACCAAAACAAAGCATTATATGTGAATTTTCTATATTACATTTAATAATCGATAAATTTTACTAGTGCAGTGGTTGGATCATTATTATATAGAAAGTAATCATCCCTTCTCACTAGCATCGTTAAATAGTAATGTTCAAATTGCAAGGATACTCACGCCTTAGCCACAAGATAGACTTTGAGAAAATAAGAATGACCATCTTATTTTCAAACTCATTATATGAGCCATTGAATACATAAATCATTCACTTTAAATTCATTTATTTTAATATTATTAGCACTTCTCAAATATTATAATTTATTTTGTGCTAATATTAGATGATGTTAAATTGTTATAAATGAGAAATTTTACTACCAGTGTTTACAATGTAATTGTATATGTTATCACATAATTTAACATCATCCAATATTAACACAAAGTAAATTATATTTCAGAAGTGCTAATAAGATTATTAAAATAAAAAATGGATTTTAAAGTGAATGATTTATAAATCATTCACGCTCTCACTTCTATAAACTTAAGATTAGTTTATATAAGTACATTTGAGTTTGAAAATGACTCATTCTTATTTTCTCAAAATCTTTGTCTTCTGGCTGGGGTGAGAATATCCTTGCAGTTTTAACATCGTTTAGCAGCACTAATGAAAGGGGGTGATTACCTTCTATATAATTATATATTTAACACATTAAATGCAGTACTATAATGTGATGTGATGTATTTTGGCTTCTCCTTAAATGAAGTCAAGAATATCTCAGCAATTATGCCCAGATAAACCTGTTAGCCACTTTATTTTCCATTCCCCACTCTGAGTCTTCCCATATTCTGCCCCATCCCATTTCCACAACATAATCTTTGTCAACTCTATGGCCTTTATATGTAAATCCCCCTTATCTTTTCACAAACCCAGCATAAAAACCAATAACTCACTTTCTGTATAGTCACTTTGTTCATACCTATTCTTCCATAACTTCATCATCTGTACCATTTCTGCTTTCAAGCATTTATATTCAATCAACAGATGCCTAATATTTTCTATACCTTCCTTACACAATCTGCACACTAAATCACCCATAGTTTTCCATTTACATGTATATTCTCTTGTTGCTAAAGATCCTGTTCGAGCCTTAAACAATAAACTACTTTCCTTACTATTATCATAAATTAAATCGCATCCAATATTCCGTTTACTTCTATATATATTTAAACTCTTCTTACCCTCCATACTAGTTCTCCATCTTTCCAACTCCCTATTTTTTATTAACGCTTCTCTTCTTTTATCCCATTCCTTACCACTATAACACTCAACAATCCTCCTAACACAATCATCCGACCTTTTATACAAGTATACCGATATAAATTCTTTATCCAAATCTTTTGCATATCACATTATCTTTCTCACCCATCTTGTTACCTGCCCTTTACTCATAACCCAGTTAAATACTATTTTGGCTATTCTTTTACTATCCTTAAACTGCAACCTACCAAACATTTTCATTTTACTTTTTGCATCTCTCATATAAAAACTTGACCATCCCATTTCTCCTTGAATTACCTCCTTTGCTGTCCACATCTCTGCATCTAATGCATGTCTTCCTACTTCCCTTTGTACTTTCTCTAAATAATCTAAAACCCTTTTACTAACACATAATGCACCATTACCATATGTTAATCCTGCTACTGCAACTCCCTTCCATACAATTCTAGCTACATCATATTTATTATATGAAAATACTGTTAGTTTCTTTACCAAACCCTTTCTTTTCTTTGCTTCATTTACCAATGTTTTTCTCCCATTCATCCAAGCAATTTTCCTGATTACATAAGATGATTCCCAAATACCTATATCTATCCACCACACTTAACTTTATATCCCCCAATAAAAATTCTACATCTTCTCTTTCCCCAGTATTTGATTTTTCTTCACTAAATTTAATCCCCATTTCTTTACCCACCCTTGCACATGTCCTCAACATAATTTCCATATCTGTTCTTCTTTCTGCACACAAAAAGATATCATCCACAGAAAAAAGACCCGACAAAGTCAGTATTCTCTTATTCCATACTAGAGTCATCTGGTTTGAAAATGAATAATTAATAAATTCCAGACTGACTTCAAAGTATGCAATTCTGGGCTTGTACTGGTGAAGGCCAAAAAAAAAAAAAGAAACTAGTCTGGGCATCTGGTTGATGACTCATGTTTAAATGAATGACTGAAATATGCCAATAGAGGGTGAATTATTTTAATACAGTTAATTTTAATGAGAATTTTAGTTCACATTATTGATTGGATGTATCATTGTATTTCAATGTTGTTTTTCAAATTTATTTAACAGTATTGTGTGCAAACACTCACTTAATATTTATTTATATATTGTATATTTAGGTACCCAAAGATCTCAAAAATTCTTATTTAACAAGTGCTAAACATGAATTATTGGTAAAGGTTGAAAGAAGATATTGAATTTGGATAATTAGAAAAAAAAATGATGTCAACATTATGTCATACAATCTCTTTTAATCATGTAAAAAAAAATAAAGAAATGCAAATCAACTAATAAATAAGTATGCATTATTATTTATGCTAAAATATTTTAAATGTTTAATGTTCTTATATTAAAATATCATGAATTATAAAAAAAAATCTTACTTATATTAATAATTAACAAGCAGTTCACTATCAGTTATAAAATACTCATTGATTAACCCTGTTGATGTATATATACATAGTAAATCAAACACTATTTAACATTTGAAATCTAATTAAGAATTATTTATTTTTGAATGTTAAAATGTTATCCTATTCGTGCATGTTCATGCTTTATATTTCTTAGATCATAATGGTTTAATTAGAAATCATTATGGTTTTCTGAAAATATCAATGATTCAGAAGAACCACATTCAAACAGTAGTGCCACCCGCTGCCAAACAGAGTAATCAATGGATGCCAGAAGGCTTGTGCACAAAATCCCTATCTAGTGCCTACTCATCCAATATCCCCAGGCTATTTTTTGGCTTAAGGCCTTCATCAGTGAGAAGCCATGGATCTGAGAGCATAACTAATCTGGGGATATTGGATGAATAGGCACTAGATAGGAATTTTGTGCACAAGCCTTCTGGCATCCATTGATTACTCTGGCTTGCACTGAGTGGCACTACTGTATGGAGTTTTAATAAGTTATGAGCAAGCATAAGAAATGGTGATCATGTGATGTTTGGTGGTTTAAGAACCACATTCATTTTTAATTAGTGATGTCATTCTAGCTTGTGAAACAGTTTCTTTTATCAAAATCAAATTTTCTGACTGTATACTTATATGGCTTCATGCTATTTATTTATGTGAATATCACATCTTTACATTTTTAGCATATATAACAAACATATATATTGGTTCCTGCTTGAAGGCTAGTTAATTAGCGCAGCAGAAAATATGACCAAATAATAATTAATGGTAAATTGCTTGAAAGATATGGAATGTTCAAGCACATTAGTGCCAATTGAACAGTTATCAGTTCCATTCAATTAACATGAGCTTTGTGCAAGTACTAGTTGAGAATGAATCCTAGAACCTTCAGATCTGAGTCCACCATTCTATCATTAACTTCATATAGCTCTATGACCAAATAACACTATCAATTGTAGTCTGCCATTATTCTAAAATCACAATTTTAAACTGACATCACAAATTTTAATGAACTCTACATCATTTTATAAAAACAAATAGATATTTGCCAAGTTATCAAAATATAATTGTAAATTTACATGTGATAATTATGGTATAAAATCTTAATGCTTATTCAGATAGTTATTGTTCTATAATTAGTCTTCTTATGTTATTAAAAGTAAATTATCTGCATTCAATTACAATATTTAGCAAGTATAGACATTATGGATACTTATTTCAATTATAAATATTTTGTTACTATATGAATTATTTAATGTTTTTAGTTTCTGCTAATAGAGATACCCAAACACACATACATGTATACATAATGATTATAAAGGGAAAACAAACTTAATTGCTAATTAAAATATGGATATAGAAGGAAAATCAAACTTCTTCATTAATCATTTTGCATAATCACTATTTATATACTTAATGAATTTTTTACAATCTTTAGTTAAACTATTTTGATATATATATATCCGTATTAGCATCTTGTCAAGGTCTATTTAATTTTTAGGTAACTGATTTAATAAATATTTAATGTTTGCCTTGTATTTTTTATTCATCTCATAAATATTTTTGTTCTTCATGAGTGTAAGATATGGTGAAATCCTTACCCTTAAAAACTTTCATGGTATTAGTATTATCTACATTTACAATTTCTGTGGAGGCTCAACTGACATATTCATGTTATCTACTTTTTTTTTGTTGTCAAATGCTTTAAGAATATGTAAGGTAAAATAGCATTTAAATAGTCCAATATAGAACAAAGGTTTCTCAACAATTTCTCATGGAAGAAGTGTTTACGGATTTGAATGTTTTTGCCATCCTGATTCATCCTCTAATTAAAAATAGTTACATACTCATTTACTGACCAATATTGGATAATTGATTTAATTAGTTATGGCCGCTACCTGAAGAAAAAAAAATTCCTCAAAAATTTTTTTTTGTTTATCAGCCCAGATTTGAATTCAGGTAATATTCTGATAGACAGATGTAACTTGTCTCTCACAATCATTCTGCAACATATCTGTAGAAAAATAAATTGTAGTCAAATGACCTTGATTAACTTAAGTCTAATTTTTTCCTTAACTGCTAAAATTTAAAATTATCAAATTAATTGATAAGGCTGTCAGATAAAAACTTCTCATTTGTATGATGATCAAGAATTCTTAATACTCTATGACGGTCAAATTGGTTTTTAATTTTTAGATGTGATAATATGTTGAACTATTTCCATCATCTATCATTAAATGTTGAATGTCTAGAAAATTTTAAACATTATTTAAACTTTTCAAATACAAATAACTGTTAGTAATAACACACAAATAGGCAATACAGGTTAATATATTACACAGAATTTCGAATGATATTATTCTCATTCTTCTTCAGGTGTTACTAAAAAAGCAACACCTGAAGAACCGAAAATAATACTGCGTACTTAAAATATTATATAATTTACTAACCTGTGTTGTTTATTTATGTGTTATTACTATAGTTGTTAGTATTTGAAAAGTTTAAATAAAGTTTAAAATTTTATAGACATTCAACATTTATTGATAGTTAAAAATAGTTTAACATATTACTACATCTAAAATACCATCATCACAAACCTTCAGGCAAATAATGATTTATAATTTGTATGCCAGTATAATTAATCTAATATAAATCTTTCTTAAAAAAATATGCACACACACACATAAAATGTAATAAATTGTATATAATATAAATTAGGTAATAAATCTCTGGTCATGCGCTTTTACGAATTTACATGCACTCATCCATGAACATCAGTTTAAAAAGCATAAGTAGACCATTTATGATTAGAGCTTATCATTACATAACATAATCTTTGCTCACTGTGCTGAGATCAGAGCTTTAACTTATGGTGCCTGAATGCTCACAGGCGAGTGCATGTAAATTCGTAAAAGTGCATAACCAGAAGTTTGTTACCTTATTTATATTATAAACATAGTCAGTGCTATATAAATAGAGTATTTATTACAGTAAAATTCAAAATTCACTATTTATTTCAAATCACAGATAGATAAATATGAGATCCTACCTCTCCTGCTACAGAATGAATAAGTTTGTAAAATTCATTTATTAAATTATAATTCGGGCACACAATAAATTAAAGCTTTGATCTCAGCATGGTGAACAAAGGTTGACTTATATAACAATAATCTCTAAGCATGATCATGGGCAAGCACATGACTGGAAACTTATTATTTTATTTATATTACATACATAATCAGCGCTATATAAATATGCTATTTATTATAGTAAAATTAATTGTATAATCAATAGGTTATCTATATTTTACAAAAATATTATGAGTATACTTAAGCACCCTCTATAAGCTCATTGCAAAAATAAGACATAATAGCTAAATTTTGAATTATAAACTATGATTAAAGAAGACTTACAGTATCATTTTCAGAGGAACCCAATTCATCAATAGTGCCAAATCTTAACAAAACACTAATCATAAGTCAGACCTATGAGTAACGGTCAGTTCCCAATTCAGAATCTGGATCTTATGTACATTTTATTTAACACTGAACTAATAGTGCTTAAATGCATTCACTGATATTTACATATATTTCAAGGATATAGAAGATGGATAGAAAACTTGGCCCAAAGCAAAACAATGGTGTATATTTTCTAACAGCGTAAAAATAAAGAGTATAGCAAGAGAGATAAAAATCATCTCAAATATTGTCAATGAGCAGAGAATAAAAATCAGCATTGGAAACCATTATAAATTATAAATATAGCATTACTAAGATTAATTGTCAATAATCATCTCGTGATTGGAATTAAAAGAGGTACTTTATAAAATCTAAACTAATCATCATTTAGTCAAAGACAAACTTAGGGCATATTACAAAAGCAATCATCAATACTCCAATTCCACACATGTATTTAAGTGCTATATCTAAAATAACAAACATAAAAAATGCTACAATCATATCAATGCTGATCATTGTAAATGCTCTTGCCTTCTGGTATTTTGAGTTTACTGGCCACACAAGCATCTACCCATCCATATATACTGAAAATACCATTATTTTCTAAAACTAACTTAGGATTGCAAAGATCATAAGGATTGCCTGTGAACAAAATAAAGTACACATATAAAATTTAATCTCTTCTAATATCAAATAACTTCACTGGAATAACTTAAAACAATGATGAATACATTTATTAATTAGAAATAATAATAATAAAAATTAAAGGCAGTATATATTACAAAGATATTATTTATCTAGAATGACAAAAAAATACAAAGTATATTATAATCACATATATATATATGCTAATAAGACAAAATCTTCCCATCATGAAACCATGAAATAGCACTCTATTATATAGTGAATGATTTTGGAAATACATGTATGTGTATAGATATGCACACATACTGAATCATAATATTTGAATATTTCTTTTTTTAATAACTTCACTGAACATATATGTGTACACTGTAATACAAAAATATAATATAAATTCTATTCTAATTTAGCATATAAATCCAAGTACTATACTATTATTTTTGGACAACTTTTAAATTGTAACAATTATAAAAATAAAAAAAACACTTTATTTTTAAAAGATCAGTATAAAAGTTTATGTCTTTGGTTTTATTTTTAAAAATTCAGCTTGAAAGTTTTTTTTTTAACTTTTCTAATTTTTTAAGAAAGATTTTCTTTGTTAATAGTTTTAATAACATTCAGTTATTGTTAAGAAATTTTCCTCTGCTCTAAAAAATAAGTTGAAATAAAATTAATTACATGGACTATATATTTTTTCTTCACTCTATAGAACTATAATTACAAATATATATGAACCAGTAATATATTATTTCATCTGTGCTTTCCATGCATATGCAAAGTAGCATGAATAGAACATTGGAGTCTCAAGATGAGTATGATGGTTTTTTATTGCCATGTCCTGTACAGCACATATAAAGTAATTTTGACAATCCTCAACTACGTTTAACTTCTCTAACTTGATGATTACAGCCAGGCAAGTGGTCTATTTTTCAAATATTGGGCTACAAATTCACAGAAAAATTGCATCCTCTAATCTATTAATAAATAAGTTTATCTAAACCCACAATTTATAATCTATAGTGGAATTTTAAAAAAGTATAATTAAGTAAGTCATTTTTCATTTTGATTAGTAATTTAATTACATAATCCTGTTTTTTCAATATCATCATTATCAACCATTATCAATCCACTGCAGGATGAAGGTCTCTCCAAGTTTAATCCATCTTCTCCGATCTTTAGCTTCTCTTCTCCACATCGCCCCTGCACACTTTTTTATTTCATCCATCCATCTCATATGTGGTCTCTTTCTGGGTCTTTTACAATCTCTTGGAATCCAGTTTAAAATTTCAATTGTCCATACATTAAAATTATTAAAAAAAAATTCTTAATCTTTTAATTAAAACTGATTATAGGATTAATGTACATAGGAAAAAAAACTTTTTTCCAAAGCTATTTTCCTTTCTTGGTTCCATTAAAATATTTACATTTTTGTCAAAATCGGAAAAATCAAATAAATTTAATAAAAATATTTGCATTCAATATACCTATTTCTTATATTTGATTTTTAAATAATTTACAATATTACAAAAAATATCAAAATTATTATTTAATCATTATTCCAGGTTATATATTTTAAAAGTATATTTACAGTAAATTTTATGTTCATTTTTACTTTTCAAATTTATAACAATATTAAAACAGGCAAAACTCTCTATACATATTGTCACTCAGTGCAAGCCAGAGTAATCAATGGATGCCAGAAGGCTTGTGCATAAAATCCCCATCTAGTGCCTACTCGTCCAATATCCCCAGACTAGTTTCTGGCTTGTGGCCTTTGTCAGTGAGGAGCCTTGGATCTGAGAGCACTGCACCTTTATGCACAAGCCTTCTGGCATCCATTTATTACTCTGGCTTGCACTGAGTGGCAAAACATATAGAGAGTTTTGCCTGTTTTAATAACAGTTAAGAGCAAGCATAAGAAATAGTGATCATGTGATGTTTATTGGTTTATAACAATATACATTGTCCCATGCGACCAATTTTGTCTCAATATATAGCTATAGAGTACAGGTTGATGTGCCATTCATGTTGATATAAAAATAGAATTGTTTATGATAATATATATGGGATGTAATATATATATGCTAAATAAATTTAATATCCATAATGTGACGATGCTTCTTCTGAGGTACTAATGATTAAATGTTATTTTAAGCATTATTTATAATGTCAGAAAGAACAAGAAGCACTAATTACAACATATAATAATTGTAAATATAATCGACCTCTCACATCACCAGGTACAAATAATTAAACAAAAGTTATTACTAAAAAGATATTAAATCTAATATCATATTGATAGTAAACAGTCACCAACACAGAAGAACAGTCATAAATATTTCTTGTTGCATGCATTACGTAAGTGCTAAATTAAATTTATAACTAATCATATATTAAAAATGCTGGTATTATTATATCAAAGCTGATCATCATCATTGCTCAAGGCCAACTGCTTCCATGTGTGTATACTGGTCATAATTAAACTTGTAACCATCATCATAAAAGCATATAAAGTAAATGTGGACTTTAAAAGTGACTTCCAATATCTTAATACCATCTAAATAATTCTAAAGAATATTATATAGATGTTCATTCACATATATCCTCAAACTAATTATGCACAAACTAGCTTCTTGGATAGCAATCATTTCTGTTAAACACATATAAACAATAATAAAGACATATAATATCTAATTGAAATGATAAATTTGCTATAATAATTTAAACAAGATTTATTACATATAAAGAATACATATTGTAAAAAGTAGAAAGGGTAAACAAATGATTCAATGATCATCAACTTAATATATGCACAGCATGTATATAAAAAGAATATGTATATACTAGAGCATAAGTAAATATGCCAAAATCATTTATTTATCCAGACTTTCAAATATTTCTAATTCTTGAATATGATATAAATCAAGATATCTATTTAAGGTGTGCTCTGCTAAATCCCTTACCCAATACATTAGCCCATGGTGGAAACACATCAGAAATATAGATCCTAAGACTGGATTCTAATTATTATACAAGTAAAATTAATAGAACTATGATGAATGGTAAGAGAACCCACCATAATAATTTTTACTTATGAGCTTTTATCAACCCCAAAAAGAGATACCCAAATGGTCGAATGAATGAGTGAATTGAAATGAGAACCACCAATTAAATAAAACAAATTTATTTAGGTAAATATATATATAACAAAATTCAATAAAAATAAATGACTAAATACCCAATAGCTGTTAAACCACTAAACATCAAATGATCATCATTTCCTATGCTTACACAAGCTGTTAAAAACAGTGAAACTTTCCATACTGTAGTACTATCCAGTAAAAGCCATAGTAATCAATGGATGCAAGGTTTGTGCATAAAATTCCTATCTAGTGCAATTCATCCAAAATACCCAGATTAGTTTCTAGCTTGTGGCTTTCATCAGTGAGGAGGTTTGGATTTGAGAGCACTGCATCTAGATTTTAGGATTTAATGCAACTCCCTAGCAGTTATGTTTTTAGTTAACTATACAGCTACCAGTCCAAAATGAAAATACAATAATAAACAAACCTTCTTGCATCAATTGATTAACCAAAATATAAAGATATTGAATTGGGTTCAGATCTATATGACTATACAAACGAATGAGATTGGATTGAAAATATGTTTTCATTTTGTACTTATAGCTTCATAGTTGACTGAAAGGGTGTGGGATGGCTGATTAGAGTTGCATTAGATCCTAAGATCTAGGTGTAGTGTAGTGCTCTCAAATCCAAGTCTCCTCACTGACTTGAATTTAGTCTGGGGATATTGGATGAGTAGGCGATAGGAATTTTATCCATAAAGCTTCTTGCATCCATTGATTACTAAGGCTTGCACTGCAATATGGAGTTTGTCAGTTTTTATCTGATAGGTATACAGTATAAACCTGCCTATTACATTGCTCTCTAGATAGACTTTTTATATAAGATTTTCTTGAATGTTGTCTATTATTTTCAAAGGAAATAAAAAATATAATTAAATGTTTCAGATAATTTTATGTACATCAAAAAATTTAATGTAACATTGTTCCTGGTTAACACATAAATTTACTATAAGGTCATTTATACTAAATTGTACTCTCAAATCATTCCTCATTCAGATTATTTGTACACGTTAATTTAGGAATTTG
The DNA here is from genome assembly GCA_028023455.1 of Epiperipatus broadwayi. Lineage (NCBI taxonomy): Eukaryota > Metazoa > Onychophora > Udeonychophora > Euonychophora > Peripatidae > Epiperipatus > Epiperipatus broadwayi. The sequence continues at coordinate 3,330,816 of JAQFVV010000097.1, read as the reverse complement.
GGCAGAACTATTGAATGAATATTTTAAAATATTTATTCCTCAAATATTCCCTCTTTAAAGCATTGGCATTATGGAATAAGGCCTTAAAGGAACCGAGCAGGGCAAATTCCTAATGTCCACTCCATACGTTCTTGTCGTTGCAGCTGTTATTACTATATGTTTATTCATATAGTATACGAACATGGATGGGCTGCTCACCAACACGCATTAGCCAGCGTGGTGAGTTTATTGGCTTTTTACCTCTGAGTTTAAGATCAAGAAACACCATGGTCTTTCTTCTCAGTGCCTGATAAGGCAGAATGAATGTTTGTGTAAATGATAAAGATTTTTCCCAATTATACAATTATGACAGACAAAAATAAAGCATGGCCCTTAATCCCAGGAGGCTGTAAAGTCACCAACCAAGGCAGCGGTTGGTGGCCGAAGGCGGAGGGTGCTAAGAATATCCTGGAGGCGGACCCAGGCTGCCATTTGATGACGACTTTTTATTTAGGTACTTACAACTGCAGATCACTTTCAAGTGAAGGAAGATTGCAAGAATTAGAAGAAGAACTCTCTTATATTAAATGGGATATTATTGGACTTTGTGAAGTTAGAAGAAAAGGTGAAGAGACAATTGATTTAAAAAGTGGACATATGCTCTATTATAAAGGCACAAATATTGGAAATACAAGTGGAGTAGGATTCATTATAAATAAAAAGTGGAAGAACAATATTGTGGAGATTGATGGTGTATCAGACAGAGTGGCAAGATTAGTTATACAACTTAATAGCAGATATCAAATGCAGATAATTCAGGTTTATGCCCCAACAAGTTCTCACAGTGATGAAGTAGTAGAAGATTTTTATATGGATGTACAAAAGGCTTTTGATCAGAGTAAACAACATTTTAAAATTGTTATGGGAGATTTTAATGCTAGAATTGGTAAACAAATGAAAGATGAAAGTGTTGTAGGTAATTTTGGTTATGGTAATAGAAATGAGAGAGGACATAGACTTGTGGAGTTTGCAGAAAAGAAAAAAACTTTATATTATGAATTCTTTTTTTGAGAAAAATGTTAGAAGGAAATGGACATGGAAGCATCCAAATGAAGGTACAGCAGAATTGGATTATATTTTGACTAACAGGAAATACATATTTCAAGATTGTAATGTTCTTAATAAATTTAACACAGGAAGTGATCATCGATTAGTAAGGGGTAAGATACATGTTAATGTAAAACTAGAGAGACAAAAATTATTAAGAAAAACTATATTTACAGTTGATATTCCTAATCTTCAGAAACATTCTAATGAATTTAAATTAGAACTTACAAATCGGTTTCAAGTATTAGAGATTTTGAACATGATTCAGATTTGAATGAAATTAATATGAAAATAACTGATACACTTTTAAAAACTGCAACAAAGATAGCTGGTAGAAAAAAGCAGCAATTGACTAATAAAATTTCTACTGAGACTAGAGAACTTATGAAGAAAAGAAGGAATATGAAGATATGCAAGAATGATGCATTAAAAAGAATTGAATATCTCGAATTTTGTAAAATGGTGCGGAAAAGAGTTGAAAATGATATAAGAAAGTATAACTGTGAACTAGCAAGAAAAGCTGTAGAAGAAAATAAAAGTCTTAAGAATGTAAAACAACATTTTGGTATTGGTAGGAAATTTATATCTGCAAGAAGGAAAAAAAGATGGAATTATTACTAAAAAGAGGGATGACATTATGAAATTGGTAGAAGATTTTTATCAAGAATTATATAGTAATAAAGAACAAGTACCTCCTATATCTATTACATCTTCCGAATTGCCCAGAATTTTAAATGAAGAAGTGAGAAATGCAATTAAATGTATGAAAAAAGGAAAGGCTCCAGGTAATGATGGAATTATAATTGATATATTAAAAGAAGCAGGTGAAGAAACAGAAAAAATATTAGCAAAGTTATATACCAAATGTCTAAATGATAAAGATGTACCGGATGATTGGAAGAATGCAGTAATAATATTAATATTTAAAAAAGGTGATAAAGAAGATATTAGAAATTACAGACCTATCAGCCTTTTATCAGTTTTATATAAAAATTTTACCAAGATAATTACAACTCGTCTACAGAGAACCTTGGATTTTCACCAACCAAGAGAACAAGCTGGATTTAAAAGTGGTTTTAGTACAGTAGATCATATTCAAGTATTGAGAGAAGTTATAGAAAGGACAAATGAATATGAGTTGTCATTATGTTTTGGATTTGTAGATTATGAAAAGGCATTTGATTCTATAAACATTTCTTCAGTGATTAAAGCATTGGATCATCAAGGTATAGATCCAGGATATTGTCATATTTTAAAGAATATTTATAAAAATGCAACAGCAACAATTAGATTACATAATGATACTGGGAAAGTCAACATTGAGAAAGGTGTAAGACAAGGTGACTCCATATCTCCAAAACTTTTTACAGCAGTGCTGCAAGAAGTATTTTGTGGATTAAAATGGGAAACTAAAGGAGTGAAAGTAAATGGAGATTATTTAAGTCATTTAGATTTCGCAGATGATGTAGTTGTTTTTGCAAATAATGCTTCCGAGCTGCAGGAAATGTTGCAGGAGTTATCAGATGAAAGTAGGACTAAAGATAAATGTTAAAAAGACTAAAGTAATGTTTAATCGATTTGCTCAAAATATGAAAATAAAGATTGATTATGATGAATTAGAAGAAGTTAAGAGTTACAAATACCTTGGTCAGATTATTAATACAGATGGAAACATAATAGAGGAAATTAATCATAGAATTAAACTTGGTTGGAGTGCTTTTGGTAGAAATAACTTGATATTAAAAGGAAATATGCCTATGTGTTTGAAAAGAAAGGTTTTTAACAAATGTGTTTTACCAGTTCTTACTTATGGATCTGAGACTTGGACACTTAACAGAAGATCAATACAGAGACTTCAGACCACTCAAAGAAGTATGGAGAGATGTATGTTGGGAGTAACAAGAAGAGATCGAAAACGCAATGTATGGGTAAGAGAACAAACAGGTGTTACTGACCTCATTGAAAAAATTAAAAGATTGAAGTGGAGTTGGGCTGGACATATTGCTAGAAGAGATGATAATAGATGGACAATTGAAATTTTAAACTGGATTCCAAGAGATTGTAAAAGACCCAGAAGGAGACCACATGTAAGATGGATGGATGAAATAAGAAAATGTGTAGGGGTGATGTGGAGAAGAGAAGCTAAAGATCGGAGAAGATGGATTAAACTTGGAGAGACCTTCATCCTGCAGTGGATTGATAATGGTTGATAATGATGATGATGATGACTTCACATATAAGACAAACCCAGACACTTTGGTTTGAAATAATAACATGACAAACACATTATAAATATTACATACATAAGATATTGTTTTGGGTGTGCTAAGTAAAATGATTGAACTGATTTATTCATTCATTAAAGCCATCTCTATTTTATAAAGTCATGTTTAATATAAATACTAAGCTATATTCTTCATTAATCAAATCAAAAGGTTTTGATAATAAAAATATATTTATCCAATTTCAACGAAATATAAATTTAAGGTAATGTCACTATTTCACTGATTCTTTGGTAAATGCAAACTCCTTAATATTTATTAAATATGCTTTGATAAACTTAATATTTTTAGTTGCACTTTTTTTTTTGTATTGAGTAATGCTGACAATGTTATCAGTCTAAAATAAACCAATATTTTACTTCTAAGCATTGTGTGAGCCTGTTGGAGATTTCTTTGACTTTCAATCCACGTCATTTTTAAAATTCGTTCTTTTTTAAACATCTGACCAAATATAAGTTAGCAAAAAAATTTTTTAATTAACTAGTGATTACAAAAAATACATTAAGAGAACATTTTACTCCTTTACAGTTTACTATCTATAGCATCTTTCTTGTTCTCCAATCTGACATTATTCTTAATTATTTGGGCAATAAATAACACATCAATATTACTATCTGATAAATTGAGTGACACTGCTTTAGTAAAAGTTTCCAACTTTATTGAATTATATTGTTTGCATATTTTGTAAACAAATCACGAGGAAGAGATATTTTCAAATCTTCATTTATTTTCCTATGATCTTGTTGCTATTTCTAGCCAGCCATAGTATTTATAAGTAACCCATCCACTAATGTAAAATATTTTAATTTTTTTTTTCTAAAGGTACAAACTTTTTTTGGACTTTTTCACATTTTGTTTTCTACTGTTCTATATGAGAATAAATACAAGTTTCATATTCATTTCATTCCAAAATTATTGTAAAGACAAAAAATACATTTTTATAGATTGATATTTCTCTTACATTTTAATTATTTCAAAATAGAAATGGATTTTTAAATAAGTAGTCCTCAAAAGTAGTAAGTTTGATTCAAAATGCATTTATGATCAGCTTTTCAAAATAAAAATAGGTTAACATGATTTTTTTAATATAAGTAGTCCTCAAAAGTACTAAGTTTGATTCAAAATGCATTTATGATAAACTTTTCATATAATAGCATCCGAGCGCTTGAAAGTTAAATTTATTACCTGTAATAGTATTTTTTTTAAAAATAAATATATGAAATTGATGGTGTTTATATTGATTCAATATCATATGCGCTTGCATTCATTCTACAATCATTCAGACTAGAATCTTATTGCTAATTCACAAAGATAATATGCTTATCTGTTTATCTAAATGAGAAACATCTCATAAACTGACTTCAGCAATAGTCTGAAACAACCATACTCATGCTGTTTAGACACAATACTGAACAGTAGTAACCTAGCTTATTTTCCTCATCTACTGAAGATTAAAATAATTTCCAAAAACATTCTTGAAAATATGTTTTGGCAATGCTTAGAGTTGTAAGTATTGCCTGACTATTAAAAAAAAATTCACAAAAAACATCTAGATAACAATTAAATATTATTGTGAGAACTTTCTCCAATACATTTGATACACGGACATCTTTTAAAAAGTTATTAAGATTAAAACTTAAACACCAATCGCATGTAACCCAATAAATATATCAAATCAATGTACTCCTTTCTGAATACTCTGTCCAAAAACTCTTTTGACAACCAAATTACCTTAATAGAATCACACCAACAGATGCACCACCATAATTAATAAATATATCCTCCTATAGCAGCAAATCAAAAAAAATAATAAATACACTAATAAACCTATGTCTTGGTTAGAATCTATAGATTTTTTTTAGTAATATTATGAAGTTGATAACTACCTAGATTCTAGAAGAAAATCTATGCGCTAAATTAAAAAAATGTAAACAATCTTCTTTTACGATAAAAGAAAAAACTCCATTTAATGAATTTTTCTACGAATACATAATTATAAATATATTCAAACAGAAAATATAGTATAAGATATGCCTTTTTAAAAATAAAAAAAATACTTGAAAACAAAATAAGATAGAATGCAATTAAGAAAATTATTAAATAGGTTAGAATTGTTATGTCAAAACATTTCGAATCTAAGAGATATACAAATTTATAATCGATAATTTCATAATTACAAAATCATTTCAATTAACACAAAAAATATTATTAAACATTAAATGAGTAGTAATCATATGATGTTCGAATATGTGTTTTAATTACAATATATTCAACTGAAATTTGAATCTGGACCCTTTATTTCTGAATATGCCACTCTACTTATGCTCTAAACCTCATAGGTCGTTAAATGAATTTAAAACAAAAAGCCAGTTTGAAAAAGATTAAAAGTTTTAATTTAATAAGAGATTTTTTTAAAAAACAGCAAACAGTAGCTCATCCTCTTTTTTTAATATAAATGTAGGGAATTTGAATAATTTTTTTTAATATTATTAAGTGTGTTTATCATTGGTTCGAAGGCGAAGGACGTACTTTATTTCACATTTAAATTTTAGCACTGCTTCAGAAATTATATATATAAAAAAAAATTTACATTACGAAGAAATATTTTACGATTTAGACAAATTACCCACAATTTTATACGCAATACTCTGGAGTGAAAATTAGGAACGCAGAAAAGTTTTTAGTTTTTTAGACTCCCAATTATAATATTTATTTAATAATTCAAATCAAAAAAGTTACTAAAACATTTTTAAAAAAATAGTTTTGATTTTAAAATATTTTTTTATTTTATAGATATTTTAGTTTTCAAATTAAATATATAATTGTATGTACTATTGAGTAACCAATAACTATTTCTCTGCGGAATGCAACATTAGGAACGTTTGTTGAAAATTTTTTCAAGCATGGTATTTTTTAATCTTTTAACATCTTGAATTTATTTAAAATAAAATTCTTATTTAATTTTAGTTTTTTAAAGTTATTTTATTATTACTAATAAATCTGTCTTTATTTTTTTTTTTAGGCATCTCACAAAACATTTAAGATTAAACAGAAGCTTGCTAAAAAACAAAACCAAAATAGACCTATTCCTCAGTGGATTAGAATGAGGACTGGAAATACCATTCGGTAAGTTCGATTTCGAAATGTTCTACTTTTAATGATAAAAAGTGTTTACACGAATGTTAAACTCTTTCCCCAAAGGAATTTGAAATACAGTAACTAATTAATAGGGTACCACTTGATTATCCTTCATGATAGTTTATGATAAAAATGCCATACCATTTAATGTCAATTTTGTAATGTCTTTAATAAATTTTATATGGATACAATTTACGGTAATACTCGTTTTTTTCCCGTTTTGAATTTTTTATGTTAATTCTCAAATATAAGCAATGCTTAAATTTATAAAATAATAGCATTTATTTTATTTATTGTTTTAGTTTAGTGATTAAAAGGTTTTTTCCCCCAAAAAATAGAAGTCTTGCAATAAGAATACGAAAAGATTAGAAATTATGACTGATTCTTAATTAATGAATACTGGTATCATGAACTTGCCAGGTCACAACAAAATTCGAATAATTTTTTTTTTTGTAGTTCAAATTTTTTCACCAATTATATGCCAAAGATCATAGCAAAATTTTTAGAAATCTTGAAAAGCTAGCTGATACTACTTGGAGTTGTGCAAGTTTCTATGAACAGCTTCTGTAGCATTAACACAATCTCCCTTGTTTAGAGAAAAAGTTGCATATTAAACTTCTGAATACTCGAATATTACCATGAGAAATATTGTTGGTGCACTCTAATAAGTCTCTTGCAGTGGCTTTCTGTGCTTTCACGTATTCCATCAACAGATATTAGAAGTTATATAAAAAATTGTAAAGCAAATCAGACTTGCCATTACCTCAAAATATAGTGTAAGCACTTAAGATTTTTTAATGTTCACTCAGGAATGATTGCCAAACAAATTTCTTTTTTAGATTCAATAATAAAACCAACTAAGCTGGAGTTTAGTCAGCAGATTTAAGACAAGCAGTGGTCATTGAAATCGTTTTATAAATGGAACTTTAATAGCCACTGATCTATGTAGATATAAAGCACATAGTTAATGACTCAAATCTATGTGATTGAAAGCTTAATAAAACAGTCTAGTTCCTGATTGGAATATATATATTTATTTTTTGTTAATTATTTAGCTATTTAAAAAAGAAAAATGATTAAATCTAATATATTATTTTAAAAATTGATCAAGATAGAGTAATTAAATGTATGCCATGCTTTCTTAGCTAATATGGTAAAAAATGTTAAACTTTGATTCTTATAACCTTAGTACTTAACAATTTTGACTGAATTGCTATTTGACTAGTTTTTGTTTTACTTCTAATTTGAATTCAGTAATCTATTATTATTATACTTTAATGTATTACAATGAGCTATTTCATATATAAGCAACATTTTTAAGTAGAGACATGCCAAAATGAATTTTATATTAAAGCTATAATTGGTATAATGAATTAAGTGTTCTATATCAATAATTGTTAAGGTCCACAGATTATACATTCCTGATTCAAACTATGTAATGACAACACTGATTTTATGTTGAATTCTTAATACGGCTCATTTTGGGTTAATGGGAATTGTAAATTTAAAATTACCAATTAGATCTTAAGTTTGTTGAATACATATACAATTTTGAACCATGATTTGGCACAGTTTTATCAGGTAGCAATTGTGAATATCGTACACATTGTATCAGGCACTTCATAGTATTTGGATTAATTCACTATCAACTAATTTATACAGCATTTGAAAGTATTGACTAAACTATATGCAATATAGCTTCATTAGCCTGGCAAGGATACCTGAAAATTAAAAAATTCTTACTGATTGGCACAGTATTATGTAGCAAACTGAAAGGGAACTTTAACTATAGATGGAAACAAGATTCTCTATAGTAAAAAGATTTTAACTCCCACCCCTTTTTTTCTAAAGGAGGCACCTCTTGGTTTAAGTTTTTCCTTCATAGATGTGATATACTTGATAGTGTTGATTTGCTTATGATTTTGAAACTAAAATAATGACTTTGTAATTTATAAAGATGGATTTTTAAAAATAACTGAGTATCAATGTCAAATTATTTGCAATATATTAAAAATTGCAAGAGAAACTTTGTGTATATCAGAATTTTTATTCATGTAGTAAAAATTCATACTATAGCTAAGATAACATTGGCAATTTTCTCTGCAAATCTTTGGTTTTGGTTTTTTTCTTTATTAAGATTATGGTTTTAGTTTTAGATTTTTTTACAATGCTTAAGAAAGAAAGGATGAAGACAATTATTTTTCGAATAATTAATAACTAATGGCAGATTTATTTATTTTTAACTGAAATTTTGGGAGTTTTGCCAATACATTGAATAATATAATTTAAAATGTAAAGAACTTGTCATTCTTAGAGATTGATGTAAAGATCTCGCAAGTAAAAGTCTTCTATGGTTTATGAGTATTTTTTTACTAATTGTACAAAAACATCAAATAGCAATAAGACACTTTAAAGTTTTGTTGATTTTACTGAAGATAAGAGATTTGTCTGGTTCTTTTAGTCTGTCAGAGATGCAATACTGTTAATTGGGTACTTTTACCAAATTCCTTACTTTATTGGATTTAAGTAACTCTTGATCTTTATCATTTCTACAAAGATTGTAGGTTTATGCAGCCCTGTTTAGGAATTCTATCATGAAGATGGGGGAAAACCTAGAGAAAGTAATCTAAAAAAATGTCTTGTTTTGCACAATTTTATTGGTCATCACGCCAGGCAGATTATTCATCAAGACACTAGACAATTTTAAAAATCAGCAATAACTATGGTATTAAAAAGATGGTGGTGGTGGAGATAATAGTAAAGTGAAAATAGTGTTGGATTTGTCATAATATTTAAATTGGGTTCTTTTATTCTTGGAATTTCTAGATATATTATTAAAAGTCAAATAATATTGAAACTTGATCTGTGCAAAATGCCTATTTTATTGCATATATTTTAACATATTCAGATAAGTAAATTTTTTGTTTTTTGTCAGTATTATTAGATTATTACTATAAATTGAATTATGTTTTAAGATTACTGTGTTAATATCAACAGTGAAATTGGGCCCAAAGTTAATGGTGCTATAAACTCAAATGATCTATTATTGAATTTTTAAGCATAAAGGGATTGCTTGCCATAAATATTTTTCATTTAAATAGAAAAATAACTATAAAGTTTAATGCATCTCTGCTCAAAATAATAGTGATTGGATTATATTGCAGTTAAAAATCAGAATTTGAAAGTTCATGTTACACAATCTTATAAAGTACAGATTGTTGGATGCACAGAAAGTTGAATACATTCCAAGATTAAGATAATAGTTGCATTAACAAAAATCTTGACTTGATTAATTGAACATTTTTAAGGCAATATTTGAAATCAATTAGCTATCCATCTGTTTTCTGCTTCTATAAGGTAGAATAAGGAGGTTATTAATGGCTGGTGCAAAATCAGAATCACTTCAAATGAAAATAAGTTAAAGATATGCACTAATTCCAACTTTGTTTTTCATTTTTATGACAATGGGAGGTTGCTTCAGAAGGAGACATCAATTTGCGATATGGATTTGATGTTTTTAATATGAATTGATTGAAAGCAAAAACAAGACATTGTCTTGATTTCTGAATTTATAATATGCTAATGATTATTCTGTTTTTGCAAAATTAAAAAATGATCTATAGAATTTTTCTAATACTTTAAATACGACATTTAAAGAATTTATGCATTGGATTATTTCCATCATTTGTTGAAGTTGTTAAATATTCATAGAAAAATTCAAATTTTGGTTATGGTTTTTTAAATATATTCAATTATTAGTACTAACATAAGATTAATAATTATGGAACAATGTTTTGATATTTATTTTCCTCTTTTGTGGTGTTGCTGGCCCTGCAGTGGCAGCTAGCACAGGAATTGAACCAGTGACCTTTAGATGAATACTGATTATGTGCAACCAAGACTGTTCTGTCATAAATTCAGTATTCATGAATCTAAAAGTCACTCATTCAATTTCCATGTTAGTTATCACTAATCAGGTCAGAAATGCCCGAAGAGAGGATATTATTATTCAAAATATTGTATTCCATATTATCTTGGGTGTTATAAACACTGAATTTTTCTGAAATAAGTTAACAATTTCAACTAAATATGAAAATATTTTTATGTATAACTACAAATAAAATGTCAAACTTTCAGTCCATGATGGAAGAAGTCTTTCAAAAAATAAATTTGCTGGAGTTAAAAAGCAGCATCACAAAATATCAAATAAGAGTAAATGGTCAGTGTTGGATTTGTATGATTCTTGAATTGGTTTGTATAATCGTCGCAAAACTCGTTTTTAATTTTTTGTTGCCTCTGCTCCTTATTTATGATTACTATTGAATGATTGGTATAGTTTGGTGCTGTGATATTGTCAGAGTTTGCAGCTCAAGATCCTTGGATCACAGCAGAATTCTATCACTTCATTACTCAGACGACTTTTTTTTAATGAATTAAAGAAAAAGTAAATATTTACTATCTGATCTGAATTTGATACAAGCATGTTTGCTTTTGATAGCAGCACTAGTTCATGCATTCCTATAAAAATTTGTAGCATCAGTTTAATGCTAAATATTAAATACATTATTATATAAGGCAAACTTATCAACAATATTTCATCACTAGTGAGTATGTTTTACCAGGATTATCCAGCAATCCAGATTATTAATTCTTGCTAACAATATATAAGAACTTAGTTTATTTTAACTGCTTTTGTTTTTTTTAGATTGTTTGTGATTAGATAATTATATAATTGTCAAAGGGTCAATTAATAATAATCAAATGATTTGGTACTCAGTAGTTCATAAGAAGTTTGAGCATGAGAAATAAATAATAGGTTGGATGATGATGTGTTATGTTAGGCTTGAGCTTATATTCTCCAAATCATGCAGAACAAAAATTGCAGCGAGCTAAATGGTATGGCAGACTATCTTCTGGTGCTCAAATGTCGTGAATTTTCAAGCAGTAAATCATTTGATTATATTTTGCATTGCATAGTTTGGTGCAGTAGTAAAGTTGCAGACTTTGGAATTTAAGGACTGCCGTGTTATGAGGCCAGTTCTGTCATTTTTGATGCTTGAACCTTTTTTATGAATTCTTGAGTATTATGTGCCCAGTATTTAAACTTCTTTTGTAATTCCCAAACAATAAACTATTAAGATTTATTTTCCCTGCTTGTTTGTTGCATAAGAAGAGTGGCAGATTAAAGCTTAAGATCACTTCTGCCCAGTTCTGACAATTCTAGTGATCAATCTTTTTATGAGTAAGCCAAGTGATAAGCCATTCAATTGTTTATTATGAATAGGAACTAGAAAGGATTGTGAGATCATATTTATTCAAACAATCTAATCCCTTTTTTTTTATATTGTATTTTTAAAATAAAATTTTAAACATCCACTATTTATTTGAATACAACTTTATAACAGCTCTGAAACTAAGTGATATAAATATATAAAAAGCATTACACCTGGGTCTCGTTTTACACGATCCTTAGAAAACGCGCGCAAAAGAAATCGCACAAAAATAGATGTAGCTTACCTTGAAAAAGGGGGGATACGGAGTGTGATTTTTCAAAAATTACATAAAAGCAAAGCACCAACGTAAAATTACTTTAAAATTCGCGCAAAAAAAAAAATAAGGAAATAAAATATGACTAATAAATTTCAAATTTGAAAAAAATTGATACAAGACAAACTTTTTTTAACTATAATATTTAATTTTATTCAAAACTATTTTTATGCATAATTTACAGTACAGTAATTTACATTTTTTTATACACGTTTTAATTATTATTGCTATTTGCCGATAAACAGGTTCGTTTGCAAACTGGTAAAAAATTAGATTCTTCACAAGAGGAAATACAACTAGCGCCAACTTCACTCTCATGGTGTGTTAATGGTTTTCTGGTGACAACGTAATTAGTAATTAATCTTTGAGATGATGATTTTATTAATTGTTTATGAAGCTCGCGATATCCAGACATACAACCATTTAGCTCTCGGAATTTAAGAGCACGTTCGTGATTAGTGTCATTAATAAGAAAATAATTTGCCAACTGATTAGAAACTTGGAAGACCTTGTCGAATCATTTTTGCAATGAAAGGAACAGGTTCCACTTCTGTTTCATTATCTTTTTCTACACTGCTGGGAAAAATTTAATTAAAACTAACAACTAAAAATTAAATTCTTATTTTTGTCTTTAATTTTTTAATTTTCAATTCCGTTTAAAAATCAAATTTCGTTTCACATCACATTAATTTCAGGTCGCCTTAAGTAATTTTTAAATTGTTAATTACAATTAAAAATCAGATTTTAATTTGTAATTGTCAAATTTAATTGTGCCCACTGCTATTACTCATCTTTCAAAAATAAACTTGCGGACACTAAATGATTAATAATTGATTACGTTCTTTTTTAAAAAGCAAAAACAGAATGTGATTTAAAATGCAAAATTAACATGCACAATGTGAACAAATTCACATTATAATCTTGTAAAATTTAATGTGTGTACATAAAATGTGGAAATCATGATTTTAATTTCATTATTGCATAAAATCTTACTATTATAAAGCACTGAAAATATTGAAATTATTAAGATGAAAGTCGAATTCCAATAATGTGCTATTACTTTCAATATGACGTAAGTGCGCGAAATTTATTATTTAAAGTAATAGCGCATTATCGGAGTTCGACTTCTGAAGAAACATGAATCGCATAACTTCAAAATCGCGTAAAACGAGACCCAAGTGTATAAGAATGAATTTTTTTAAAAAAAATTTTTTTTAAAAAGTTGTATTGTCTTCACATTACGAGTAAAAATGATTGGAATTTGTTTCATTACGAGTTTTTTTATTTATATAGATAGTCTGGTTACAAATTTCTTAATTAATAAAAACATTTTATCTTCAAAATTTCTAAAGTATAATAGAGTGGCAAAAAGATATCTAGAAAATGTTGTGAAAGGAGGATGCTTAAAAAGAATAATTTAAAAACTAATAGTTAACTTAATTTCAGCCTTATTATTTTACTGGAATGTGAATCAATTTAAGCTTATGCCATTTTATTGAACAGAAATTGTATTCCACTTCATAAAAAGTAGGTAAACATTCATAAATGAAAGGGTCTGGTTGTTGAATTTAGTCATCTATTTTTCACTAGCAATAGTGTGCATAAAATAGCGACTGCTTTTGAAAAAAATAATTTTATTCATAAAGAAAAAAATTTTTTTTACTAGCATTAAAATGGGATTAAAGACGAATTTAGTTATTTGAACAAGCAAGTTTTTTTTCTTCTTAGTTTTGCATAAAATAACTAATATTAAGTGTATAATTTATTGTCATCACTGAAATTATATAATATCTGTAAGTGTACTTGTCTTATAAAATCTTGATTCATCATTCAGATATGACTTATTTTTCCACATCCATTGCCTTCTGTTATATTAAAATCAGCAGCATGAAAATATCTTCTACATATAATATATTTGAAATGACATTTTTATAATTTAATTAAATAAAAATTGATGTTTTTTAAAACTTGTAATTGCGGTGTACACATATTTTTTTTTGCAACAGTAAAAGGGGAATGTTTAATTGTATTTAAAGCTAAAATATTGTATTTGATGTGTATAGTATTTCAATAAATGGTTGGTCTTTATTTTTAAGTATATATTTTTTTTTCCATCTTTGGAAAGTGGATAAAGAGGTACTCAATATATAATTAGAAAATAGATTTTCATTTCTGCTACTTTATATTGGGTTTGTTTATTTTTTTAATTGTTGATTTTTATTTTCTAGGTATAATGCCAAAAGAAGACATTGGCGAAGAACCAAACTTAAGTTGTAAAAGAATTGCAATCATATGTTAAAATAAATTTAAGAAAATTCTTATACTAAACTTGTATGTAATTTTTTTATTAGTCATTAATATTATGGTATGGGAGTAAATCTGAAAAGGGATATTTTTAATAAAACCAACAGATTGGATAAATTGTTATAGTTAAAGATCTTGAATTTTTTATCTTATTACCATTGGGATACATTTTCCAATAATATGACGTAAAAATTTTATCCCAAAATTTTTTTTAAAATAGTGATTTAAATTTGTGCAATGCAAAAATCAACTGCTCTTTGTTATCAAAAAGTGCAAATATTAAAGAATATAATAAAACAATAATTGCCATTAAAAAAGAATTGAGGATTCTATTTTTAAGAATTAATATTTTTTATTAACAGGCATGTTACATTTCTTATAAAATGCCCCCCAAAAATGGTACATAATATGACATACCTATGATAATGCATTATTCCAAAATGCTATAAAAGTTTGGTATCTCATTTTTACTAGTAATTCTAATAGCTCGTAAAACCCATACAGATTTCTGCAAGGAATATTTTTCTCTAATAAAAAAAAAATACATTTTTTAGATAGTATCCATCTAAAATATATAATCAAATTTCTATAAAATAATAGTTTAAATAAGTGAAATGCTATTGTAACCATGCAGCAAACAAACATCTAAATAAATGTGCAAATATAACTAAACTATTCAATGTTTTTCTTTGACCACTGAGTATGATGAAGCTAAGTGCAATAGTGTCTGAAGAGTTTAATATTTTCAATAAAAAGCTGCTTTTGCAGAATGACCAATTTACACAACCGAATAAACTTGTTTTATATATTTCAGGCAAATACCATGATACTTTAAAATGTTATGCTGACTGAAGTCAGCAAGATTGTTTCCTACTAGATCGCATAGTCATATGCAAGGAAATGGATATTTATGAGACTTGTCATCTAAGCATATTGATAAGGAAAGGTGTTGGATGAGTGCTGATTAGCTTTCAGATTAAAGCTAAATATATGGAATACAATATTTATAATTAGTTTTTTTTTAACTATGCTTGCAAAATTTCACAAAAAATTGTGCTGTTTATAAGCTCAAGTATTCAGATTTTAAATTTTTGGTTGTGTACGCTTTATCTATTATGTCTGCATAGAGACCATTTGAACTTGCTGGTTTTGAAGGATCATATCACCTCCATGTAGTATAGCAGTTTTAAAATTTACATTGCAGTAGTCTGTAATTGTACAAACTTTGCTGCAATCTTTAATATTTTTTTTTTATTGTTGAATATAAACAAGATTATGAGAAAAAAATTAGTCTGACATTCACCATTTTGAAGTTTTACCTTACTGGCTTCTCTACATATTTGATATGCAGCTTTAAAATTTACATTGCTGTGGGCTATTATTGACCTAATTTTATAGCGATCTTTAATATTTGCCCCATTTATATATTAAAATGTAAGCAAAATTGTAAATGAAAAAAATTAGCCCAGGTCATAATTTCTTTCAAAATGAGAATGTGATTATCTAGTTCAAGCAAGAAACTAATTGCAGATAATTACTGATGTCATGGATTTATTCAGACTTCTCTTTCTTTACTGGAACCATATCTTATGAGAAATTATTGATGGAACTTTTATTCTCTCTGCTAAGTGTAAATAACTAGTGGCTATTTAATGGGAAAATAACATGATTGAATCTGTTAGAAGTTGATTGTTTTCAATGCAGATTGCTTCATTAACACTTCTATGATATAAAAATTCATTAAAGTCTCATTTTATTGTTAAAAAAATATCTTTTTTGAAAGAAATAAAATAAAATGTTAGATTTTGTGTAGTTTACTGTTGCATGCTAATTTAAAGATGATGGATTTTTTTTGTGTGTTGATGTTATTAAAAAAAGAATGCAATATCTACATCACTGCAGCTTAATAAGTAGTGAGCAAAATTCAACATGGATTTGTAAATTCAAACCAGTTTTGCCAGCCTGAGTCCTTTGATATGATATTAGCATGTGCTACTGCTATCATCCATATTATATTGTTATTTTGGGATTTTTTTTTAATAAGTGCTGCAACTAAAATGGTTAAAGGGAAAAACACTCGATACAACAACAAAAAAACTTATAATTATGTTATGCAAAAATTCACTGAAACTTGACAGTTTGGGGGGGGGGGATTTAATGACAAATTTATTTGATCTGACTATAATGAATACCATATTGACAGTTTTGATCAGATCAGGTGACAATTTTTCTAATAACTTTGCATTATGAAATATAAACATTCTATAAAATTAACATAAACAAAGCTAAGAAAATGTTCTTAATAAAAAAAATTTGAAATTAGTATTAAATTTACCTATAAATTTTGATATTAAAATAGAATGTTTTGCAAATGAGTGTTTACTAATTACATTTCTAGTTCCCCATTTATAAAAATCAGAATGCACTGATAACGTCTGTTTAAGAGATCTTTCTTAAAATATTAATTATATATAGTGTTCAAAAATTTATTTTATAATTTGAAAGTTATGTCTGTTTAAGAGATCTTAAAATATTAATTACATATAGTGTTCAAAAATTTATTTTATAATAATTTGAAAGAGTAAGTACACATTATTTATTTGAATAGTTCATATGCTTGAACATATAGAGCCAATTTTTCTCAAACTATTGATAAATTTAGTTTTCATATAAGTTAATATTAAAAAATATAATTTTTATTATTTTACTTAACCTGAAAGTACATTCTAAAATATCTGGTTGAAATTTCTTTTTTTCTCCATGTGTCCATGAAAAAAACAAAAGATTACACTGCAAATAGGAACACCTATGTTTAAACATCCAAATTTTAATGATCTTAAGTATTTACAAGTAAAATTTAAAAAAAAAACATCTTAACCGAGTTTGGGCTTACAAAGAAGGAAAAATCTATTAGTGAATTTTAATGGTGATCTTTTATTTACAAATAAAAATTAAAAAAAAATTTTTTTTATCTTAACAGTTTTGTCTACATTTTAATATCTTAACAGAGTTTAGACTTACAAAGAATAGAAAAATCTGAAAAATTCACAAATCTAAAAAAGCCATGGAAATCAGAATTTTAGGTTAATATATTTCGCATGTAACAGTTATTGCTATTTTGATGACGTCCCAATGTTTATTTCTGGTGATGAGTTATTGCTATATATTTTTTAAATCTATTTTTGGTAATCACTCGTAACTTATACCAACACATATAGGTTAATTAAGATATGGATGCTACTTTCCTATGGAAAGACTTCTGGCTGAGCCACGGTTTAATCATGATTATTTACATACTAGCTAAAGATGACATGAACTTGCTTTTTGAAGATAATTATCAAAATAGCACAATATAATTAAAATTTAGAAGTGGATGATTAAGATATTAATGGTAGTTTGCAGTTGAATTCTTTGGCATTGGCACTTCTTGAGGAGAAATATTTTGATAGACAGGATTTACATGGTTTAAAGAGTAGTAGATACACTTTAAAAAGCTAGCCAGCCATCTGTTTGGTATCCATGAAGCACATAGAAAAAACTAGTAGCATTTAGCAAATAACTTCTGTATCACAATTTGGTATTAATTGATTTTTCTTATAGACTACCACCACAATGTAATTGTACATATATAACATTTTCTAGTCACAGTCAGTATAAGTCAAATCCATGACTGGTCGCATCTATTGACCTTTTTCCAACAAACTTTTTACTATAATTTAAGGTGACCTTTTTTAAAAACAACCCACCATATAATAAAAATATCCACTTAATTATAAGTACAATTTTTTTAAAGTTATTGGATAATCTTTAGTCTAATGAATGACTAATAAAAATTATTGATATTTAGTTTTTAAAAATTTGACATTCTTTATGTAAAATATTTTTTTCCTGAATAAACAAAAAGCGTTTACCTTAGTTAAATAGGCAAACTTTTGCATTCAGATTGCAGATTGTTTTACAAATATAAATTATATTTTTTATTTTACGAATTATATTTTACAATTCCAAAATTTGGTACTTGCGTATAATCCCTTTGTCAGAAGCTTGGCAGGTGTTTTTTTTAAATTGTTTTTAGGGATGTCCAAGTATTTTTTTACATTTTTCCTTAAAAATATTTTACCGATTGTGTGTTAAAATCGATTATAAATCCCCCTTTATAAAATACTAATAAATTTCTTATAAATTCCATTCACAACATTTAATTCTTTTTTGTATATATATCTTTTTTAACAGCATATATGTAAAGTTTGGTTTATTTCCAAATATATTACTTGATACAATTTAAGTTTAAAAAATATTAAATCAATTCTTTAATTCCTGTTAATTTTCAAAAATATTAATAAAGCTCGTAAATTCCATTCATAAGATTTGGCTAATTTTTTTTGCTTATATCAAATGTTGTCATTGTTGCAAATGTGTTTTTTTTTATACATTTGTCATCAGAATGTCATTGAGCGTGTTTAGAGTATTTCCAAAATTATGGAGAACTAACTGAGAATATTTCCACAATGGTGATTGTTCAGTGGCTTGTGCAGAGACCAGTGAGTGATTTATTGTAACTTAGAGGTTTACTACAGTTATATTAAATTTATTTTAATTACAATCAATTGTGATACTTTTCTGTAATTTATTGAATTTTTATATAATGTTAAGAAAATGTTAAATATCACAGCTTGTCAGCCATATTGTTTTCAAGATATATTTGACACCTGTGAAAATTGAGAATTTTAAAAAAATGCCTGGCAAGTTTCTGGTGAGGGGATTATCCATAAGTAGTCAAAATTCTTGTATGACAAGAACAAGGTATTTATAAATTTTCTGTTATCTAAATTTAATTAATCCACATTCTTACACAGCACACAAATTTGCTTTTGCTTGTGATAAGAAAAAATTATGAATTGATCAAATTTTTTATTTTATATGTTATGCATGTGCATACCTGTATGTGGAGAATCAAATATTTAGATTATAATCTTTTTTTTTTTCTTTGCAGTCTAAAATTTAAAATATTTGCTATTGTTTTTTTATAAACCTGAACAGTTTATAGTGCAGAATGACTTAGATTCAGAGTTCAATAAAATTTTTATATATATATATTTTTATAATTCAACTGAAACATTCTCGCGAAGTTTATACATGCAGGTATCTAAAACTTAAATATCCTATTAATCTGCATTGGTGTCATTTCATCAAGTCAGTGGCTGAATGTATGAATAGTCATGCTTTTAACATTCTCCACTGAGTAGCTTATGCATGATTTGAGATAGTAAGGTACTTGCTGGTGTTGCCATAAGTCTGATTCTACAATACATAAACTATTAACTAGTCATCAACTCATAGATGTCTTCAGGGTTACTGAAAACTTAGCTATCACTGGGAGAAAAAAAAATTTCTCTGGACAAAATTAATGTAGGTGATTTTTACCTAATCACAAATTTATGGTAAGTTAGCACACCTATTAGTACAACTCGAACACATTCCATCAATATACATCACAATACTATCTGTATACATCAGAATTTGGTACAAATGCATTCATTGAAAGTATTAGTTTTGGCATAACTTATTCCCCTGATGCTGCCATCTTGAATTTTAAAAAAATTATAACAAATATTATTTATAACATCTGAATGCAATAAATGTAAAAAAATATATATTGTTAGAAAGAACAAATATGAAAGAATGTAATGAAGCTGATAAAATAATTACTTCAAAAAAAAATATTAAGATTTATAATACTTTTTAGAATGTCACATGATCACCATCTCGTACTATCAGAATTGTTGTAAACAAAGGCAAAACTCCATACAGTAGTGCCAACCAGAGTAATCAATGGAGGGTTGCATTAGATCCTAAGATCTAGGTGCAGTGCTCTCAGATCCAAGGCTCCTCACTGATGATGACCACAAGCCAGAAACTAGTCTGGGGATATTGGATGAGTAGGCACTAGATGGGGATTTTATGCACAAGCCTTCTGGCATCCATTGATTACTTTGGTTGGCACTATTGTATGGAGAGTTTTGCCTTTGTTTACTTTTTAAAATGTTTATTTTTACATTAGTTCACAAATTCTAAATTTTGAAAGAAATGTTGAAATGACATTTTTATAAACAGCACATTTCATCATAAATTGCTGAAAAAATTTATATATATCTTACCCAAGGCAATTTTTCAGTGAAAAAATTACAAAAACTGAGATTGGTAACTTCCATTTTTACTAGCTGACCCAGATCCGGTCTTTCTATATCGGGGTATCTGCTAGAAATGTTTGGTTGTCCTTCCATGCAGGGTATATGTTAGAAATATGTTTGGTTTTTAGTGGGGGAAAAAATAACTAATAGTTTACAAGATATTATGCAAAGAGAACTTGAGTAAATTGTAATGCATTATATATTATTATTATTATATTAGTGAAAAATGGGGTGTGACCTAAAATATTCTTTTCAAGTAAAAAGTGTCAAATATCAAACAGTAAGAACAGCTTATGAGATATGCAAAGAGAACTTTAGTAAATTGTAATATATGAAAAAATTATATTATTGAATAATGGGGGGGGGGGTGAAATATCAAATAAACATTTCTGTAAAATAAAATGAATAAAAGCAAATCATTAAACATTATAAGCACAGTATACATTTGTGTGGGGATGATGATCTTGACAAAATGATGATTGCTGGTTCAGCATAAAATGTATATTGGGGATCATTTATTCTTTTCACGTGTGTGGTCATGTGGGTAGATAGAATGGATGGATTGAGGGAGCTTGAAACCCTATATATTACAGTGTAGCCTGATTTTATAAATATATAGCATATTTTTTATCAAAAATAAAAAAAGGCAGTACTCACCGGTGATGGGGAAATGTAGATATTACATTTCCATAAAGGCCAAAATTAAAATTGCAATAAGTGGCAAATGAATCCATTTCTTTGGGGAAAATTTTTTTCCAGTGACTTAAAATGAGGAAAAAAATTGGAAATTTTATTGTAGAAAAAAAATATGTATATCTTTTTGTAGGCAGTAAGAATTGATACTCATAGGTTTGAGATTAATCACTACTGTGCAAACTCAGTAATTATGGTAAACTTATGCTGATGGGTTCCAGGCTAACTCCAGAGCAAAGGGGACAAGTGGTTTCAATATTTAGCACCCTCCAATGTACCTTTTTATAGATCTCGAGTCATCAACATTTCAGACTGTTATTATTCACAAGAAGTACTATTTATCTCTTGCTATTTCTTTCATTTTAACACTGGAAATGTGGCTACAGCTTTCTTTGGATGAGACTTGTCTAGCGCTATTATGCAAGTGTCAATGTCCTGTGAATCCGTTTGCCTGATTTTGGACTTGCAAATGATTGATACCTTTTTCTCCATTGTCTGGCATTGCTGTTTATTCTCTTTCTGTGCTTCCAGTGCATAGTCTTTGCTACTTATTTGGTTGGTCATGGTGGCTCGTGTCTATTGCATTTAGAAAATCTGGCAACCTGCTTGATGGTTTTTCTATCAGTACCCAAAATCAATTTCTTGATTCTGAAAGGCAGATTATAAATTGTTCTTATAATCTTACCAGTCAGTTTGCATGAATCCAATGTTTTTAGCTTGGCCACTTGCCTCCTAAAGAACTGAGAATAGCTTTCTGCACAGAAATTCTACATTTTTGATATCTGATTGTTTCCTGGTATTCTTCAATTCTGAAGTTGTTCACGAGTGCCTCTATAATTCTGAAATGTTTTAGGTTGGTAAAACAAGGAATCCCACCATGCTTGAGCATCAGTTTGTAGTTGGCTGCATGCAATGGCCTATTTCTGTCATATTAAGATTAAAATATATTTCCAAGCAATTTAGATGCTCTGTTGATGGTTCACCAGCTTGGCCTCTGAATACTAGTTTTTAGAAACTGATTGATAGCATGTATTTCTCCATGATCACTGGTATTAAATTTCAGATTTTCCCTCGACTATTTTCAGAAACTATTTTCTCAGTTACAACTTTCAGATCCTTAATCTTGATACATTCACATTTTCTTGCAACTTTATAATTGGTTGGTCATTTTTATTTTCTACTACTGTAATTTTTTTAACCATTGTTCATACTCCTTATTTTTCTTTTGTTTAATTAAACCCTTTTCCCCCAATTCTTTGAAAGATTCTCAGTTCTGTTTATATTTTCTGCTCTCATCTGGTGTATTTCTTTCATAATCTGCTGTGTTTTCTTAAATGTTTCCTCACACTCTTATTTAATGTCATTAAATCATTCATCACTTTTTTGTTGCATTTCCTTTAAATATTGGCTTTCATTAAAGATTTAATCTATTTTTTGTTGAAATTCATCAAATCTTGTATCACGCTTTTGTAATCACTCATTAAATCTTAGATCACTTTTTTCTCCTATCTCATTAAATACCTTTTTCAACAATTGTCATATCTCCATCATGGTTATCTGTGTTTCATCTAATTAGAACCTTGTTGCCTTTCTGATTGATCCATCCGTTTTTCCATTTTTTTGAATGCAGATCTAATTGTCATTGATTTCTATTAACCTATAAAATTATTCGTAATATATTTCTATTACATGTTCATTAAATAGGATATCCACTTTTCCCTTCACCATGCAATTCTATTCAATATCCAATACTGCCTGAAACTAATCCCTTACTGAGTTTGAATTCTTTTCCAATATAGCTACTATGTCAGTTTATCTTAATATTTCTTTAAATTTATCTTAACTCTACTTCATCTCATATTCTAATTTAATTTGATTTTTTATTATACCGTTTTTTTAGTTGGTCGTTTTTGACAATTATCTACTCGGATTTTGTTTTTAAATCAGATCTCATGCTGTTAGTGCCAAATTGTATAATGTGGGCTCAAACTATTTCAAATTCATAAATCGGGCTATTGTCCCAGTAGTTATTTCTGGTGATTGATTTAATGCTGTTTCATCACAAAATATATTTTTATCTATTTTTGGTAATCAGTCATACATGTATATGTTAATTAATATGGACACTACTTTTCTGTGGAAAGATTATTCTGGATGAGTCACTATTCAATCAGCATTTCATTTACATGCCAGCTAAAGATTATTTGGAGATAAGACATTGTTTATAATTCAATGAGATTGAAATGGGCAAGGTATAGTTAACTTTGAATATTTATTTTAAAAAATCACACTAATAAATTATATATAATAACATTATTTACAAATAATATGAATCTAAAGCAAAAATATTAAATGTGATTAACATACACAAAATATGAACTTAATTGTGTATATTCTAATAATATTAAATAATTGTTGAAAATAAACTAATACTACTAAACATCAAACAGATAAAAAATAAAGCCTAAAGATATACATAAATATTTTACCATGGATTTCTATTTACCTTCAGATATAAAAGTATGATCCTACTATCTTCTTTAAATCAATAACTTATTGCAGTTTATATATATATTTCAAAAAATTCTTTATTGTTACAGTTTGGAGGCTGAAAGTTTTAACGTCTTGATAAAGTTTTAAAAAAAATTATGATTTTTTTTTTAAAGTCATATTTTAAAAGTAAGTAGTTGAGTTATTCATCAATGGTAGTTAATGATTAAATTCTTTGGTATTGGCCTTCTTCAGGTAGCAATAGATTGATATAGAATTTATATGGTTTAAAAAATCGAGCAGATATACTTTAAAAAGTTAGTCAGCCATCTTTTTGGGTTCCTATGAAGCATTTTATAGAAAAAAATAATGGCATCATTTAGCAAACAATTTTGAATCACAAATTGCTATCAGTTCAATTTTTTTTCAAATGTCAGCATCGGCCGGGAGACGAACCCGCAACAACCGTCTGCAACCAACTGCTTGCTTGCAAGGCGGCTGCGCTGACCTCTCGGCTAACAACGCTCGACTAGTTCAATTTTCTTATTGATTACCACCACAATTACAATTGTGTGAAAATAAATGACTAATTTCATAATCATTATAGGTCATTTAAATCCAGGGTTAGTAGATCTCTACTGGTCACTTCTTTTCTCTCAAACAATAATTTTTAACTAACATTATTATTTTACATTTCCAAAATTCTTGTACGAAAAACAACAAAGTGTAGATAAAATTTCTATTATCTAAATAATTTAATTCTCATTAATACACATGCACAAATTTGCTTTTGCCTGTGATAAGATAAAAAAAAGACCAAATTTCAATTTTTTTAGATATTTAAATATTAACTCGTACTTGCTTGTGGAGAATCAAATATTTAGATTATAATCTTATGGTCTTTTGCCCTTTACAGTCTACATTTTAATTACCGTTATTGTTTTATTTTTTTTTTGTGAAACTAAATATTTTAGAATGCAGAGTACACTTTTGATTTAAAGTTCAATTCTATTACTAAGTGGGCACTTTTTAAAAAAATATTGGGACATGTAGACTGGTGGATCATGACTTCTTGAGTCTCCAAAGAACTTTGGGGGAGAGTTCGAGAAATTTATATTAACATGGCAATAGTCGAATAGCTATATTGGAAAAATATAATAAAACAAAAAATTTTAGCACTACATAAGACAAAATTAATAGCATTTGGACTATTTTAAATGGAAGTAGTTGTTTTGAGTGAAATTCACTCAGTAAAAAATAAAATTAATTGCTAAATTGTCATTTTCTATTTAATGAAGTTTTATGAGGAATTCTAAGGAAAAAGCTGCAACTAGAAATAGATTGTGCTCTACTGAATTTAGATTTCAAAAATTTAAAAAAAAATTGTTTAATTGCTCTTTATTTAGATTAAAACTTAGAAATTTGTTTTTATTTTTGCTCTTATAAACAATGTTATTCTAAAGCAGTATGTCATTTGCTTATATTGAATATTTCTTAAATATGTAATTAAAAGGATTTGCTTGAGATGGAGTGGAGAATGAATAGACTGAAAAATCCTGAGTTCAAATCCCTCTAACTGAATATGCTAAAATTCATTTGCTTCTGCTTAAAATCCTCTAATCACCACTCCATCCTTTTTTTCTTTTCAAAATATACATTACATATAACCATATAATTCAAACAATTAAAAATCTCATTTTCCTCTTCTCTTTATAAAAACTTTATTTCTTGTATATTCATTTGTTCCAACGTTTCAACTATTTTTACTTTATAATCATATTCAAGTAAAAATAGTTGGAACAAGTGGATATATATATACAAGAAATAAAGAGAAGAGGAAAATGAGATTTTTAATTGTCTGAATATGTTAGTAAACTAATTAAATTTGTTTTAAAAATAATTTTATATAGGAGAAACCAATTAATTTTATATAACACATGAATGTTTCCAAGAATGTAACTTTCTTTAAATGCATTTTTCACATTACATAAAAATTAATGCTTCAACTTCATTATTTTTAAATATTAATACGTGAATAACACTTGATTTTATAATAAAATATTTGTATGTAAAATAAGATAAAACTTCAAAATATGTATCAATGTAAAAAGTCCATGACCAGAGAAAAAATATATATTTTTTTAAAAAAAAAGGAAATTCAGAAACATTTCAAGCCTCATTAAATTAGTGAGGAATGTGTCATATTAATATTTAAATAGGAATAAAATGAAATTAAACCATGAAATAACAAGTGAATAATTAAATTCAGCATCAAATCAATAAGATTATTTTAGAATGTGTAAATAAAAAATGCCTAAGAGTATAGCCAATTCTAAAAGTGACTTAAAAATAAAGATGCAAATTAACATTGACAAAGTGTCAGATAAAAAATAATTGATGATAGTCAGCAAACTATGACCCATGAGGTATTTTTATCTGTGCTATGATATGCTATGCTGCTTGGAATTGAAAAGTCTTGTTCTAATCAATGTGGTATGTAAAACAAATTTTACAGATAGTAAACCATTATTTTTCCATCTTTTTATAATCTACAAATGAAGCAAAGTTATTTTTCAATTACATAATACACGCGTAACCCAGAAAATGAAACTAAAAAAAAACTATATACTACCGGAGTAAATTTTTGTATAGAAAAACAAAATTTTTATTTTTTCCCTCAAGAGATGAATAACATTTTTTAAAATTAAAAATAGTTTAAAACTGAAAGAGTGAAACATTATAAAAAATAATGGAAATTTATTTTTTTCGAAAAATTTTAAAATTGCATGTACAGATAGCAGAAAATATCAAAATTATGTATAAAGATTTTAATTTTTTATTCAAAAATATGCAATTTTATAAAATTTACTCTGTTCAAATAATTTGACTGTAGCACTGCTAGTGATTAAATTGGTTGTCAATATAATTTTCATTATTCAAAATAATACAACAGCAATTAGATTACATAATGATACTAGGAAAGTCAACATTGAGAAGGGTGTAAGACAGGGTGACTCCATGTCTCCAAAACTTTTTACAGCAGTGCTGCAAGAAGTATTTTGTGGATTATTTAAAATAGGAAGCTAAGGGAATAAAAGTAAATGGAGATTATTTAAGTCATTTAGATTTTGCAGATGATGTAGTTGTTTTTGCAAATAATGCTTTAGAGCTGCAGAAAATGTTGCAGGAGTTATCAGATGAAAGTAGGAGTAAAGATAAATGTTAAAAAGACTAAAGTAATGTTCAATGGATTTTCTCAAAATATGAAAATAAAGATTGATCATGATGAGTTAGAAGTTAACAGCTACAAATATCTTGGTCAGATTATTAATACAAATAGAAACACAATGGATGAAATTAATTATAAAATTAAACTTGGTTGGAGTGCTTTTGGTAGAAATAAGTTGATACTAAAAGGAAATATGCCTATGCATTTGAAAAGAAAGATTTTTAATGTGTTTTACCAGTTCTTACTTATGAATCTGAGACTTGGACACTTAATAGAAGAGCAATACAGAGACTTCAGACAACTTAAAGAAGTATGGAGAGATGCATGTTGGGAGTAACAAGAAGAGATTGAAAACACAATATATGGGTAGGAGAACAAACAGGTGTTACTGACCTCATTGAAAAAATTAAAAGACTGAAGTGGAGTTAGGCTGGACATATTGCTAGAAGAGATGATAATGGATGGACAATTGAAATCTTAAACTGGATTCCAAGAGATTGTAAAAGACCCAGAAAGAGACCACATGTGAGATGGATGGGTGAAATAAGCAAGTGTGCATGGGTGATGTGGAGAAGAGAAGCTAAAGCTTAGAGAAGATGGATTGAACTTGAAGAGACCATCCTGCAGTGGATTTATAATGGTTGATGATTCACAATAAGGGAATACCAGAATAATTTTGAAAAAAATACCAGATTTCAAGACATGAATTTAATATTAATGAACTTAAGAATTACTTATAATTGAAAACAACACTTATTACATTTCTCCTATTTATACATAAAAATACGTACTCCCCCTTTTTTTTTTAATAAATGTTTTTATATGTATTATTTATGACTTTTTTTATTTGCATAGTGTCCTGCATTTTTTTAAATTGGTCCATGAAGACTTAAAATTTGTTATCTAGCCCTTCAAAAAAAAGTTTGCCAACCCCTGATATGTGTTAGAAAAATATATGTAGACTATGAGATATCCTTTAGGAATGTTGAGTTGCCTAAAGCATTCCAGTCTTTATGATAGCAGTAAAAATAGATTATTATTGCAGAGTATCTTGTTTTGCTCAACAAACTTGCATTGGTGGTCGAGAGGTCAGTGCGACTGCCTTGCACTTGGAGGCAGTTGCCCGGGATGCAGGTTCGTGTCTCAGCTGATGCTATGACACTTAAAAAAAAATAGTGTTATTAATTAATGTCTACCAGGATTTTTCTTACAAATGTAAAACTGGAAGCTTCTATCATAAAAAAATAAATTTTCCAATAGCAAAATTAGTAGTTCAAAATAATATACACATTTAAATTTAGTCCATGTGCTTAAGAGTTTATGGATTAGTATTAAGAAATATTAGCCTTCTAAGAGCTGCAATGTTTTTAAAGTGGATCAATGAAGGATTGAAAATATTTTCTTTTATAATAAAAATATAAAGGAAATGAATGAAGTTTTAGTTTCTTTGATTATGAAAAACTGGTTTTTTCAACCTAACTAGCAAAAGTAAAAATGTTTTAAAAATTTACTGTTAGCCTGCAAGTGAATAAGTTGAACACTTGATGGCTTTGAGGTAAAGACCTAATGTATTTTAAAATGGCATCAATTTCTAAATAGGTATATCCTAAAATAGATTAGGAATACTGTTCTACAAGTTAATCTCGAAAGCAGTTTCAAAAGGCATAAAATAGTATTAATGCCAACAAAAATGAAATGGGGAGATCTTGAGAAAAATTTGCCTAATATAAAAATTTAAAAACTACATCAATATAGTGATTAATAATTTCAATCCAAATTTATTTTCTTTAAAGGTACTTAAGGATTACTCAACTGATGACGTTTTATACTCACCGATTTTCCTTCCGGCAAACATCATCGATGATAAGATGACAACATTGTCATGTCAACCAAGACACTGACATGATTAATCCAATTTTTGGATTTTTTTGACCCGCGAGATTTAAAAATCGGAGAGAGCTTTGGGAAATTTTGTCATTTGTCTGTCTTTTGCCACTAGTCCACCGCAATGGACGCTATTTGTATGTAATTTTCATTTTTGTTTTTAATAAATAATGCCATTTTGATGTATATTATTTTGTAAATTATTCTGCAATTATAAAAATTACAATTAATTAATTTTATTTTAAATTTCTGAATTATATCATACAGAAATTTTTTTTTCGTAAATTCATCGGCAATTATAAAAATTACAGCCAATTCCAGCGCTACATGCTGTATTTTATAATTGAGCATAATATAGGGTGGTTTTATAAATTATAATATAGTTTTTTTTTAGACTAGAACCTGTTTTATATATTTTTAACATGAATAATTGAGTTAAATCACATCGCAAAATTTGTAAAGATAATATAATTTTTTCATACAAGTACATTTTTTTAAATTTTTTTTTTGTTAGACCATTTTAATTAATTGTCCAGTTCGCCATTAATAATGCCAGATTCGCATTAAATTGGGAAAAGTGTTCTTTATTTGTATATTTATTTTAAATTAAAAAAAAAAAATGTACATATTTCTGCAATTATAGAATTACTATAATAATTATAAAATTATTATTACATTAATTACTTTTAATTTCTAAATTATTTTGACGCATGCATGTACATTTTTTTTTTTAGTATTTGCCAACCGATGACGTATTGCCCTGAAGCCATATCAGTCTGATGTTGCAATCTTTAATGTGCCGGGTCCACGTGATCTGCGGACAAATTTTAGCTATTGCATTTGTCTGTAAATCACTTGGAGACGTTATCTTAAAGATCATAAGGTCAGACTGATATGGCTTCAGGGCAATACATCATCGGTTGGCAAATATGGAAGAACCTCTTTAATTAAGAAGAATCAATTCCCGCAGTCCTGTAAAATATAAGCTTATTCAAAGTATTTCAATAAAATTTCATTTAGGTTCATGTGAATATTTCATGTAGTTGCTATAACTTCAATAATAAAAATTTTATGACCTCATGATTCCAGGTTTGATTGGATTGACTCATTATTTTAATTATTTATTGTAGTAATAATTATCCATTATTTTGGAAAACAAAGTTCCCTTCAATAACATTCTTATATGTGGCTTCAGTTAGATTATTTATTACAATATTATTAAAAGTAAAGTTAAAATAATGTTAACATTATTAATATTTCCTGTCATCCAACTTTCCAGCATAATTTAAAAAATAAAGTATACTTTTAAA
Organism: Epiperipatus broadwayi; assembly: GCA_028023455.1. Taxonomy (NCBI): domain Eukaryota; kingdom Metazoa; phylum Onychophora; class Udeonychophora; order Euonychophora; family Peripatidae; genus Epiperipatus; species Epiperipatus broadwayi. The sequence continues at coordinate 3,300,662 of JAQFVV010000097.1, read as the reverse complement.
AAAGACAATATGTGAAGATATTAACAACTTGAAAGTAAAAAAAAACTTGGCTGATATACAAAATCTTTGTAATCTGTTTCTTAATTACAAGCAGCAGTTTTTCTCCTAATTCCAACTCACATTATGTAATAAAAATGTGATAAGCAAAAATTTCATTTGCCATGAATATTTAGACTATTGGAGAATACATACAATGATAAGCACGTGCTAAACTACAGAAAAGTTAACAAAAATTTCACAGTAAGTTGTGTTAAATTCTAGAATATAATGACCAGAACTGCCTACTTTTAAAGATAACTTGTAGATTATTTATTAAAAATTCCAGTATTCTATTATGACAGGCACACTTCGTATGACCAAGCATAAGATGGTATTACGTAAGCAAATGGCCAAGAATATGTGATAAAGCCATTAAAGGGGAGGGTACATATCTGTATAAATTAAAATTAAGTCAGATTATAAAATAAGTGAAAGATGTCTGTGGATATATCATATATTCGCACATACAAAAAAAGCCAATAGTTAAGGCTTATAATTTATAATTCGATGTGTTAGCATATTAGCTATATGCTTATCATAAATTTTTATTATATTTTTATGTTCTTTTTTTTTTTTTAAATAAACGCAAAGATGTTTATGCCTAATTTGTATTTATATATATTTTTTGTTAAACGTTTGTAAAAAGAAAAGGAAATATTTAAAAGTTCCAACATATAGGTAATTTTAAATCAAGAGTTTTATTAGTTGTTTTTCTCCATGAACGCATTTAAGCAAGGGGGGGGGGTCATTGGTCTAAATTTAGGAAAAGCTTAAAGGCAATTATATTTTAGTAGATAAGTAATTTTTTTTTTAATTATCAAATATTTCAACTTGACAAAAAGAGTTTGTTGAAAATTATGTTAATGTGGTTGGGGAAAGATATCTAATTTAATTAAAAATATATTTTAAGTGTAATCTGATTATCAGAAAAATATTTTAAGTGTAATCTGATTATCAGAAAATATCTTATATAGTCAATTTTTTTTTGTTGGTATGTTGAATCAGATAGTGGTCAGAGTAGAAAAAAAAATTAATTAAAAATAAAAATTCTTGAGATTAATTAGGGGATTACATAGGAATGCTTCGTGCATTTTATGGATCTATTAACAAAATTAGCTAATTAAATGTTTTTCAGAGGAGTACCTAGATTGGGATTGTAATGAGTGGCTATATAAGCTGTTCCCAGGTGTTTGAGGGATTCGGACACTCAGTCAATCACTCTCGCTAACTCTGAGTCAATCACTCACTCATGTTAACTTACTCGATTTATTCACTTGCTTGCTTAAACTTAGAGCTGGAGTTGAACATACAGAGACAGACAGTCAGCTGTTCAAGTTCTATATATTTCATATCATGCAGATGAAGAATAAACTTCCAGATAGTTTCCAACTAGCCAATTCTTATTAGTGCGGCACAGAACTATTTACCGAAAGGTACTGATATTTAAAACACAAGTGTACTTATGTCAGTGAAATGGTCATGGGGTAGGAACCCCCAGTCAGTGTGCCTGTCCAGCTCCACTCCTGCTGTAAGAAATGTCTCCCGAATCCAGCCAACAAATGATCATGAAAGCTGCTGAGCAATATCGTCAGAAATGTCTCCTGAATTCAGCCACCAAATGATTGTGAAAACTGCTGAACAATGCCACATTAAAGAGAAGTCCCTGCCATCTTGTATGAACAGATATATGGCCTACTCAAAACCCAGAGAAGTACAATACTTTGTGGTACCCTTATTTTTTTATTTTAGTAATTTCATATAAATAACAATAAAGTCAGATATTCTTTGGTGCTATCGCCACACAAACTCAAATATATATTATTATTCTAATTATTTATTTCTTAAGTGCTTTTCGAAGGAGCTATGCCTTCATTTTCAAAGCTATAGATAGATAGCAATGTTCAATTTAAACCAACAGATGCAAATTATTTAAATTAGGTCTGCCATTTCTTTGAGATTGCGTAGAACATGTCTCTTTTGTTTAACGAGTTTTCATCCAAGTTAATGAAATAGGCCTCCTTGATTTTCCTTATCTCATGTCATTCACCGCACATCACTTGCGGATTATCTGGTATGCATGAGTGGCCTGTAGTGATTTTATGCTGCGCAAAAATAGAAAAGTGGGAGGGATCCGTTAGCGCCTTATATTTGAGTTTGTGTGGCAATATCACCGTAGAATATCTGACTTTATTACATATATAAACCACACATTTCGTTATTTAACAATTATAAATAACAATGTATAATATAGATCTTTTATTTATGTATTTCTTTCATTAAGATAATCTCATTTTAATTACTATTCAGTGTTTAAAAAATATATTCATGTGCGAGTTTATGATTCTCAGACCACTTTCTCACCAGTTGATTCTTTTCTTTATGTTTTATATTTTTACATTCTCTTTCTATATTAAAATAACTATAACAGACTTATATATTTTTTATTTATTTATTATGCATTGGGGTTTATTATTATTGTATTTGTCTTGGTAATTGGTGAAGGGATACGAGATTCAATAAACATTTGTTTAATAAGTATAAAATTGCCTTACTGCTTTGGTAATTTATTCATATTTCTTTCTCTAAAATAATAAGATAATTGCACAAGTTTTGCAATTCCCATTTCTTTACCTGGGATAAAGAGAACACTGAGCTAGCACATGGGATACCAACTTATCGGGATTTAAGTCTTTAGTCATTACGGTGTTTATTTCAATTAGATTTTGTTTGTTTTTTTCTCATGTGTCATAGCATCAGCCAGGAAGCGAACCTGCTATCCCGGGACAACTGCTTGTAAAGCAGCTGTCGCTGATCTCTCGACCACCAATGCTTGACTAGATTTTGTTTGTTTTATTATATTTCATATCATTATTCGCCTTACATATTCTTTCAGGAGGGGGAATTAATCTTTTTCTTTCTGGGAGTGGCACGAAGGATTGAAATTAATCTTTCAAAGGTATGTAAGAGTCAATACTTTTATAAACATCCCGATGACTACATCAAGACAATCATAAAAAGATTTAAAATTACTTCTTATCCTGGCATGCCACCATATTTTTTTCATGTTCGATATGTGCACATGCTCATCTTATCAGGCTAGGGATGAACCGGTATTATATATAAATAAATGCCTAAATAAGTTATTTAACAACAAACATTTTAATATAAAAAATGCTTTTGATAATATTATATTACTCTTCATATTTATATTGAAAAGAATAGCAAAACAATTTTAAAAAATCTTTTGTACCTTGTCTCCCATAATTACCATATTAAATTTTGGGTACTATTATAATCGAGCATCTACATCACATTTTATGTTTAATTGAATCTTTAAACATTGCTTTGACATAATGAAACAATAATAAGATTGCTAATCAATAAGTTTAAAATTCTTTTGATTTGGTAAGTGATTTATCATAATATTACAAAATTTATGAAGTCAATATGTGAAATATATGGATTTTAATAAAATAAGTTATGAGATTTTAATTCATATAAAAGTTCCATGCAATCAGCAGTTACAGGTAAATCTCTGGCTGAGTTGTTGATTGGCAGAAAATTGTGTATAGAACTATCAATGTTACTTCCATTTTTGGAAGAACATATTGAATATGGTAATGAAGACAACATATATGAAATCGATGATAAAATTAGGATATCTGATAGAAAAAATAAATCGAAGATTTAATGACCAGGGAACTGAAAAAATAGTAATTATTCAATTACAGAATGTCTGCTGATGAGTCATAGAAGAGTTTCCAGGCGCACTAGTAAAATAAAGAAATGACCAAAATTGGGGGGGGGGGACCAAGAAATAATTGATGTAGTGCATGATGAAGTAATTCAAGAGAAACAGTAGGCTCAGAATGTCATGAAGCTGAAGCACCAATGAAAATGCAAAATGAGATACCCATGATACCAACAGAAGAACAGATCCCAATATCAAAGATGGGGATTGAAAAAATTACAAAAATGTGTTAAAGGTAGAAACTTGTTCTCTCAAATAAAGGAATGATTATTGAAATACATCTGGGTCTTGTTTTATTTGGATTATTTTAATGCGATTTTGAAGTTATGTGATTCAGGTTTCTTCTTAATATTTTTTATGCGGGTTTTCTTTTATGTGATAAAGAAATTCATTATTCACTATATTAAATATCAAGGAATTTAAATTATTAACTTATTTTGACCGTGAAATACTTTTTTTTTCTTCAAAAATATAACGTTATATTAGCAGCTAACATGAATATGGCCTGAAGCTGTATTTAGAATCTTGGCTTCTATGTAAATAACCTACTTATACTAATGAGTAAATAATAATAGATTTATACTTACATATAAAAATATCGCAATATTCAAAAATTTTAAACTTTTAAAACGTATTTTGTTAGATATAACAGAAATAATTTTTTAGATTTTTAAAATAACGATTTTACTGCTTTTGTAAACTGAAAATAATCTTTCTAATGATAATTTTTTTGTTTTGATTGCAATCTCATTTTTTTAATATAGAAACAAAATGTGAATATTTAAAATTTATTTCAGTAGTAAACAAAAAAATACAAATTTATTATTTTCTGATAAGTAAAAATCAATTAATCATAGATTTTACATTGATTTGTGAGACAAAGAAAAACATCAGAAAATGCTGAAATCTGAGTTTTCTGCAATGAACAACCTCTTAAATTCCAATGAGAACTAAATAGTTATATGTCTGGATATCATGAGCTTTATAAACAATTAGTAAAATTGTCTCAAATTTTAATCACCAAGTACATTGTTGACAGAAAGCCATTAACACAGCACAAGACTGAAAGTGGCGCTAGTTGTACTTCCTCTTGTGATGAATGGGATCTTTAGCTACAAGAGAATATACATGTAAATGGAAAAATATGGGTGATTTATTTTGTAAATTATGTAAGGAATAAAAAATATTAGGCATTTGCTAATTGAATGTAAATGCTTGAAAACAGAAAGGGTACATATAATGAAGTTATGGAAGAATAAATATGAAAAAGTGATTATACAGAAAGTGAATTATTGGTCTTCATGCTGGGTTTGGAAAAAGATAAGGGGGATTTAGATATAAAGGCTATAGAATTGACAAAGATTATGTTGTAGAAATGGGATGGAGCAGAATATGGGAAAATTTAGAGTGGGGAATGGAAAATAAAGTGGCTAACAGGTTTATCTGGGCATAATTGCTAAGATATTCTTGACTTCGTTTAAGGAGAAGGCACAATACATCACATCAATGAATATGATTTCTTACCAGTTTAAAAATGAATGCATATTATCAAATAGTGGTAATGATTAAAATATGTATAAAAAATGTAAAATTAAATACTGTAATTAATAAAAAAAAGTTTGTCTTGTATTAATTTTTTTCAAATATTTGAAATTTTTTATTAGTCATACTTTATTTTATTTTTTTTTAATGCAAATTTTAAAGTAATTTTTCTTTGTTACTTTGTTTTTATGCGATTTCTGAAAATTACAGAACCTATCCCCCATTTTCCAAGGTAAGTCTATTTTTGTGCAATTTTTTTAATGCGAGTTTTCTGCAGAACCTATCTACCACATAAAATGAGACCCAGATGTATATGTATTTTAATAATATAAGTTATGAAATTTTAATTCACAGAGAAAATAATGAACAAAATAGATAAATAATTAATAGCCAGAATAAGATTAATGAAATTGCTATAATAAAAAATGTTTAATTAAAATGCATTGTGTAACAGTAAATTGTTATCAGAAGGAAAAATAAATATCAGATAATGGAGGAAATTTAATTAGTACAAGTTAAAATGTTAAATTTACAGGGGCAATATGAAACTGATAATACATTTACCATCCAGATTTTCCCGTGGTTTAATTATGCTTGACAAAAAAAGGATGAAAATTATAAAACCTGAGGGGGAAAACATTCATGCATTGTCTTTAAGGCAACTATTGGAAATAAGCATGAAGCAGCAGAAGAAACCAACAGGGCAAGTCATTCCCAGGATCTCTGCTCCTGGTCAATAAACTGATGAAGGCCATAACAGACCTCACTATTATTATTTTAAACACTAAGTGCTTACAGGTTTAAAGAATAAGTAAAGGTAAAAGTGTTGCAATTATTATTCATAGTAAATGAAAGGACTTTTCCTAATTATCTGTGGTCAGATTATATTGTATAAAATTGAAATCGGAGTTGTGTTCTTTGTATCCTCAAAAAATAGACATCTTAAATTATTTTTACTCCAGGGGTTAATAGAGCTAAGGCATAGCAAAACTTTGTGCAGTCATTAACTTAGAGAGAAAATTAGCTGTTTGAAAGTTCAAATCTAGTGTTGAAGGAATTAAAAATATCATTTGGGAAAAGTTTTACTGCGAATTTTATGTAGGTAATTCTGCCAAATGGCCATTGTACTTAACCCAAGTCAAAAAAATTTTCATACCGAAATGGAATAGACAAAAAGTGGAACACTGATGTTTTCTGGCGAGAAAGTTATTGAGATAATTAGAAGTTTTAAGACCTCCCATAACAGATGATGCATCATTTTAACCCTAAACCACCCACTAAATAACTCAATTACCTTTAAGAAATAAAAAAACAGCTTAAGACTGAAATCATAAGAGTACAATTCAGCTCTGAGAGCTAGTGAAAAATTGTGGGCATGGGGAGTTTGTCGAGGAAATACTTATGAATAGGTTACTCTGGGAAATGTCAGATGACATGTTCAGATAAAGACTGTTAACAGAGACTGATCTAACTTATGAAATTGCTGTTAAGAAAGGAATAACTTATCAGCTAATTATACAGCAAGCTCATGCTTTTAAAACTAAATCTGAAGATATTAATATGGGAATTTTTAAGATGGATAAAAAAATGTACTAACCCATGAAAACTGAAATACAAAAAGGAAAATAAAGCAATGTGTTTCTGCTGTGGAAAAATGGTTAATAGAGCAAAAGATTGCAAGTCAAAGCAGGAAACATTTTAATGCAGAAATAAGGAGCATTTAGCATGCATATATAGGAAATTGGGGAAAGGGCAGAGCTAAGAGAAAACTCAGGCACAGAAAAATAGGGGAGATAAACCCTTTAATACTCATGTAAAAATATGGAAATTCAGGATCGAAGGAATTGATGAAATTTCAAATTTGTGGAAAGATTAGAACGTAGATCAATAATGGCTTAGGGATATCTATAATGTGAGATAGATTTGAGCACACTGTCAGCTTCTGACGACTAACATAAAAATAGAAGAAACATTAAGGCTCAAGATGTGTGAGAATGTGCTGAAATTGCTGGGACCAATAAATAGCTCCAATTAGATATCACAAAAAAATAATTAAATTACAGTTGTGCTCCATGTGATAGAACTTCAAATCAGTATTATAAAAAAAAATCTCTCAAACAAGAAATTTAATAAATATCCAAGATTTATTCAATGAGTTGGTTATAATATTAATGGGACCAGTAAACATCAAGTTAGTTGAAAATGCTCATACAGTTGTGTGTAAACCATGAAAAATCCCATTCGCATAGAAAACAAGTCGAGAAGAAAATTCTGTGATTAATCTAGGGCTTATTCACTCTGGTGGAAATGTCACATTGCCCACACCTATACTCATAATAACAAAACCTAATAGCTAAATCCAAATATGTGGGGATTATAAGTTAATGGAAAATAAACCAAATTCCATTTTTTACATAATACTGGTTGCAGACAAGTCAGCAGAAATAAAATTCTAACAACCTATCAGCTATCATTTGGTATTTCAGCAGTGCCGAGCATATTTGAAGCAAAAATTAATGTGTTATTACAGGGATTAGCTAACATAATACCTTACTATGATGACATAATAGCATGCTCAGAAGAGGTGCTTTGTCAAAGATTGTTTAAAATGGAAAAAAAATTGCAGAGATTTGGAATCAAGGTAAATGCTCAGAAAAGCATGTGGAACATGAAGGAATTAATATGCCTAGGACATATATTCACAGACAAGGTTAATTGACCATTGCCCAAGAAAGTAAGAGCCATAGAAAATGTGGCTAAATCCAGAAATATTAAAGAGCTCCAAGTATTTCTGGGTTTGATAAACTATTTTGAACTCTTTTTGTAGAATACAGTTAAAGTTACAAAACTTCTATGAATTAGTAAAGAAAAACCCCAAAGTGCAAGTGGTTAAAAAGTCGTGAGGAAGCTTTTACATGAACCAAAGCCTTGCTATCCTCATACAAATTACTGGTTTTGATAATCTCAAAACGCACTTAACGATGGCTACTTCAGAATGGGATGTGGGGGAAGTTTTATGTTATCCATGTTACAATAGTGAATGACTCACATAGCCTATGCATCAAGGATTTTTCTAAAGCTGGGAGAAAATATAACCAAGTTGACAAAGAGGTCTTGGCTTTTATGTTTGGCTTAAAGAAATTTCACTAATATATATTCAGTAGACCTTTTCACATAGTAAATGATCACAAGTCATTATTGGGGATATTAGTGAATAAGCTAGTGTCTGACCATTTGAACTCACTTGTTGTGATGGAAAAATATTGCCATCATATGATTACCAGCTGTCATATAAGAAAGGGTGAGTATATGCCAATGCTTTGTCTAAAAATCCAGATAAAGATGAATCGTGTAATAATGAAATAGTAACCAATTATAGACATGTCATACAGTCAGAAATCTTAAATAGCAACACAGTAGCAAAATGGACAAGCACTGACAAAGGATATCAGCTGCTGGTAGCTGGCCATCTAAGAAACATGCCTTGCACCTGCTTTTTGGATAAACCATGACAAGCTATCAGTTAGCAAGAGTTGCATGTTAATGAAGGATAAAATAGTAATCCCAACAGAGGAGAGAGGAAAAGTTCTAAGACTACTGATCTAAGAGTTGTGCATGCCAATGTGTTAGTATGTAGCCACATCTGGTAGTCAAAGATAATCATTGACATTGAGAAACATAGTAAGAAATGCACAACTTGTCTGTCTGAAAGAGTATAAAACCTAAGGAGTAAACATTATGATCTAAAGCAACTAAACCATGGCACTTTATCTGGACCACAAAGGCCCAAACAATAAAAAAATACTTTTAATACTCATAGATGCATATTCTAAATGGGAAGGACTGCCTGGGAAACTATACAAAGTTTGAATGCAGTTTTTTTTTTGTCATGGATTACCAGAAATAATTGGTTTCTGATTATGAAACTGGATTCACTGCACAAAAAATTGATTTTTTTCCACCAAGTATAAAGGCATCTGTGCTCTCCTATATCACCCAGAATCAAAGTCTAGCTGAGAAAGCCATTCAACAAACTAAAAATGATATAAACATGCAACAAGCTTTATATGATGCTATACTGCATCATCATTCCATAGCATCAGCGATTAGAAGAAAATCTCCTGCTGAGTTGTTGATTGGCAGGAAATTGCATATAAAACTATCAATGTTACTTTCAAAACTGGATTAAAACTTTCAGCACAATAGTGAAGACAACATATATGAGATAAGTGATAAAATTTGAATATGTGAACTGATCAAAAAGAAATGGATTGAAGATATAATCACTGGAAAACTAAACAAATAGTAATCATTAAAATACAGAACAGAATATCTGAGACATTTAAGCCATGTCTGCTGACAAGTCATAGAACAAATAGTTTGCAAGGACACTAGTAATAGAGAAGAAACAACCAAAACTTTGGGAAAACAAGAAATAATTTACATTACAGCATGATGCGGTAATTCAAGAGAAACAAAACGCAGAATGTTAAGTTTAAGCAGTAATAAAAATGCAAAATTAGGTACTCACAGAATCAATGGAAGAACATAGATCACCCAGGCCCCAATGTCAAAGACAAGAGATTGAAAAAATTATAAAATATGTGTAAAAATGTAGTAATCTGTTCTCTGGAGTAAAGTGAGGATAATTGAAATATGTCTTTTAATAAAATAAATTCACAGAGAAGGGAAATAATAAAATAGATAATATCTGGAATAAAATAATCGAGTTGAATAAAAAATATTTAATTAAAATGTATTCTGTAACAGTAAATTATCAGAAGAAAATAAAGATAATCAATAAAATTCACGTAGTAAGAGTTAAAGTACTAATTAAATTCACAGAGGCAAGATTAAACTGCTAATATACCCACCACCTGGATTTTCCCCATTGGTTTAATTATTCCAGAAAACAAGAATGAAAAGTGGCAAAACTGAAGAAAAAAAAAACATGTTTCTTATTCATTATCTTTGGGGCAACTTTTGGAAACAAGCATGAAGCAGCAGAAAAAACAAGCAGAAAACATCTTATTGCCAAGATCTTGGCCTCTAAAGGTCAATAATCTAATACCATAACAGATCACCCCTATCTTATTATTTGAAATGCCTTAGGGGCTGCCAGTCTTGAAAGACATTGATATACTGCATTATTTTTAGTCAAGAAATTTAATAAGTGAAAGGACTGTGCTAATTAGATGTGGTCAAGTTATATTAAATTGGAATAACATATTTTGATATTCATGTATATATATTGCATTCGTGCATTTAAATGTATATATATTAAATGTTATAAAATTAAAGTCAGTTGCTGTTTTTTGTCCTCAAAAATTAATTCCACACTAAATTGTTCTTCATACTGTGGGGGTTTAGTATTATTTGTCTTGTCAATTTCTTATTTTGTACTGAAAAGGAGGAGAGGGGTGGAGAGAGGAAAACCATCAATTGTAAATTTCCAATACATATTTTGATTTTTCACAATATCTAATATTGATTTACAAATTAATTTATAAATTAGATGCATAATTTCAAACAATCTTTTATTATTTGTAATTGATAGGTTTGTTTGTAATTTTTTGTCTTTTTAAATTTATTTGATTTTAAGAAAATGAGGAGGAAAATATGGTCAATTGTGTCATTGACTTTTATGAAAGCAATAATGTTAAAGGCCAACTTAATTGTCAGCTACAATTTTTTTTTTTACGTAAGAAAAGTTTTTTTTGTTACTTAATACAAATTACAATCCAAATAAAACTGATTTTGGTTTGCTTTGAAACAATAAAAAATTAAAAGATAAAAATGAACAATCTTTGGATTACTTCTTTGTATGGACTAAGAATAATTTGCCACCCATGATGTGGACAATATAAACCCGAAACTCTCAGAATTTTATTTTCTCCTTTCTAGTAAATGACCTGCATTTGACACAAGGTCATCCACATTTGACATCATTAAGTAAATCTGTTATAAAAATGCTAATGCAGTTTCTTTATTAGCAATTAATTATTTTATCATGGAAATTTTAAATAACATAATTATTTAAAATATACAACTGTGGGTACTTATGTATTAGACTTGCTGTCCATGTTTGCAATGGAAGAATGATATACTTTTCTCAAGAGGGAGAAGTGTTTGCAATGGGGAATGTTGTATTAAAAAGTCAAATTTTTTAACAATATGAAAAGTATAAATTTGTACACAAAAGTAACACATTATGATACTAAATAAAAACAGATAGTCGTGACTTTTTAACACAGCATTCTGCCATCACAAACAAACCCACTCACACTGGAGGAAGATACAGCACTATTGTCATAAACAAGGCAGCAGCTTTAATACTCAAATACCAACAGTGCAAGCCAATAACTTTCATAGAATAAAAGCATGTACAATTCTGAGAACACTTAGATATAAATAAACAAGATGTATTTTTTTCCTTTAAAAAAAAAAACTAAATAAAACAATTTAAATGAACATGTTTATATCAAATAAAAACATTTAAACAATATAAAGTTTATTTTTAAATTAATTTCATAAAAAAAGTATAAAGCAATGTCAAAAATATTTTATCATTTATTTTGTTATATTTTTTAAACTTTATTTTTCATGTAAGTAAAGAGACTGAATCTTAAATTTATCAATTAGATATTCAATGATATTGAAGCAGTGTATAAGGAAACTTGACATAAAATGGAATGTAGATAGTACATTGGTACTAAATTTTGTTGCAAGATATAATTTTCATAATTTAAATTTAGATGATTTAATTTGTGCTGCATAATTTGGATCATGCACGGCTTGTTTTAGTGATAGACTAAGAATCTTGGGCTCACAACACAATTTCATCATTTTCAATGTTCAACTTCATTTATGGTAACTCCATAACTGATTTAGTTGATTAACAATTCTGCCTCCCCTGTATTTTCCATGATTTAATCAATCAGTTTTAATTCAAACTTGTGAAAAAGTTATTGTGATGTCATTGGAATGTTAAAAAAAAATTTCTTAGATATCCACTATTTTGAAACCCAAAAAGCAAGTTGTCATAATTTTAAAAACAGCTTTTTACAACAGTTAATAAATATTTTTAAACTTATATAACCACTCGTATCACTATCAAAAATAAATTGCAAATTGAGCAGTCTATATATATTTTCAAAAGATGGTTCTATTTTAAAAGTGAATTTAATTAAAGCATTTCTTCAATAAATAAAAATTCAAATACAAAATGGAAACTTTCTGAAATCTATATAAACTATTTGAAATGTGCCATAGATGTTATTCCAGTCACACTCTCCCTTTAAATATATAAAGTGCAAGTTTTAGTGCTAAAATTTGAGCTTTGTTTATTTAAAGGGAGAATGTGCCTGGAATATATCTATGGTATGTTTAAAATATTACATGTACTTATACATGTGCAATAATGCTCAAGGCTAAATGGATTTACAAGCAACCAGTCAACACTTAGACAATCAAGAATTTCAAACTGTTGTCAAAGCAACCTTGAAGCAAGAGGTGGAATCCCATCTCTATTAATGGTCACACTATATTTATATATACACTAAAGTTTGTAGCTTTACCAGAGATTGAAATAATTGATAGAAAAAACAGTAATAGTTGATTAGACAAACACACTGCTTGATGGCGCTGTTGCTATACAAAAACTAAAAAAGATGATCGTTCCCAGGCTGTATTTTTTTTTGGATTTTCTTTCTCATAAAAAAAATCAAACACAGAATTTGTACTTTTTTTTTTATTATTAACTTCAACAAATTTACCAAAAAAAATATCAAACACATAATTTGTAGTTTTTAAAGGTCTTTTTTTTTATTAACATCAACAAATTTTCAACTTTTTACGGTTTTTTTTTTTGGTTTCTTTTAATATAAAATCAACTAATGTCAAAATTAGTATGCTTTTTTTTATTAACATCAAAAAATGTTCAATTTATTGGGTGGATTTTTTTTTTTTAAAAATAAAATCAATAAATGTAAAACTTTTTTTTTAAATAAACAAATTTAAAACTTATTACGCTTTTATTTTTGGTACTGCTTTTTCATTTTTAAAACATCAACAAATTTAAAACTTATTATGCTTTTTTTTTGGTTCCGTTTTTTTTTTAAATAACAGCAACAAATTTAAAACTTATTAGACTAATTTTTTTTGGTTCCACTTTTTTTAAAAAAATTACATCAACAAATTTAAACCTTATTACATTCTCCTGAGCCATGTAGTTGGTCTCGTTGAGATTATCGAGAATACCCTTTGACATGGTTTTTCATCTTAAAACTTGACTACAGAAGTTTGTAAACCATCCGATAATTATTGGTTAGTCAAATAGTACTTCGATAGAAAAATATTTTTTTTACAATGATTTTTATATAATTGAAAGACACACACCCTCACGACACTGTAAAGTGTGTGGATTTCCAGAAATAATTTACGTGACCTGTTGTATATACGGAAAACACGATTTGCAAAAATATGGTCGGCCACATATTTCAAGTGTTTTTTTAGGTTTTAGCACATAAATCATGCATAAAATACGGTCGGCCATGTAAATGGTTTGTTTTAGCACATAAATCATACCATCAAGTGGCGTGTCTAATCAACAAATACCATTATTTCCTAGAAACAACCGCAAGTCATCGTTCACGTCTTCAAGTTGCTCTAAAACTATCAATTTTTATCATAGCGAATGTGGTCATTTTAAAGCTTAAAATGTAATGTAAGTTGCTGCCCTCTTTAGAATTATTTTACAAGTAAAAAATCAATATCAAAATTTGAAACTACAAGGAAGAAGGCACGCTTTCCTAGATACTGATTGGTTGGTTATTTCAAACAAGTGTCTGTCAATAATTTTCACCGCTCCAATTTCAATTTTCAAAATGAAATTAAATGTTTTAGAGTAGGGTTTTTTTTTGTATTTTTTTTACATAATTTATTTTGATAAAATATGCTGAAAATAAATTTTTAGAAAAATAGTTAAGGTGTTATTAAAAATTCTTTACTTTTACATGAACGTAAATTGAAAAAGAAATCGGTGCTTGTCAACAATTTTCATTGCCCCAAGCTCTTTGATTTTCAAATGAAAATTTTAAGAGTACCTTTTTACATATTATTTTCATAAAATATGCTGAAAATATTATTTTAAAAAAATAATTAGATTTTAGTAAAAAATTCTTTACTTTTACATGAACGTAAATTGAAAAAGAAATCAATGGCATACAGAGCATTTTCTAATTGGTTACAAACATTCTTTTTAAATTCATCACTACAGAATATTTTTATAATTATAAATAGAAATTTATTTTTGAAAAAACCTTTGTTCATCTGACAAATTATTAATTTGCTTTTTACATCAAAACTAAAATGAACCTAATACTAAAATATGAATATCATTCTGTAATTGACCAATCAAGTTTAAATCTTTAATTCACTAGGCAAATAAAAAAATTTCAGTCAAGAGATTAAAGGTCAATATAACCTGTTCTGAATGCAGACTAATAATTAGTCAAATACAATTTTCAAAATGCACCCAAAGTATTACTTAAATAATAAGTATAATAATGTTCAAGGCTAAATGAATTTATAAGTAACCATTAGAAACCAGTCAACACTTAGACAATCCCAATATAATATAACGAACCGCTTTGCCCGCTGAAGGGTCGTATTAATACATTCATAAAGAGGGCTATGGTTAACTTGAGATTTAACCTTATATATATAAATTTTCCCTTATCTGCATGATCCCCGGGCATATTTATGGATAGCGTGTTTGCTTCCAAGCGCCAAACCTATTTGCGATGAACAAATAAGAATTACACAGCGGGAGTCTATGGATGCAGAATATACCCCGATAGCGACTCGATAGATATTTACTATCGCTTTACCTTTCCCTGTAATTTAAGGGGGAGGGGTGTTAATTAACCTAGCTCATCTCAGGGGGTGGTGGTCATTAGACCGTGGACGGGAACTATGGATTCCGACACTACTTTCTTTTCACTGAAGGTGGATTGATATACATAACCAAATTTCTGTCTATCTAAAAAAATAAACGATTATAGAAATCCAATCTTATCAATTAGATTTTCTCTGCGCAAAAGGGGAATTCCAGTTTGATTTCAGATGAGCGCGCTCGCTACCCTACCCTAAATTCCTCCATACCGGTTGTTCAAGGTAAAGTATACGTTTTATATTAACTACGAAATCTTTAGCTCTATAACTATGAATCTTATTAAAATATAAATAAAAAAGTAAAAAAGAAAATGTTCACAGATATTCATAACATTAAAACAATTTATTATAAAATAAGGTTAAGATTTATTTAATTGACCCGCCATTATTCATAACTCGTGCTTCATAGAATGTCAAGCATACACACACATACGTACAGATTAAGCATTTTATTCTTTGGATCTTTATAGGCAACACAACACATTATTAATGTTCCTTTATTAAATTGCTTCCCTGGACTTTGTAGTTTGAACGTTTTATTGAAACATGTTTTAAATATAGAGAATTTAATTTATTTCAAAGTTCCGATGGATGACGCAATCCGTTTAAGACTCGGATTGTGTTTTAATAGCAAATCAATAAGCAAATAATATAGTTCACGTTACCTTAACATTCCCGGGAATTTAGGCATTTCAAAGGCATATGTTTTACGATGTCAATGGTTTTAAAACTGGACGATCTCAGTTAGTTTTCCCCGTAGCTATCACTGTTCCTTGCCGTCGATGACCGGAATTCGGCGTTCTTTAACTATCTTCTTTGCAGCACCTTCGGGATCGTAGGGCAGGCCTTCATCGCCTGTCAAGTCAAGGGTTTTTACCCCACTCGATGCATGATACGTTTTTTTTTGTTCTCTTTAGCTCTCTGGACCCGTGGAAGAACAACTTCTATCCCCTCGCTATTTCCTTTTATATCGTCCCTCTTCTCGTCCTTTCGCGTCCGTTTCCGTGATTCCATCCCTCAAAATTCCCTGGTTGCATCATCCAACCGGACCATGATTGCGTTATCGCGGTCGCCATTGTACTAAAACCTGCGTTTGTATTTTAGAAAGATCTCGTTTTGCTTTAACTGGCCATCTACTTGAAATATATCAATCATGCACACATATATGTACTCGCATGCCACAAACACTCCAATAAAGCACGAGTTTTACGATGTTCCCCCCCCTTTAAAATTAAACAAATAACAACTAGTTACAAATAAATATACGAATAACATACTGTTAATATTGAAATATTCCCCCCCACCATTTAATATTAGTATTTACAATTATTAATAACTTTATTAGTTAATAGTGTTAGTAATATCTATATCCATTTACCTTGTAACTTTTGGCGGACCATCGGCTCTCCTCAGTCCGCACCTTGTTACAATAATGATCACGAATTTCAAACTTGTCAAAGCAACATTTTTAGCAATAAAGGTGAAATCCCACCTCTATTAATGGTCCCATTTATTTACACACTTAAGATTGCAACTTGACCAGATTGAAGTTGATAAACTAGTAACTTTAATGTGATCAAGTTGCAATCTTTAATGTCTATTAATAGAAGTGGAATTCCACCTCTATTGCTAAAAGGTTGCCTTAACAAGTTTGAAATTCTTGATTATCTGTATTGGGATTGTTTAAGTGTTGACTGGTTTCTAATGGTTACTTATAAACCCATTTAACCTTAAGCATTACATTTTTAAATTTAATACTTTGGGTGCAATTTGAAAATTATAATTACAATGTTATAATTGACTATTTGTTAGTCTGCATTCAGAACAGTTTATATTTGCTTGCTTAAGGAGGTTCATTTAAACGTCTATCAATAATTTAATCTGTGGTCATGTTGCAATCTTTAGTGTCTTTATAAATATATAATCAAAATTACACCAAATTCACAATTCAACCAGAATAGTCAAGAAAATAAACTCTAAAACACTACCAATAGTTTCACTACTACAAGCAGACTTAAAAAACAAAATAACATTTGTGAAACATTTGCCACAAAAATAAGTCAATTGCTTCAGAATCATATTTTAAGAATAAAGATTCTTTAATTTCATCTAAGACCTTAGTTTCATCAAAATTAATAGTATGACCTGTATTTTTTCATAATATAAAGCAGAATTAAGATATTTATTTCTAACCCTTTTATTCTTTCATTTAAGCTCAAACTACTCTGACCTAAATATATGCCTTCTTACAAAAACAAGGATAATATACACTACTCTAGGAAGTCTCTATTAAAAATTTCCTTTGTATTATTTAATAAATTATTCAAAATACCATTTTTTCAATTTTCTTATTTCCAAACAAATTACTATTTTTACATACAATTTCATAAGACAAAAAAATAAAATATTTTTCTTTATCCTTTACATCATTACAAATATAACTATTAAATACATTTAACAAATTTATTAGAGTATCCAATGCTCAAGTCTTTATAAAATTTACCTTTTTGAAACAAAGCTACATCACTAGAATTAATCATTTCTATAACAATTTTTTAAAAGCAGCTTCTTTGTGAGATAGATAAGTATTTTATTTAATAGTAATATTTGTAATGATATAAAGAATAATATTTTGTCATTTAAATTTTCTTATAAAATTGTATGTAAAAATATTCCTGTAGCAGATGCACTTCCCTGCTTTGGAGAAAATTTTCCGGGTCCTTTTTGAATGATCCTCACAAATGCGGAATTCCTTACTTCAGATCCGGACATTCATTTTTATATCATTAATAGGGCAGTGAATCGTTCCTGCCTGTTGGTGAGATTTATTCATGATTATGGGGAAGATGCCCATTCCTTCCTACCAAGAGCCATTTAACTTGATATGGTCTCATGGAGGCACATATTCCAGTCTACCTCATCATTGGACTGTTTATTACTGTAGCAACCTAGTACTGCCTCCCTTACATATGTTAAAGCCCGATATTTCAGCATTAATGGGTCATGATCATGAAAGCTATGTGATTATCTATTTTAACCAGATTTCTTAGAAGTTAATTCACGTTTTCTAGTGAATGCTTAATTTAGTATCAAGTGCCTGCTTAAGGGATATCTGCTCTAAAGATCATCAAATCTACCATACAAAATGTGTATTGAAATTCCTTGTATCTATACAATCACAAATTAAATGTCATGTAGTTCCTTATATGTTATGCATGGAAACTCTTAAACACATATAATTAGTAATTAATGTCATTCTCACTTCTCCAAAGAGTCTAGCAGCAACAAGTGGTGTTCATTTCGTTTGTAATGTATGTTTATAATTTCACATATATATTGCATTGAGTGTCTTAATTGCCACAGGAAAAATATATATTTATAATCTATCTAAGAGTCCCTACTTCTCCCTGATCCAAATAAAATAAAGTATTATGTGGGGGTGAAATAAGTTGTGGTGATATAAATTACTCTGGTAGTGATTTTGCTGTTGTCAGCTCATTCCAACTGTTACAATATATATATATATTGTAACCAGACCTATCTTATTAGGTTATTTAAAGAAAATTATTCTTTAATCGGGTTCAAATAAATCAGTAATTCAATTTTATAAAAAATGTATTGAAAACCAAAAAGCATTTTTCTTGAACCACAATTTTAATTATATATTAACTTGAAATAAGTATGTTGTCTATAAATTAATTCTATCAAGTTTTAAAAAGTAATTAATTTATGGATATCCCATATTGCTATATATTACAACCAAAATTAAGGTTAAAGAAACATTAAATTTTTAAAAGCATTTTAAAATAAAATTTTATATACTTTCTAGAATTCAGATGTTTTTACAATGGAATTTTTGTATATAATTTTGAAAACTGACAATCAAAACAAGGTTGTCATATTTCCAATATTTTTGTTTATGATTTTTTTAAAAAAAAAAAACAACACAAGTTTTAGTTCAACAACCAAGAGAAATTAATATTTCATTCACTTCTTTTTCCATTCCAATTAACTTTAAATGCTTTTTAGTGAATTAGTCACGAAATTCAATCAAAGTATATTTTAAAAAAAATATACTGTCAAATACCAATAGTTTGAAATTTGGCCCAACAATACTGCTAGACTGAACAACCCTGAAATATTGCAGTGCCATTAAATTAACATATGCACAAAATTTGAAAAAAAAAAATTTGATAGAAGTTTTAAAAGATTTTTGTCAAACAAGCACAATTTCTAAAATAAAAACAATTGAAAATAGAAAAATTGATCTATTTTCAACAAATAGAAGGAAAAAAAGGAATTTACTTTTAAATACAACTCGATTACTTAAGGTTGTTACTGTTAAATGCCCAATTAATGCTGCTTTTTTTACATTGCTTACTACTAACTTTTTACATCTTATACACATATTCTGAAATTATATTTTTTAATTGCAGTTATTGTTTTATACAAACAATAGATGCTAAATACGATTCTGGCCAAGTAATGATCTATTTGTATTTTGATTTTTTTTTTATAAGTGATAAGTATAAGTTATTACTTTTTATACACCAGGCATGGGTGATTTCTGGCCTGCCTATGGGCCACATAAGCTGGCTTCTGTAAATTTTCAAAATATAACAATCTTTGATATAATGGGGTTATTCATTTTTAAAAATATTAAGTGCATAGTATAGAATGAACAATTTTTCCCCCTAAAATGACATTTACTAAACCATAAAACAGATTTTACCATCATTGAATTCATTTTTAAAAATAAGCAATGGCAATTATCTTCATTAACTTTTTTTAACATTGTATCTTTTATATGTAAATGTAATAATTATAATATTTGGAATTCCTAAAAATTATGACCCTCAACTACACAAGTTTGAGTTAACCTGCCACTGAAAAAAGCTATTCATTTCTGATATATGCAAGATCTCTTCTTTAGTACCATCTATTAGCAAAAAATGAAAATTATTCTAAATCCAGAAGGCAACAAAAAATAATACATTAAATGAGTTTTGCGATTATACAAACCAATCTGTGAAACTCAAATACATCACATATAGAATTTGTCGATGTATTGATATTTTGTCAAGCTATAATATATCAAAAAAAAATTACGAGTTCAATGCCTTATCTTATTGCAGTTCATATTCTATTCTCAGCCATTTTTCAATGAAGGCAAATCAACATTACACTTCCTTATAATGTAAACAATATCTACCTTTCACAAAAATTATGATCAGTTCACCATAAATATATTTTACTTTGATACCCAGTATTATAACCACCAAACTGGACAACATATTGATTAATCTTTTCTGCAACTGTAATTTTTTTAACTGCATTTATTATATTGATAAGAAATTCATCTCAAATGCAATACTATTTTAGTGATAAAATTCCCCATCTTTTAATGTGATAAAAGCAATAGCACTCTGTTGCACTTTAGTATCTGTTTAAAAACAATTTCCATGACATTTAAATTAGTCCACATTCTCAACTTGATAATTTTCCAAGTTAAATCTTACTGAACATTTTTCTTTCATCACTGGTTAATCAAACATCTAAATATTTTGAATATTAGATATTAAACCAGATCAGCTTATCTTTTAAACATTAATTATCAAACCTGTTTATGTCATATTCACATTAAGCATTGTTTCAATTGGCAAGTATAAATCAATTATTATAGCATTTGATCAATCACATCAAACTATTTTAAAGTTTCAAACCATAAAAAACAAAATTGGAAATAATACATAACCTTGTTTAATACTAGTTTTCATTTCAAATGTGTTTAATTTTTATCTGTAATATTTCTTTTCCTCTAAGTATACAAAACTTGAATAATTAGTAGTACTAGGTAGTAATGCAATTTAAACTTCACTCCTTCCTGTTTTTGACTTGTGCCTTTATCAATGAAGATTTAAATTCAAAGTTGGAAGTCATGCAACTTTTTCTTTTTTTACTACCATTAGCCTGAAACTAAAAAAAAATCTAAGGTTTTGAATCAAGTCAACCTGCTAACAATTAAATCTTTCAATATAAAAGTTAAAGGTGGGTTCCAGACACATTTATTATAATGTTGAATCTTAAGACTATTATTTTTACCTGGTAATCACTGATTATTCAAACTTACAATAGAATTAGAGTACATAATAGTATAGCATTAAATTGAATCAAATGTTGAATTGGTATAGATTATACACATTAATATAGCCTATGAAATTTTAGATGGGATAGAAAGTTTTATTTTCTGTTAAATAAAATTTAATATAAACGCATATTCATGTATAAGTAATATTTGCAACAATCGGGATTGATATAAGTAGTTCTGCAAAGTAAAACTAATTTTTGCAAAGGCATAGCCTTCCCCCAAAAAAGTTTTTTTGCATTTAATTATACTGATAAATTTAAATTACTATTATTTTTTTTGTGGTAGAGAAAAAGTTAAGTGGTTTGGATAACTAACACTTCCCAGAATCGGCTTTGAATAACTAACATCCTATGGTAACCTTTTAAATTTCTTCTTCTTGGCAAGATTCTACATTTCATCTTTTTAAATTTTTGTTTAAAAAAGATGTGTATAAAAAGTGTGTATACAATTATGTAATCAAGTCATGAGACAAGTATCCAAATGATTTTTTTAAAATCTTTAAAGCAATTTTGGAATTATTAACTATTGCGTTCACCACTATGATAATATTGCAAAATAATCATACGATAGAGCTCAGATAGTTGATTTGAGCACCAAAATAATAGGTTGAACTTCCACTCAATTAACCAAAGATTTTGACTTCTGAAACTTTTAACTCTATAACATCTCCCATCCCCCTCACACACAAACATCACTAAACCATGAGAGTATGATTAATCATTTTTTGTCACCTTAACACTAATTATAAATTTCAAATATTTTCATTATTTGATATAAAATGAAAGCAAGTCAATAACAATGATTTTTTAGTGCTAAAAATTTTCATTTATATACACATATATTAAACTGTAAATCACAACTACCTTTTACCAAAATTCATGGGCGATATATAAAATACTTTCAGTTTTTTAACAAATGTTGGACTTGCATTAAAGAAGCTAAAGCAATGGCTATCACTTCTACCATATAATTAAGATCTATTTACAAATACTAAATCTCATAAACATAGACTTCCACATATTTTTTAATTAGTTATAACTATAATTATTAAAAATATACAATATAAACAAACTCAAAACTTACATAAAAAAATTTACTTATAGATTAGCAATATTTCAATGCTAATGACAAATATTACGGCTTGTAGGATTTAATGCAGTGGGAGATTGGTGGATTATTAAAACTTATGGACTGCAGTACCTATGTTTGAACTTAAACCATTCAATTATTTAATATTACTTGTACAAGAGGAGGCAGAAATTCAGAACCAAAACAATCATGTAAGTTACCCGAATACTCATTAGATACTTTTTGAATGTATGGGTAGTGTGTATAAATAATAAAGCCATTTTACAAGATAAAGTACAATTTTTATTATACATTTTTATAGCTACACAAAATATTTTTATAAATTTTTGTACAAAAGATTCAGCTATTATTTATACACTGCACTGTTTTACTATACTCTACAATTATTTTTATAATTTATGCATCAGAAAAATATACAACAGCGAGTGCATAATATGGCAAGTGTATACCTTATTAATCATGACTTTTAACAGCCTTGATGGAAGCTATAACAAGTTTCAATATAAAATAAGATTACATTAATAAAATGATCCAATTTGATGATCTAAAACAAGATAATGGTATAAATTTTTAAGTCAACAGTTTTAGGAACTTATTAAATCCAAAGCAAGAAATATTTTATAGAATTGCTGTTTCATAATATAAAGCAGTAATACAAATAACTTTTAAATATGTATAATTCTTATCAAAAAATTCATTCAAATATTGAAAATAATATATCAAGTTGATATATTAATAAGTAGCTCAATTTATTTTCATAACATTGTTATATGTTTAAATAAACGTAAATATATAGAATAACAAGATCAAGAAATCAAACTACGTTCATATACAGGTAAACACCATTAATCTAAAATCCGTAGTTCCATAGTTTTTGGGGAACTTATTTTTTTGGAATTCAATAATGAATTTTAACCCACCCACCCTCATTATAAGCCCAAACACTTCTAAGAAAGTTTTAGAATAACAGGTATTTGGATTAACGATGTTCTATTGCAATATAAATTATCTAATGATATTTATCATTCCAAAACTTATTTTAATAAACACTTCATAACTTTTCAAATCTTAAATTCAAAAATTATATAAAAATTTTAAATTCATGATTTTAAAAAAAAAAAAATTCTAGAAAAATAATTTATATATATTTGTGATACATTCAAGTATTTTTATACTTATTTTGAAAATTTCAAATAAAGTCATTATTTTTAATATTTGTTAAATAATGTTTTAGATTAAGCCTTGAAAAGGATCTACTGCTATAATGTTGATGCAGTAATATTATAAAAAAACAACAAATAACTTTTACTTCACAATATATATATATATATATATAGAGAGAGAGATGAGGGACTTTGTTAATGTAATATTCACCATGTTATACATTGATTTGACATTTGGAAACAGGAACTCAATTTTTCAGTTCGTCAATTCAACTGTATATATAATTTAGTGATTAGCCAATGGATGTTCAACTTTTTATGTAGTCAATAAAAAGAGATAGAAATACATTAAAGCACCAAAAATCTTCAGTTTCTCTGATAATTGAAGCTGGAGAGATCTTTGGATTCCCTGCAGGGCCTATTAAACACTTTTATCTACAAATACACATACCATATGTATATTTATAACATAACTAAACAACAACAACAATAAAAAAAAAACAACTCAATACTGTCGGTCATTCATTTTATTAAGATATTCTTTTAGAAAGATAATTCCAATGATATATCAGATATAACATAAATGTACAATATGCTAAAAAGTAGGTTTTGAATAGTTTTGACAAAAAAATACTGTAATCAAGCAGTAAAAAAAAAAAATTTACTTGATAATTATCATTAGTGTTTTTTTCTGAACTATTAATATATTTAAAAAAGCATATTGCATTCAAAATTCATTACAAACAACAATAATCTAAAATATTCCTAATTTGGATCAGTGGTTGTTAAAGATTTTGTATTATTTCTGTCATGTAAGTGATTTCTAAACTAATTTTCATTAGGGAGTGATAGTGGTGTAGAAATCATTAAGTTATTGAAATTTGTTACATTTCATTGCAAAGGGGGGGGGGGGGCAGGAGATTCAACAACAAAGCAATAATAAAGATTGCCATTATTTTTTCTAAACAAATAATACTGAATTATTAGAAAGAATAAATGCAGTAGTTACTGTATATCTAATGCTTGTGGATTTGAATTAACTTTTTAGTTATGTTTCCAATTGCACTGAATCAATCTATACAATTTTTATTTATTCAATTTTGTTAAAAATTTCCAAGACAAAAATTTGTTTTGAAACATAGATAATGTAATTTTTTTTTTTTAAAAAAAAAAAGTCGTAGTAGATTTAATATATTTAAACAATGACATTTCTACAGAATTGGAAAAATATTTCAAGTGCAATTCTGAAAAGAATATTCTAGAACAGTGTTTCCCAACCTTTTTTGGCTCGCGTACCACTTGGTAGTACATCACGCTAAATTGTACCACTTCGTAAAAATGATTGTATTTCGTGAAATTTGTTATTGCGAGTGTGATATTTTATTCGCATTATAAATATTATAGGGTGAGCATTTATGTATTCACATCTCATAATGAGACAAATTACATTGAAACATGCCTAAACGTAATCACGCCAGATTATAAACGCACTTAACATTTATATGTATGTGTTTGTTCAAAGTTTCATATTTTTTCCAAAATAATTTATTAAAGGTTATTTGGTACATCAAAGTGTTTTCTTATTCCTTCATTTGGTTTTCCCGAATTTGAGTCTGTTTTCTCTTTTTTTGAGAATCTTGCTATTGGTTGGGCCATGGAGAGAATAAATCCAGCATGTCCCAAGTCATGGTAAAAATAACCTCAGGTGTTATCAGGCTAACTCTTGTTCTTGTTTTCTTTATATTGTTCAGCATGAAGTTAATAGGATTAAAATTTTGATGATTAAATACTAGCTTACATCTAGTAATCCACAATAGATGATCAAGAATTAATGAGAGTCTAATTTCTGGGTATGATCCTTTTCTGATACATTCTTTCACAATTAAATAATTTAGATTGATTTGCCATGATCCGACTCATTATTTATCTACTATTTTGTCATATTTCGTTTACTAATAAATGGTTTTAATAAAAACACAAAATTATAAAAAACCAATTAGTATATTTTCTTATCATAATGAAATATTTTTATAAATTAAAGTTAATGAGATCTTTGTGCTTGTTTCGAACAACATAATTTTTTGAAATTTGGTTCAAAAGATGCGAGGTATACCCTTAAGTCTACAACTGCATTCAATCTGCTTCGATACTTATTTTTTAAAAAAATATATGAAGAAAAAGCTCTTCCTACTAATTCCATAAACGGTAATAATAATTTAAGAGCTTTCTCAGAAAGTTGTTCATATTCTTTAATGTTTAACCAACAATTAATTAGATTGCGTCGTTTGAATTCTACTTGTAAAGTTCTGTCACATGATAATTCTATTAAATTTTCTTTATCCTTTATTGATAATGATGTAGCTTTTTTTAAATTTTCTGCATAGAAGGGGTTTGAAATCCAATTATCATTTGTGTTTTCGGATTTTGGAAAATATTCCATGAAAGACAATTTTAATCCTGTTAAATGTGCTATTATATTTTCTCGTATATCTTGAGACAGACTAACCTTATTTTCAAACAAAAAAATATGTAAAGTTTCGAATACTTCCAGATTACTGTTTCCAAAAATCTAATATCTTAATCATACTTTCAATTTTATCATTAACATTAAAGATCGTTATCGACTGTACATATTAACAATTTTACTGTATAATATTATTAATTAAAATATTTTTTTATGAATTATAGGAAAAACAGTTTCTATATTTTTATGATTTAATTTTTTTTTATGTCCGCCATTATTGATTATTTTTTGTGTACCACCAACCAGCAACTCGCGTACCACCAGTGGTATGCGTACCACAGGTTGGGAAACACTGTTCTAGAAAAATATTTTTTACCAGAACTTTGGTTTGACAAATTAAAATACATGTATCCAAATATTTAACTACAAATAATAGCCTAATATTGTGAGAATTGTTTCTATTCTTGTAATTTTATCAATTGTTTACTTCTGATAATATATATATTTTTTATTTTTTTTTGATATGGTACAGAATATATATCACACAATAACTCTCAATACCTGGCTTAGTCAGATGAATAATGCTTTCCCCATCACTATTCTTCAAAGGGCAGTTGGAAGACTTTTGCTCTGCAGAACTATTTAAAAGTTCTTTTTTTTTTTTGTATTTATACATATGAAAGGCAATTTCTCTTGCCAAGCAAAAAAAATATAAAAAACTGACAAAAACTGCTGCCAATCATCAAAATAAATAATATGACACTTATTTTAATGATATGATTTCAACTATATATCATAGTAAGTGGTTTTTAGATTTAATATCTCAAAAAGATATTGAAGTCGTAATCAACTGGAAAGGTGCCTATGCCTATAAATGAACAATGCTCAATATTTAAATACGTTTTTAAAATACTTACTACTAAACATTTTTATAGTACTTTATATAAAATTATGCATTTATACATCAGCTACTAGCCTGTATTTTTGATTTTGATAATGAAAAATAAATCGTAAATGATTTGGCTATTCTTTTCTACTGAAACTACAGATTTATCAAATTAGTCTCACTCTGTCATATTTGTGAGGCAATCTATATTTATATACATAAAATCATAATTATTAGATTTCAGATTTCTATTACATACAAATAAATAAAAATCATTTGGGTCAAATACAAGTCACATTTCATCAAAAAATAAATTGTGATAGCAATCTTTGATGTCTTTCAACAATATTCAATAAACCTCTAAAAAAAAAATCCAATTTTTTGCACTTTAACTTTTTGGCAAAGTATCTGACAGTTTAGACTATCTTCTTTGGAGTTTTTTTTTTTTGCTTAATATTTTTTTTTGTTTATAAATAAAAGCAAAAAGCTTTTAAAACAGACAAACAACTTAATAAAAAATATAGTGAAATATGCAAAGACATGATTTTTTTTTTTTGCTGGCGTATCTAGTTTGAATGCATTTTTTATAACATTGATGTGTCAAATATATTTTTTGTATTTGAAACAGTGCATACATGCATCAAACTGTTGCAATGTTTTGAGTTATAGTACTTAGTGTACATAAGAGAATAAGATAAACAGATTGCTACAGTTATTTTTGAATCAATTACAAATGCAACAACAACTACAAAAAAAAGAATATTAATCCAAATTTGAAAGATTTTCAAAATTTTAACTATGGTTAAATTTAAATTCAATCATGATATTAAAATATACATAATTGGTTACAAATAATTCTTTGAAAAATATACAATGTAAATAAAAATTATAACTATTAAAGGCATAAATAAGTTATACAGTAATACTATTTCATAACCTTAAGCAGCAATTGTATTTCATTGCTTTCTGTGATTTGTGGTAATAAAACAAACAAACAAAAATTCCGCTGATAAATAATTTTTGAAAAGAAATGATTCTTTGTTTAAATATATCAAAAACAAATGTGAAATCACTTTTTTATAAATAAATAGTTAATATCTAAATGTTGTTGTTCATTACAATCTAGTAAATCACATATAATTGATTGTCCTAAGTTTTGTACATAAAGTATAACAAAATAAGAAGTGCAACAATCTAAAAAAAGTATCACTTATGATTAACAAATAATTAGATGCTTATATAAAATTACACAAAGTAGATATTTATTTTAATAACTTCTCTAGCTGAATATTCAGATATATATAAAATAATACAGGAATAATTCTTTTTGTGTGCGCGATTTGCTTCCTGATGAATATAAATCACAGAAACTATGTATGATACAATATATGTACGCTAATTTTGTGAGGAGTATCATATTTGTTAAGAAAGTTTCAATATATTTGCATATCAAAATATAAAATATACATTTATAAAAAAGCATATTTAAAAAACTTTTATACTTTTTAATGATAGATATTTATTCTTATTTACTATAATTTTCTCATTAATTTAAAATTATCACAATATACAAAATTATATAAAGTTAACTGCAAAAATTTAAGAGGCTAATAATTTTAATTTATGAATTAAAAACAATTCAAATCTAAAATGCAATTATGAAAATATTTTTTTATAAAATTACCCCTACCCCCAAATCCCCAGTCAAATTTAATAAGGAGAAAATCATCAAAATTCAATGAATTACAAACACAATCTTAGTCATGATAAGTGTTTTAATTCTATTAAAATTTAAAAAGTAATAAAAATCTTCAAATTCACATTGATATGTATAACTTAAATATCTAATACTTAAATTATTAATTATGATGATTGAACAAAACAAAATTAGCAATATAAACTAAAACATAAATGCCTATCCTTGTGTGATATTTTCCCCACTTTCTGATTTCATGTTATTTCTTGATATCTCAAATTAAACACATTAACTTTGGTGTTCAACAAATTTCTTTAGTTTAAATTTGTATTTCTTCAATTTGCATAGTAGTTCCTTTATTAAAATTTATATGATGGATAAACTATCTTATGCAATAACAAAGACATTTAATAGTTCAAAATCAATCTATTATAATCTTGATTTATAGTTGCTGCTTCACAATAAAAAAATATAATAAACTAAAGTGCAATTTTCAATTAGTTTACTCTATGGTTTGAATCGGGTCATGTGGGAAATTTTTTCAGATTAGCCAAAAGTTTTAAGATTTTTCTTTCAAGCAGAAAATCCACAATATTCAGAGTCAGGACAGATGAATGGTAATATGAATGTAAAAAATATACTTGTAATAAAATGTAGTTTTGAAACTGCTTATGGGAAAGGAAGGAGGGCTTTTGGTGTATTTGGAATACCATTTTACTATGTGCAGGAGCACATATATATGAACATGCATATATATGTGCAGGAGCACATATATATGAACATGCATATAAAACAGTAGCCAATGTGATAAGAGTCATACATAAATTTGATAAAAACCACTATCAAAATAAAAATTTTACTAAGCAGCAGTTCAACTTTTATATATTAAGCAATCATTTTAAATAGAAAATTACAGATACAATATACGTATAAGTAAAAAAAATTTTTTGATTAGATAAAGGTCTTATTTTTGCAACTACAGCAATATCTTTTTTATCTAGTAACTTTATCATTAGTAGTGAAAAAAGGACAAATTATCTCTAAACAAAAATCATATCTGGGTTGCACTTCAAACTGACAGTTGATTGCAGATTGATAATAATGTGTATAACTTTTGTGCATAATCGTATGCGCATTAATATAAAAACTCAAATATCAGATTAGTGATATTTTTCTCATATATTAAATGTCCAAATAAATTTGAGGATTCTAATTTTAGTCAGAAATATGACCAATTAGTTACAACTCTACTAAAAATAAAAACATGCAGGAGTTTTACTGCTTGACAATATCATTTGTTTTTCCCATAAATTGGGGAAAGCATTGCTCAAATGTAAAAATACAATATTCAATATGTCTGCATTCAATTATTAAAGAAACATTTTATATAAAAACTCTAGATTAGCACTATATTTAAATTGTTGCATTTATAAACAATTTAAAATCTTATGCGGATCAAATATATTAAGTTAAATAATCACAACTTTCCCGTTACTTTGTTTAAAAAAAAAAAAATCTTAGTAAAAATGGCCTCCAGATTTTTTTATCAAATTACAGAAGAAATATACAGTGTGCCCCATAAATACAGCATCATAGGTTTAAGGCATATATTTGCATTTCCCAGCCAACGACATATCTGAGCAAATAAGAATAAAGCCAAATATTTATGCTCTTAAAATAGCAAATCGAATAGCTGTTGCAAAATTTTAAAAGGTCACTACCCATATAAATCACGCAAATAGATTTATAAAAAAAGACAGCCAATGGTAATGTGACTTTTATCCATATTAATTGCAGCAACAGTTCAGGAAGTCTCTTTATCACTGTCAGTTGGCATCCATTACTATCTTATGCTGACAAATGATAACCAAATAAACATCAGATTCTGCAGAAATTAAATGAAAATATTTTGTTAAAATATGCATGGAATATTGAACATTTGTGTTATGAGTATTACTGAGGCATGTTGTAATGCTATTACTTTTAACATCATTAGTTATGAATTTGTTCTCTTGATACAATGTCTAAATGTAAGTATTTTATAATAATGATAAATATATTCAACAAGTCTATAAAATAAAAGCTTCATTTTTCCCCCCTATCTCTATTATGCTGAAATTATGAGGCATTTTGTATAATAAAAATATCCCTGAGAAAATTGAGCAGATAAAAATATATATATATGGAAGCCCCAAAAACATGAATTATTTACACTGAGCTATCCTTTACAAGGCTGTTGCTAAAAGTTTAGATTGGTAAAATTCTTAAATTGATGTACAAAAAAAAAAAAAAATGGTGTTAAAATATAAATGAATTTTACACTTGCTAAATAAACATTTTACATTATTATATATAATAAAATAATTAATATATACATATCATACACCCCTTTCTATAATATATATTACATTTAAAATTAATAAATATAAATTTTTTTTTTTTTTATAAAACACAATCCTGAAAAATTTCTCCATATCTTTAATTTGTGATTCAATAATTAAAATCTGATTACATATATAAATATAAAACAAAAATATTAGAAAAAGGGGAATATACATCATAAAATGGCTATTTAAAAAAAAGAAAAAAAAAATGATACATTTTTTTTAAAGCGGAAAAAAAAAATATTTACAAGCATTTTGAACTTTTCATTATACAATTAACATGATCTATTTTAAAGTATAAATTTACAAATTGTTACTTATTTGTTGTAAAAAAAAAAAAAATCCAATTATTTTTCTATATCAAACATTTTAAAATAAAGCTTTTTTTCAAAAAAAAATTTGAGACATTTTTATACAAAATTATATAAAATACTTTTTACAAAAAAAAAAAAGATTTCATGAATGAGCTTTATGTTCAGCGATTGTCAGCTTTCTCAAGCGTATTAGAAGTTTGTATGGCACTAACATCCTCCCTCTCCATCATTATTTGAAGAGCTAAAAAAAAAATATTTTTTAAAATTTTTTGTTCAGAAGTATTTTGATTATAGGTACTCACTCGAGTATTATACAGTTCTAATTCCTGTAAATTAATCTACAACTTTATACATCTTTATACAATTAATGATATGTAGCCTTCTTGAATATTTTTGGAAGAAACAACATGCACAACAGATTTAGTTTGGTGGGCAACAACTTTCACTATATGCTAGCAGTCTGATGTTCCTACAGGTGATGGTGGAGGGGGTAATGGATTAATGAAAAAACTTCGTTCAGTAGAAGGTGATGGAGGGCAGCTGCCTGTGTTTTCATCAGAAAAATAATGACTACGAGGTGTTGGAGGAGGAGGATAAGGATCTGAATCATAATTTAAATCAATACCATAATTATATTTTTGTTTTAGAGGGTAGGGTTCGCTATCATCACACACATCAGTGCTGCAAGGTGTAGGAGGAGGTGGCCTATTACGTGTACGATAATGTCTATAAGACCTTAATGTTGAAGGTGTTGTAGAAGAACAGCAATAATCTGCTGTATACTGAGACCGATCTGTAACCGGACTAGGGGGTGGATTAAGTGTTTCTTGTGGGTAATGTATCGTGCTGGAGCTACTTGATGAAGCACCAGTCACATGATTTCTGTCATAAATTTGACCACTGCCACTTGATGGCAGTGTCATACTAATGTTTTTGTCATGATGAAAAGAAATACTTCTTGGTGCAATAGAAGGTAAATAAGTTTGAGTAGTAAGAGGTTTAACTACATAATTCAAATCAGAATTATCATACAATTCATGATGTGATTTTCTCCGGCAAAAATAAATTATGATTGACAATACAGCTACTAAAACAGTACCAGCTATTATACCACTCACATAATGAGCTTTGTTAGTTTCTGAATTGTAAACAGGTCCCATATATCCAGAACCAGTATTGCATTGTGACTCATCTGAACCATCAAGACAATCATTTTTTCCATTGCACAACAACCTGATGCTAATGCATTCATAGTTGCCACAGGAAAACTGATCTTTTTTACAACATCGCTCTTCATCACTTTTATCTTGACAATCTGCATGACCATCACAACGCTGATTTAAAGGGATACATTGATTACTCGAACATCGAAAATGCTGCTCAGTGCAGTCAGGACAATTCAATTCATCTGATTTATCTTCACATTCAGTAATTCCATCACAGTGCCAATTTAAAGGAATACAATCTATATTTCCAGTAAAACAAGAAAACTGTTCTGGGGTACATGTCGGTGGATCACCACAAGTTTTTAAATCGTCACCTAAAACAAGATTCAATGGACAAGAACATCTTGCTTTATTATCTTTGTCAAGTAAACATATATGAGAGCATTGATTATTTCCATTTGCACATCCATGAGCCATCATTTCATGTCGAGGAATAGCTTCCACAGCAAATACATCTGTTAATTGAGGCAATCGACCTTGTATATGCATTCTTTCTCCACCAGTCCATTTATTAACTCTCTCTATCATCTGTAAGTCTTTATCAATCCAGTAAAGATATTTTGTGTTGACTGATAAGCTAACCGGTTGAGAAAGTTGATTGTCATCAACTAAAATTTTTCTATCAGCTCCATTAATATCCGAGCTTTCAATTCTTTTTAAAGTAATATCACTCCAAAATAAAATATCGTTTTTAGTATCCAATGTAAGGGCTCCAGGTTGTTCTAAATTAGTGCTAAACAAGGTGGTATGTTGGGTTCCATCCATAGCTGCTCTTTCTATTTTCGGAGAATGCTGCATATTTGTCCAAAACATGTATCTATAATAAATATTAAAATTAATATAAATAATATTATAAAATAAGTAGCATGTTAAAAATATGGAGTTGTTATTAAAGAAGTGTGCAGAGAAAAAAAAATATATACATATAATTAAATCCAGCTAAGATTAATCTGAAATGATAATAATTAGTGAGAAGGACAATGAAGAATGTTTGTCTTGAAGAAATGAAAAATATAAATATGTAAATGATTTTCCCAGTTCATTTTCAATACTGCCTTGATCAAGTAAATTCCCCATCATATATTTTATTTAATTTTCAATTTTGATTCCACTTCTCATATATCCTCAATAATACTCTGTTTCATTAATGTGACTATTTATATCATCTTACACTCATTTTTTTTAGAGTTTATCTTTATCCCTTAAATAAATATTCTCAAATATTTTATTAATATCCTCTCCAATTCCAGTAACTAAATATATTATTCTATGTGTTTCTTTCAATTTCTTTCTAAAAAAATTAACTTATTAATAATTTCTATAAACTCTTTTTTATATATCAACAATCACACTATTTATTTCTCTTGCATTCATATGTTCTGGAAATATGTTTACACCATTTCTTAACTGAGTTCTCTGCTATTGTCAATAAATCGAACTTTTCTCCTCTCCTTCAACTCTTTTTGCTTATAAAAATGTAAAGAGATCAGTTTAAAAGAGCACAAAATAAAATTTAAATCAAAATAAAGATGGTTTCTTTAACATCTATAGAAAATAAGATATTTCAAGATTTCTAATTATAAAATATATATATTTTTTCATATGTCCTTCAGAAAATTATACGAAAAAATGTTTATGTGTATCTAATAATGCTTGAACATCAATTTAAAAAAATAAAAATAAATTCAAATATGACCATAAAATAGTTCTTAATTAATAATCACAATTTAATTGTTCAGATTAAAAAATAAATACTTTTATATAAATATTGATTATCTGTTTAAAATATATATATATTGAAAGCTATTTAGAAGAAAAATATTACTTTACCCATAAAACAATTTTTATTATTGAAATACTAATGCTTGCATTCTGAATTTATATTTGGGGAAAAAAATATTGATAATATACTGCACATCCACAAAAATAATAATTTCGATTCAATATGAGATCACTTATAGCATATTAATCCCAAATATAATGCAAAATTTCTTATAATATGATGACTACCGAGTCATTTAAATGATCTATATCATTTTCAAAAACTTATAAATTAGATTAAATTTACCATCAATTCTGGAATTCATTCAAAGATTTTGTTTAGTTTCTTTCATCAGAATATAGGTAAAGTTTAAAAAACGATTTATGACAGTAGATACTAGATATTATTACTTTATGTTTTATTGTAGAAAAAATACAAAACTTCACCACAAACAAAGATAAGAAAACTGTGCATTTTACTCATCATATGCAGAAAATTATTGACATTTCATTACTATGAAAACCTAAAAATGAATTCTATCTTAATTTAATTATCAAGATTTGCTATGCATAGAAAATAGCAGCAATTGACACATTTTAATTGTAACTACTATGAATTATTGAACATATATGCAAAAATTACCCTTTATCTGGATGGAGTACAATAGATCGAGGCTTCTCATGTGGTCCACTAATAACAACTCCAACAGGAGTCATATCTAATCGAGTTATATTAATGAAATTATTTTGAGCACAAGTCCAATAAAGAAGACGTGAATATGGATCTATAGCAATATCATAAGGATGGAAAATCTCATTTGGATTAGGAATGACAGTGGCAGCCTATAGAGAAAATATATATATATATGCAAAAAAATTAGTAAATGAATGTTCACATTAAAAAAAAAAAAAAAAAAAAATGATATACTTACTCCTGTCCCATTGTCATATGCTCTTCTGATAATTTGAGTTTTGCCATCTATCCAGTAGATTAAATTATCTCTAGGATCGTAATCAATAGCTTTGACATTTTTCAATCCCTGTATAGGCAGAATAATTCCTGGTGAAGAACTAGAATCAAATACTATACGACTAATCATAGTCTTCTGACTATACAGCAAAAATATTGACGGAGCTATATTTTTTTTGGAAAAAAAAAACAACAACATATGTATTTAAAATTACTTGTCCATGCATATTTAAATTTGTAAAAAATATTTTCATATTTATTACCTTAGTGTACACTTTATTTTATTTTATTGCAACAATAAAGTAATATCTGACTTTTGTAATAATTAAAAAAAAAAAAACCATGACAAATTAATTCTTAAAAAATATTAATTCATTGGTTTCAATAATATAAACTATAATGAGACAAGGGATGTAAAAAAATCAAAAAAATCTGTATAATACAGAGCTAATTCACACTTCCATAAGATATTAAAGGAGATTGAAACATTCTTATTTTGTGAGAGGGGTATAATAAAATATATATTGTAAATGTCAATATAGGCATAGCTTATCTGACTAGTAAAAGTTGCTCACGAAATGTATTTATAGTGATAATCTGAGATTTTTACACTAGTAGCTATGTTATGATATGAATGAATTAATAAAAAATTAAAAAGCATCTCTACAATGCAATGATGATCTACCATTTTCTAACTTGCATAAAAGTGGTGTAAACTGTAGAATATCAAACTTTCAACAAGGTACAGAAATTCAGATATTTGATATCTGACTCACCTGATGAGCAAAGATTATTCAAATGCATACACAAGACAAGCTAACCTGAATTTCAACATTGATAGATGGTTGCAATATAATTGAGATGTTTAAAAAATAAATTTGAGAATTATCTTTGAGGTGCAACAATTATTCATGCTTTCTATACTGCAAAACCTTTCAAGAGGAAACCAATCCCTACTTTATATGAGTAGAACCGAGCTATCAATGCAGGCATGGAGATTCAGGTGTTTGATTCCTCTAGTTCACCTGACAAATAGATTGTTTGTGAAATGCATGCATAATGAGAAAGTAGTCAGAGTTTTTTACATTGTTGCATAATTCCAGTATAGAGAGTTTTTAAAAATTTAACAACAAACAAATACATAACAATTTTAATAGTGATATTAGCGATTAAGCCAATGCACATGCGCTTTAAATATAAATCATAAATGAATACTCTCATTTTTCCAGACACAAGATAGTTTTTTAGAAAAGATGGAATGAATCCACCCATCCTTTCAACCCAAACATTTATTTATGGGCAAATCTTAAGCGTATGGAAATGAGAGCGTGAAGATGTTAAGCAATCACTTTAAATTACATTTATTCTGAAAAAGTGAGAGTATTCATTTATAATTTATCTTTAAAGCACATGTGTATTGGCTCAATCGCTAATATCACTATTACAGTATAAAAACATAGCGCTATATAAAATATCTCATTATAACAATTTTAAACAAAATAATATTTACATTAGGCGTCAATCCATTTAAATTGATCTTGATAAATTCCTTATTAGCATAAAAACATAGCATAGCCAATTAAACAAATATTCTATATATAGAAAATATATATGTCTATCTAGTTTTTTACTATAGTTCGCCATTTTAATATGCAACTGGATTCTGCATACTATACATGTTCAAAAAACTTACCATGATCCATCTATTTTAATAGATTAGTATTACTTTTAAAAACAATGTTCATGACATAAATATATTAGTCATAATTGTTATTTGATCTGCTATGGTTTATACTTCGCATTATTTATAATAACAAAACCACCAGCAATGATTTCATGTTTTTATGGTGATTATATTAATCTCTTGAAGCACAAATTTTAAACATATAAACTAAAGAATATCTTGATAATTTTTAAGAACTCTAAAAAAACATGCAACAAACCAGAACATATTTGATAGATTCTTTTTCCGTATTATACAATCAACCCAAACTGATTAATATAAAATAGAAAATATGGAAAAAAATTTCCTGACAATCACATATAAAAATTAATGGGCTCCAATTTTAAAGTTTCCATAACATTCAAACTGGACCAAGAACTTAAAGAATAATATTTAAATATAACGATATTATTATATTTTATTAGATAAAGATCTACAATTGTCTCAATAAATAAAGCCAAATGATCTCAATCAGCACTGGCTATATTAATTATAGGATTCTAGAATTTAATTTAATGTCCTTCATTATCTAAAGAGTATATTCCTAATCTCAGTATAATTTATTAAATAGTACTGGATCTACAAAGTTTGGCTTGAAATTTACAAAACAAGTATAAAAAGAAGACTCACGCTTGTTTTCACAAAAACAGTAATTACTTTGTTTCTACATTTTTTATTGTATTTAAATACATCAGAGTCGATGCTTTCACATTTATGTATTAAATGTAACCATCTCTATTTATACTAAAAATATAATGTTTGAAGAATAATCAAGCCTCTCAACTGAACTGCAATTTTCAATACTATTTCGAGTTTAAATATTTTGTTCATTTTGTAACTGAAACTGTTTGCAAGTTTACACTAGAAATTTCTCTGATATTCCAAGATTTTTTCAAAAAATAAAGAGAAACCTAAAAAAAATCAACTTGAAAATTTTTTTAATGTTCCCAGTCTATTGTAAGGGTAATTTACAATCTTGTTAACCTCACTTATTTATATACAAGATCAAAATAAAAATAGAAAAATAAAATTGTATGTGTTTTTTACTATAACATTTACATGTAAAAAAAATTTCCTTCATTTTATAACAATAAATAAAAATAATCAAAACACTATTATTACATCAGGCTAATAAAAAAACTGCTATTAAAAAAAAAAAAAACTTTTAGAGAAGTAAACAATACCTAACATTTTTCTATTAATAATAAATAAAACAGAAAAGTATACTTAATAAAATAACAAATTTATACTAAAATTCTCTCACAATCATGGTTTTGTCTATTGCACAAATACACTTTCTTATGTGAAAATCAATTAACATAACAACTATAATTTCAAAAATCACCTACATTTAATATCAAAAGGAAATTTTTTCTAAGATTGATGGCTTTATCAGAGTTTATTTTTGCATTATCGAACAATATTTTATGATCTGTATTCAGTCCATGAATATAACTCTATTCTTATTAATTTTAAAGTCAAAAATAGATATTATAACTCAGCTTTGTATATTCATTAACTGAATATAGGTCATAAAATATTGTTTAACAATGCAGAGATTATCTTTTTTGAAAACTTCCTTCAATATTAAAGGCAAATGGTTTTTTAAGTAAGTTATGGAAATGTTAGTGTTTTGTATGTGTGCAAATAGATTTTCGGTTGAGGTCTATTTGTGCAATAGACAAAATTGGGCTGCGAGAGAATTTTAGTATAAATTTTACTAGTATTAGTATTTTTTTATTTTACTTTTAGAGAGAATCTAAGCACATTATCTGTTTGATCAATTATAATTACAGTATGGAATAATCAGAAAAAAGGTTTGGAATCAAAGTGACAAATACAGTCATCAATCCTGAAGATTATACAACATGTTATCTATCAAATATGCCAAATAGCAATTAAGAAAACTGAGTAGAGGCAACCTAGGTTGTAATTATTACATAGTAAATTAACAAGCCTGAAAATTGACTCAGTAAATACAATTAGATATAGCCATCTTAGAGGTTAATATAACAAAGCATAAATAAATTCAGTGCATTCTTTTATCTTTTTTAATGAATACTAATCGGTTGTATTTTTCTAAAATCAAATTGCTCACTTCACCAGAAGTATCTAATCAAATTACTG
Organism: Epiperipatus broadwayi; assembly: GCA_028023455.1. Taxonomy (NCBI): domain Eukaryota; kingdom Metazoa; phylum Onychophora; class Udeonychophora; order Euonychophora; family Peripatidae; genus Epiperipatus; species Epiperipatus broadwayi. The sequence goes on along the minus strand of JAQFVV010000097.1, from coordinate 3,261,425 downwards.
ATAGTTTTTTTTTTAAAAATAAAACATTTTAATTTTGGAAAGATAAAAAGTTTATTCTTTCTAAATTTTTTTTTTTACAAAAACTAAATATATAAAATGACTAGACAAACACGAAATAAAAATAAAAAGTTGACTTGATAATAAATAAAAAAATTAAGAAAAATAATTTATTGCAGTGGAATATTTGACTAAAAAAATAATATAAACACAGAAGAATTATGAGGAGGAAAAAATTGTAACTCCTAAAATATTTCAAAATAATCTATATCAACTAAAAAAAAAAAAATTTTAAATTTGCAAAAATCAAAACATCGAATTGATAGCAGAAGTTAAATGTTTTGAAACAAAATTATATTTTTTATTTATTGGGCATCCTTAAGCTATTCATTTTTGATTTAAAAAAAAACAACAACACACAGATAAGATAATTTCATAAAATTTTATATACTTACGTTCACAAGTACGATTATTCCCTGCTAGTGTATAATGAGTTGGGCATGAACAATGATAGGTATGAGTACCAGCATTATTAGGTCGATCAGAAGATGGTCTGGCTAAACATAAATGTGAACACCCACCATTATTGACAGCACAGGGATTCCAACCTATAAAATGTTTAAAAAATATTTGTTTTTATACAAGTGATCATAGCAATAGAAGTCATACATTAATTCAGATTAATAATTATAAATAAAATTTGGATATACAAGTTATAATTTTTTTATTGAAACATTCTTAGTATTAATTCAAAAACGTTTCTAAAATCAGTTAAGCCATTATGAATAATATTACTAAATCTAAGAAAAAACTGACTCTTTTGGATAAAAAAAGAGTGCTAAATTATAAATGATATAATATTAATAAAAAGATTTTTTTTTAAAGAGTATTTATCTTAATAATAATTGTATATAATATTGACAATTTAATTAAAAATTATTATTTCATTTTAATATACATATAAAATGTGGAATTTTATGGAATTTAAATTTTTAAAAAAGTAAAAATATTTGATTTGAAAATATGCAATTATATTATATCTGAAGGCAATTTAATAATTATTAAAATGGGCTTATTTCTTTTAGCTTAAATCTTTCATATGTTTGAAATTGTTTTAAGGCTTATTACATTTTAGCAATAATTTTATATATTTATATAATCTTTTAAAAATCTCTATATTTTCAATCAATTTATCATTATCATTTTAAGTGATATTTCAAACACTTCCAATAACTTTCTTCAAAACAGTCCAAATTTTTGCCCTCCAGACAAACTTATATAGCTCATGCTTGAATTCAATTTCAATAATCCACCGGATAATCTTGTTTGTTTATTTTTTAATAAGCCAATTTAGCCATTAAGATTCTTATTACCATTTCTCATTATTCAGCTTACTCAAATATTAAAAAACATTAATCTGCTTTACAAACTTCTTAATTAACTTTTTATCTGTACCAGTTATTTGCATAACTTCAATTTTATTCATATCATTTTCATCCAAATCTACTACAAATTAAATCACTTTTTTTAACCACTTTCAGCTCAATCCTTATTTATCTGCATGTACAGCCACATCAGTAGCAAATCCCCACCCCCTCCGCCACCACCAAAAAAAAAAATAATAATAACTATTGTTTTGTAAGTAATATTTCTTAGCAACTTTTCTAAATAAATCCTAATTAAAAATACCATTGCCTTAAATCTCTATTTATATCTCTACAAATTAATTTATAAAATATGAAAGCCATAATCAAATTTATGGGATGAAAGTTTATTTAAATATAAAAAAAAAAAAGAAGATACTTGAATAATAAAAATAACTGGACAAACAGGGAATAATTTCCAAGATTAATACAAGTCCACAGATAAATAGAAATCTAAGAAAACCGAATTAGCTAAAAAAATTATAACTATTAAAACAAATGATTATTTAGATTCATATTGTTTTTATTAAAAGTATTGTTTAGCATCAATCTTTTATATTTTATTTTATATAGTATATATTATATTACCAATGTCTAATATATGCTCTATAGCATAATAGATGTTTTCTATCATTTAATGCTGACAATATTTTCTTTTAATTTATAAGGTAGATATATTCTATATCCATGGTTTATATTAAGTAGAGAAAAAAAGGTGAAAATAGGTAAAAAAAAAAAAAAGTACTGTAAAACAACATACATATACAAACAAATGTGTTAATTTTAAAATTATTAATCAATATACATGTAGGTGATATTCATTTTCTTATTTTTAGTTATACTTAAAATTTCAAACTTAATCTTTTGTAGCAATCTATACAAAGATATGATAAAAAAAAACGTATACAAAGATATGATAAAAGAGTAATCATTATACATACATAGATACAAACATATAATTTCAAGATATTAAAAAACCAGAAATAATTACCTGATTGTCTTGATGCATGGAAAACTAAAATATCTATAACAAAATCTAATTGGCCTTGAATTCTTGTTCTATTTTCACCACTACTTTTATTTGCTCTTTCAATACTTCTTGTACTCCAATCTGTCCAATAAATATGATCTTGATACTGTGTAAGTCCAAATGGATGAGGTAAATTTTCACTTATTACTTTTAATCGATTTTTGCCTACATTAAAATTTATCAAAACAAAGCAGTTCTAAAATAATATACTCAGACAATATACACATATTGATATATTAAAAGATTCAACAAAAAGTTTAAGCTCAAGCTGTCACTATAATTAATTCATTCCAACATGCATAGATTACAAGAAAACAGTAGTTAGATTATAAATTTGTAACGTGAAAATTATGAAAAATAAAAGATGAACTATACTTTAAACCATTTAAAGTTTAAAAATCAATATTTCAAGAGGAATTTGATTCACTATGTAATAAGAATGTACGTGTATATATAAGATCTCTATGCTCTGAAATCTTAGTTTTGTGACAATAATTTATATATCAATTCATAGATCCAGCTTGTTATATCTTAAGTCCTCCAAGTATAATCCAGTTTTTTTCCTCCAGCAAATTTCCTTACCTATTGCACACGTCTCTTTTCTGAGTCTTTATACAGACATTTCCTTTAGCAACATATCCAGGCATTTAATTTTTTCAATTGTTAGTGATAACTCTTTATCACCCATGTATTTCTTATTCAATCTCTTTAATATACAACTCATTACTCATTAGTATAAGTAGGTTATTTACATAGAAGCTAAGATTCTAAATATTCAGGCCATATTCACGTTGGTTGCTAATATAACGTTATATTTTTGAAAGAAAAAAAAAGTATTTCAAGTCAAAATATGTTATTAATAATTTAAATTTTTGGTATCTAATAAATATAGTGAAATATGAAAGATATTAAGAAGAAATATGAATCGCATAACTTCAAAATCGCATTAAAATAATCCGCATAAAATGAGACCCATGGGTATTTGTGATATTTCAACCAGAGAACTGGTTTCTAAGAAAATACACAATCAAACGATATTCTTCAAAAATTAAACATTAAAAATTATTTCCACATCCGCAAAAAGTAAAAAATTCTTATTATATGTTAATATATATATATATTTTACAAAGTTTAATCAATCAACTGCTAATTTATTTATAGTAATAAATATCATAGATATTTTCTTAAAAATAAAAATAACTATTTTCTTATTAAAATTTTATACAAAACTTTTGAATAGTCAATTAATTTTCAATTTTATATACTGAATATGAGAATATCTTATTTATTATCTTCCAAAAAAATTTAAAAATTTCTTATCAAAACTTTTAAATAGCTAGTTAATTCACAAAAAGAATATTTAATTTAAAAAGTAAAAAAACGTAAATAGGCAAATAAAAATAAAAAATACATATGATGGTAAAAAAAAACTATCTGTGTACAAATAATAATATATGTATAAAAAATCTCAAATATGAAAAAAAAATACAAACACATTAAAACATTAGATCTAATTCATCTACATAATAATTCAAGCATGTTATATTCTATTAAATAAATTTATATTTTTATAATTGATATACCATTTATGGTCAGAGAAAAAGTTTATTAATAATAATAACAGATATGAAAGCTAAATGCATATGGTAAACCTATAACAATAATAAGTATAGTTAAATTTCAATTACAGTTAAAATGATGCTGCAAACAATTAAATCCTTTCATTATAAAGAATAAATTAAAACCATTAAAAGGTCATTCATCTTTAGGCATAAAAATCTGCTTAAAAATAAAAATATCATGGAAAAAGAAATCCAAATTCTGTATTTAAAATTGAAACAGATACAGCCACTATTGAACTGCATGAAGATGCAAAATATGTATAAGGTACTATTTGCATTGAAAACACAAATTAGGAGGACTTTGGATGCTCCTGTTTTAAAAAAAAAAGTTTCCTGATGAAAAAGCAGAATGGGCTATTTTCATAGTTCTCATTCTGAAAGCTAATGGAAAAATTAGAATATGCAGTTATAATTGAGTCGTTCTCAATAAAGCTTTACCAGAAAAATCTTATCCAGTCCCCAATATAAAAGAAATGCTAGCCATTTTTTTTTGCAAAACTCTATCTTAATGCAGCCTTTCATCAAATACTAGTAAATGAGGAAACAGATAAGATCCTAACTATTATAATTCATAAAGTGTTATTTATACTCACCCATCTTTCTTTAGGAATAACTACAATCTCGAATATTTGGATAACTATTAAGAGGAGCAGATGGGATCACACCATACTTTGAAGATTTATTAATAAATGTTAATTCAGAAAAGGTAATACAAAAAAGAATTAAGAAAGTATGTAGTCAACTCTGATTTTAGAGTTACATTAATTAAATACTGTTAATTTAGAAAGACCCAAGAAATATGCAAGTATTTTTTTGACTTGTAAATTTCCTTTGAAAGTTTTCTTATAAGATAATACCATGTTGATATACGTCTAAGGGAAAATGCTGAAATTGGGACAAATCACAATAAGAGGCATTTCAGGAAATCATACCTCTATTAACATCAAGCCAACTATTGGGTAAACAAAAAAGAATTATAATGTTGCAAAGAAAAAAAAACAATACTTCAGAATTTCATTCCAATATCAGCCTTTCAAGCTAATTGAGCACGCGCCTTTGAGTGTTAAATAAATGAATACTCTCTTCTTCAATCCAAGATATAGCACTTATGCAGGAATAAAAAGAATCCCTCTTATTCCTATGACTCAAATTCTTTTATATGAGCAAATCTGAAGAACTTCTGAAGAGAACTTCAGATTTGCTCATATAAAAGAATTTGAGTCGTAGGAATAAGAGGGATTCTTTTTATTCCTTCATAAATGCTATATCTTGGATTGAAGAAGAGAGTATTCATTTATTTAACACTCTCAAAGGCGCGTGCTCAATTAGCTTGAAAGGATGATATTGGAATGAAATAAAATTGCAAGCACGGCGCTAGATAAAATATTTGCTTATTTAATACTTCAGAATAAAACAAAATAAACTATTTTTACTTTAACTAATAACTAATAATACAAATAGTATATAAATAACAAATCTTTTCAGTAGGAAATTCATATATTTAAATCAGGATGAATGTTGGTTCATTGTTATAATAACTTGGATTTATCCTTGACTAATGATGTATCAGAATATCCTTAGCTATCCCTTCCATAATGGTTAACATCCAATAGTTTACATGTTAAGAACGATATCTAAAATCTGAAAAAAATTAAAGCCAATTAGATAATAAAGCACTATCCATGACACTAGCAAAGATATAGGACTAGTTGGCTTAACCCAGTTTATCCATGCTAAATATCTAGAAACCAGAGGACCTAGGACTCTAATAATAAGCGAAGCCATTATAATTTCCATAAGCATCAGAATTAGTAATACTAATAAAGATAAATATTGTACAACTAATGTGTTAATATATTTATTTCACACTAATAAGGATTATTATTGTTATATACTATTAATGTTATATAAATACTAATTGAAAATAGAAGGTATTTGATTTACTTCAAATTGGAGTACACCTGGGTCTCATTTTATGCGGTAGATAGGTTCCTCAGAAAACGCGCACAAAAGAAATCACACAAAAATAGACTTAACTTACCTTGAAAAATGGGGGATACGTAATGTAATTTTCCAAAAATCGCATAAAAGCAAAGCAAGAACGTTGCATAAAAAAAAAAATAAAATAAAATATAACTAATAAAAATTTTCAAATTTGAAAAACTTTTTTTACATTTTTTATTAACTACAGTATTTAATCTTATTCAAAACAATATATTTTTATGCGTAATTTACATTTTTTTCATACATGAACAGTATTTTAGTCATTATCGCTATTTGAGACATCAGATTCGTCATGATGGGATGTACTGTAGCTTCTCCTTAAACGAAGTCAAGAGGAAATGCAACTAAAACGTTTTTCAATTGCTATTGATCCTTCCCATTTCGCTAAGCGATCTAAAATTGAAATTTTTGTATATAAAGAAATTCATTTTCTTGGGTGATTTTTTTCTCTCTGTTAGAGTAAACTAAAAGTTTAAAACAAAAATAAGAATTTAGACTTACGATAAAAATTAAATTATTTTTGTCTTTTATTTTTTAATTTTCAATTCCATTTAAAAATCAAATTTCATCGTTTCACATCACCTTAATTTCAGATCATGTTATGTAATTTTTAAATTGTTAATTACAATTAAAAATCAGATTTTAATTGTCAAATTTAATTGTGCCCTCCGCTGTTATTCACCTTTTAAAAATAAACTTGCGGACACTAAATGATTAATTGATTACGTATTTTTTTTAAAAAGCAAAAATAGAACGTGATTTAAAATGCAAAAACAACATATAGTATTTTTCATCTATAACATTTGAACAGATTTACATTATAGTCTTGTAAATCTTAATGTGTGTGTATAAAATGGGGAAATCCTGATTTTAAGTGAATTATGAACTTCTTTATTGCATAAAATCTATTACAGTACTATTATAAAGCGCTGAAAATATTGAAATTATTAGATGGAAGTCGAACTGCGATAATACGCTATTATTTTAAATATAACGTGAGTATGCGAAATTTATAATATTTAAAGTAATAGAGCATTATCGGAGCTCGATTTCTGATCTAATAATTTTTATTGCATAAAAGAAAACCGCATACAAAGATATTAAGAAGAAACATGAATCGCATAACTTCAAAATCGCATTAAATAAATCCGCATAAAACGAGACCCGGGTGTATTGTTATTTTGTTCTGAATCCCTTCACATTTAACCACTATACTTAGATACTATCATTAATCATCAAGCTTCTAACAAAATTTAACAATTGGCACTCAGAGAATCTGTTTCTCCAAAGTTTATAACTTCAACCATTAATAATTATTAATTAATTCTTCAGGTTTCTGTAGCTCAAGACAGAGTAATATATTGGTATAAGATAGCCATATTTATGACTTCTTGCATATTGACTGAATTACTTTTAATTAACGTTTGTTTTAGCTATTGTATAGTTTTTTCTGCTATTCTATTTGATTCAGGGTGATACAATGGAATTTGGACATGCTTAACCACCCATTCAGCTAAAAAATTCTCAAAGTCAACTGAAGTAACAATAAACCATTATTGAATATAAAACTTTCAGATAAATAATGAACTGAGAATGTTTCTTTTATGTGCTAGAAACTCAAGTTTTCTCAATTTTTGGCCATGATGAAAATTTTTTTGGTGGTATATTTATTTGCTGGTAACTGACACTCTCTGTATCTTTCCAGTACACCACACATAACTGCAAGTGCTTTTACTCTCACTATGCCAGGATGACTATTGTGTTTAACTCCACTACATCAGTATCCTTGAGATAGTATCAGTATTTTTATCAACAGCTAAAACGCAGCTTTTATATGTTGACAATTTGTCCAAAAATTTCAGAGCTGTAGTTATTCTGAAAGAAAGATGAGTATACAAAAATAACACTTCATGAATTATAATAGTTAGGATTTTAATTGTTTCCTCAGATCATCACATGATCACCATCTAGTGTTTAATAAAGTTGCATTAAGATTTAGTTTTGCAAAGAGTTTAGCACTTTCTAAACTGACTAGCATCTCTCTTACATTAGGAATTGGATAAAGATTTCTTGGTAAAGCTTTACTGACAGAGACTTTATAATCACTACATATTCTGAATGGATCATTAGGTTTTGAATTGATAATTATGGCAGTAACTCGTTCTGCATTTTCTATAGGAGTTAATACTATTTTCTTAACAAGGACACACAAAACTTTATTACTTTTAAATCTTGCACGCTTTATAGTGTTGGAGATTTGCACCTTCCCTTGTTCTGGTCTGAATAATTTTGGATACAGAATTTGGATTTTTTTTTTTCTGCTTGTAATTTTCATTTATCAAGCCATTTTTATAGTTAAAAATCATTCACAACCTAAAAATGGTTTTAATTTACTTTTTATGATGAAAAGATCTAATTGCTTATGGCATTAACCACAAATGGCACTTTAACTATCATTATTTTTATATCTCTAACCTTCACATCTGTTTTCATTATCTTTGAATGGTTTTTAATAGTTCTGAATAACAATTTCCAATCTGTCTGAAATAGCCTAGGGCCAATGTCAATTTCCATTGCAATAGGTTTATTGCAGATTTAAATAATTAAGTTGAACGTTATCACTATTCACTTTGGGTATTTTTTCTGAAAATTTTTATTTTTAGTGTGGCAAACTTTTGCTATGTGACCTATTTTACCACAACTTTTTCACATTGCACCTTTCCAATTAGTATTTCACTAAGTGTTCAAATTCCCACAGTGACAGCATTCTTTTTGACAAATTTTCATATTTGGATTTAGGGAGATAGTTTGTTTATTTACATTACTTGCATAAGATACGTGAAATTCTGTAACATGTTTCAAAATTACAATGAGCTGCGAATTACATTATAACTAAGTGCACGACTTCAATTATAGACTGTCCAAAGAAAAATGTAAAAAAAAAAAACAAAACACATGAAAATTCGCAAATTTTATAATATTCAAAAAGCCTTTTTTTTCCCCTCTCGGAGCATCATATGCACATTAAAAAAAGTAAATTTTGTTAATAAATTTTACAGTATGCTAACAGCCCATTTTGTTTCTCAGAGTGCTGTACACTATTATATATATTAATAAAATTGTTTCAGTTTATGTTAAAAGCACATACATTTTATTCTTCTTTTATTACCTTTACTAAATTTAATGTGCAGTACTTTGAGAAATATATTTTTTTGAGTTTAAGTTTTACAAAAATTTAGAATATACACAAAGTTAAATATTGATTTAAAAACGTTAAAATAATTGGATCATAATTTCTTGTTAAAGAAACTAGTCTACTGTATTTCCCAGATTTTGTTTTGTATCAATGCATTTTTCACCTTTAGCTCAATCCTATCCCTCCATCAGTCCAGAAGTCCCTATAACCTCTTATAAACTTTTTCAAGTAAGGCATAGAACACATTTCAATTTAACTTCATACATACATTATTTTTTTAATATTTAAACTAAACTATACTTCATATATGTATTAAATATATTTCACACTTCTATTCCATCACACATTACTGAAACATGATTCAAAGACATGAAAAAGACAAATTATCCCAAAGATGCTATTTCATGCTGAACCAACACTCATCAGTTAGCCCAGACCACAATCTCTTATACATATCTTTATTATTTGTTCAGTATATATAATAGAAAATGACTATAATTTGACAGATTTCAAATTTTCTGCTTTATAAATTTGATACAAATGACTTTATAGAAATATATTAATACCTTTTACTAATCATTTATTAAGTTGGATATTATCCTTAATTCAAATATATATTTTAATGGCTTGATTCTTTGTAGCGTGTCATTCACGCGTCACAGCTGATTCGTTGAAATTTTGTTTTCTTTTTTAAATTGCATGAAAACTATAAGCATGATGTCAACAGAAATCCCAGCATTCGTTGCTGCCTAATTCCATCTTTAAAATGATACATCACAATTTGAAATCGGATAAAATTTGAATTTTTTATTAATATTTTTGTTAATAGGCACATTTAATTTTTTTATATTTTAGTCAATTGACTAGTTTACAAGAGGATGATAAAGGCAGAAAATTTTTATCGGCCTCATTACTAAGTAAAATGGATTAAGAATACGGTGGTATTCGCATTCAAGGCCGTCAATGGGATGTGAACGTAATTGCGGAAAATCGTAAGTATATAATTTTAATTTTTTTAATATTTTAAATTTTTTTTAATTATTTGATAAATGGTAAAATTTATTAATTTGCATTTGTATTGGTGTGTGTGTGTGTAGTATATATATTTGTATTCAAATATAACAAAAGTGGTTTTTGTACAGAGTAATTTTGCGTCTCTGATCCAAGTTTGAGGCAACCTTATTTTATAGTCATAATGACTCTCAAAAGGTTTACTAATTTATTAGTATGTTTATATTTGTATTAGTGTGTTTACTCTTGCATCGTGTTTGTATAATAAGTAATGATTTACATATATAAAGCAGTGCAATGTAAATTTTAAAAACTGATAATCAAATGTGTAGAAAGGTTGCAGATTGCAGTTGGTAAAACAATCACAATATTTACTGGGCATAGAACCATGTGAAAATATAAGCACTTAAAACCAATAGAGAGATTTCAAATGGGGTGTGTATAGTGGTAGCCAAAATGGTTATGCATATACCACATGGTAAAGAATCAAATTCTGATTCTTGCCTATGCCTTGATACTCATGCTGTGGAGTCAGCAGTTTTGCCACATCTTGCATCATATTATTTTCAAACCTATAGTTAGCAAATGAGCTATATGCAAATAAATTATATCTTTGTGGGAAAATAAATATAACAAGATAGCATCACTGGTGTGCATAAAGAACATAAACATCACTGATGTACACAAAAAAAATAAAATGATGAGAGGAAACTCATTTTATCAGTGATACAGACAGTAGCCTACAATTTCTACTTTTAGATAGACAAGAAACCAATTGCTATGATGACAAATGCATATCCACCTTCTGGAAATGATTTGTTTTGTATCTTTTATTAGGATGAATCTTTCTTGTAGACACCTTTGAGATTTGTTAACTTTTGAGTACAAGATAAAAATGAAGAATTCTTATGTGAATAGTCTTGGGAGATTCTGAAGCTATAGATTATCTCAGGTAAGAATATTATATATGGTTTGAAAGATAATTTTGTGAGGAATACAAAGAAATTATCAATGAAGATGTAATTTAAACTTAGTTAATGATAAATTATAAACAAACAATAAAGTAATAATTATGTCGGATGTTGAAATTTCTTTTTTTCCTTATTTTTTAAATGGTAATCACTATTTATCTTAAATTTATTATTTTCCTTAGTTTTTCTAGTTTCTATCAATGTAAAATTTTTTACTCTAACATTATTAAAACTGAAGTTATTGTGAAAATAATGTCTCGGGTCAGTTTTTTTAAAATTCAATATGGCACCTGGAGACTAATTAAGTCATACTTAATAAATAATATATCTAGTGTTATAGAGGTATCATTATCTGACCATTATGTTTCTGTAAGAGAAAGGGCTATTGAGACAGCCCGGAGCATATTTAATAGGACAAGTGACATTTCGCTATTTATTTTATTTTAAAAATAAAAATGTAGTTTTTTTTTCTTCTTGTTCTTATTGTTTCAGTGTATGCATGAGTGAACATACACATTCAGTAAAATATGTCTCCTCAATTTATTATTAATAATATTACTTTTTTTATTTTAATTTTGTTTATACTATAATCTTAATTTATCTATGCATATAATACTTATAAAAAAAAGCATCCATGTTATAAATATGTGTGCTGAAAATTACTGTACATTTGTAATTCAATAAATAAAATGTGTTAGTCAACAAAACATAAGTTTTATACACTATATAAATGTGGGTGTTGAACACGAGATTGGAAAAAATATAGTGTAGTTCAGCTCCACCGTAATTTTATGTTATGCCTTTTTATATAGCTTTGGAAAAGTAAGATTGGAATTGCTAAGAGAAGTTGTCACAAATTTACATCAGATATGCCTTATAATAACTGTTCTAATAAAGTTTGGCCACATAAATATGTACTTGCTAATTAATTCTCTTAGGACTATATCAGTTTTGTAACTATCCTTTCTCTCTTGGCATCTATTACACAAGTGCAAATGGCTATATGTTCGCAAATTCAAAGCCAAAGTGATCTGAAAGTCTTTTTTATAAAAGTCTACATGTTATTTCTGTAATTTTGAGACCTGTATATAAGAGCACAGTAGCAACTTTCATTAATCTTTCATGGAATTAGATTATTTATTTAAATGTTTTACACATATTTGCTACTCCATGGTATTGTTAACAACAAATTTATTTATGCTATATTATGTTGCCAACATTTTGTAATGCTATAACTCTTTTATTTATTTCCAAATTATTATTATTGATTGAAGTTATTAATTCTGGAAATGATGGTTCTTTGACCATATCAATTCTTATGTTTTATTCAAATCTTGGTAGTGAAATTATAATGATTAAACTTGAAGGGATTTGAATGTTTGAACAAAATAACAATATTCCACAATGAAGTAAATTGAATAACTTTTATTTTCAACTAGTAATTAGATAATACAGATAGTATATAACAATGATAATCCTTATCACTGGGAAATGTCTACATATTATTATATAGAAATTGAAATGGAGATAACTGCCTACCAATGAGTTACGTAATGTCAAAAACAATGGAGAAAATTATACCATTCTCTTTTGTTGTTTTTGACATCACATAATTCAGTGGAGATAGTTACTTCCATTTCAGTTGTAGATATTTTAAAAAGTTATGATTATGTATTATTATATATATAATACGTATTAATATAGTACTTATCTGCATTAACATTATGAGTTCTGAGATAAATAGGACTTATAATATAGACCAAGATGGCCTGTAAACAGAGTCAGAGATTTTCTTCCAGACCTTCAGCAAGGATAAACTACAAAAAACTATTACCAACAGATGATATAGGCTCTCAACTATCAAAAAAAACACCAAAGTAATATCTAAGAAATTCCAACAAGAGAATAAAGTTTATGGCTAAGACAACCTTCCAGGTATTTAAGTTAGGAGTGGAGAATGGGAAAATCAAATTCATGCTTGGTTCAAACTCTGACAATGAACAATAGGCTAAATGAAGAGATTTGAACATGGCATAGAGCAAAATAATAATAGATCAATACCCTATATTAGGATTATTCTCTAATGGCAAGTCAGCACCTGAACATGTAAGTACATGAATGGTATGCTCACATCAAAGATTGTATATATAAAATTATGAATTAGAATTTAAACTGGGAATCAAATAAAGCATGCAGATGTCCCAGTTTACCAATTGCAGATACCAGATACAATAGCAAAAGCAAGAAAAGACAATAAATTTTACTGACTGCTGAAAGTCAAAGCTAGTAAATAATCAAACTCTAATAGGATAGATAAAAGCTGATCTTAGCTAGAAGATACTACAAAAATGAATAACAAGTGATGATTATGTTAAGAAAGCTCTGATGTATTAGTTACTGTACAATGATTATCTTGACATAGTGAAAATAAAAACACTCGTTTCGAGTCATGTGTGGTTGCCTGGGATTAGTTCAGATATTAAAAGGTGAAGAGTGTTTGTTACAGGAATTTACACCTTAGCCAAAAATTTAAGTTTTACACAATGCTCAAGAGGATCCCCATTTAAAGGTCATATATTTTTGGTAGTGATTGTTGCTGGTTCTAAATGAGTCAAAATATAAAATCAACAAAAATACAAGTTCAGCAAAAATGATTAGATTGCTAAAAGTAATTTTCTCCATTCACAGATAACCTGAAACTTTATGGTAGCGGTACAGGGTTTACTTCAACAGTTTGAGAACTTCAGCATATCACCCTTAATCAAATGGAATAACCGAAAAAATAACACAATAGCTAAAGCAAACACTAAGTAGAAGTGATACAGTCAATAGGCAAGAAGTCATAAATATAATTATGCTCTACAACATATTACTCCATCTATAGCTAAAGGGAAATCACCTACAGAATTATTAATGGGACAGAAACTTTGAAGTAAACTACCCATACTGATTCCTGGAGAAGATTGCCAACTCAAGTGAGAAAATAAAAACGTGATTGTCTTCAGAAGAGATGGTTAGAAAAAACATTTGACTAAAATCATTACCAGCCAAATTGTGGAAATTAAAACCATTCGTGGATTATGCATTTATTGACATACAAATCCAAATCATAAATCACTGGAAAGTAGCAAAAAAGATCTTCCAATCATTCTCTGAAATGATTATTAATTCATGTGGAGATTTTCCATTATTATATTCTTTACCTAAGTAAATTTTAATTTTTATATTTGGGTATGCATAATATTTCGTTGTTATTTTTAAGACACATACTGAAGTATTCTATTTCTTTTCAGAGAAATTAGATTTTTTCCATTGCTAACACAGATAAAATGACCTTCCAGGTATTTAAAAACTATGTGTGGAACAATGAAAAAAAATCAATGCTCTCTGAAATAGACCGGTGTGTGCTTTATAAATACAACAAAATGTTATGCGCACACACAAAAAAATTCAATTAAACAAAGAATATAATGGAAAACCTCCACATTAACTAATAATCACTTCAGAAAATATTTTAATAAAAATGCATTAGCCATGGGGCCAGTTAAGAAATAGAGGGACTAGTTGACATTACACAATTTATTCCAGTTGAAGGTATGGAAAAAGAGATCTAGGACTCAATTTTCAGGCCTATTCAGTCTTTATTATAAGTTTTATACACCTGCAAAACTATACAGTTATATAATAAAGGATAACATTATGTTTTATAATTATTAGCTGAACATAAAAATCACTTTTAGTTCATTCTAGAGTTTTGTTATTTATTTTATATAATGTTTGAATCATTTCACACTAGCTACTACTGTTTAATTGTCATGCTTCGAATTAAACATAATAAATATGTTAAAGTGTTTCTGGAATATGTGGTGAATATTACGTAAATCTCATTATAAAAAACCCAGCGACGGAACTTCCAAAAGGTTACTTTTTTTTATAGAAAGAATAAGTTCCTTTCTCTTAATTTCTAAAGACTTATTCAACAATGTTTTAAAATATTTCATCATTACAAATTGTAATTCTTAAAAAACTGACTATAGAGGATATTAATAATCATCTTCAAATATGTAGGATCATTACTATAAAAACGTAAATAAACGGCTCTCTGTTGATTTTTTATATATATTAGTTCCAAGAATTTTATTACTGTAAATAATATTAACATCAACAGATCTTTTCTCTCTTGAACTCATTATGATTCTTTTTTACGTTTCAAATCATGGGAAGAAAGATTGTTTACGATATGTTATGTTTTTGTTAAAAACAATATTAAATGCTATATATAAATATTTTAATTCGGAATATAATTATTATTAAACAGGCTGATGATTCTTATATTAGACTGTTATAAATGTTTTAAGATATTTACCATAAAATAAGATAGAGTATTTATAGGCAAACTCTTGCCTTTTGTAAATGTAAAATGTAGATGTTGAACATTATTTTTTCGTATCATTTATGAAATTAAAATAGTATTGCCAATATAAATAATTTATTTTGTATTAGATGTATTTACTTTTTATATTCAAAATCATATTCATCTATAATTGTTAGTGAAATAATATTTTAGTTTAACAAAAATATTACTTTATGTTAATTGTATATATTTTTCTTTTTAATTAATAAAACTTTTAATTAAAAACAAAGTCATTCACATGGAAACAAAAGATAAATAAAAATTGATGCTTATAATAATAAAATCAAGTCTAAAAACAAAGTCATTCACATGGAAACAAAAGATAAATAAAAATTGATGCTTATAATAATAAAATCAAGTCTAAGTAATTATATAATAAATTAGCAAATAATTTTTTCAATTTTTACCCAACATGTCTGCTGATTCAATAATATTGGTATCCAAATCAGCCCAAAATAATCTACGTTCAGCGTAGTCAATAGTTAAGCCATTAGCACGACCAACATTACCAATCAATATGATTCTCTTTGTTCCATCCATTGCTGCACGTTCTATTTTTGGAACTCCACCCCAATCTGTCCAATACATAAACCTTAAAAAACAATAAAAGAAAAATTTCATATATATATAGTTCCATATTTAAAATTTTTATTATGTATATATACACATAATAGTATAACAATACATAAAAAGATAGCATATCATTAATTTATATTCCTATACTTCAAAAACTGGGCAAAATTAAAGATGTGATCTTAAATCTTTCAAAATGGTTTTTGAATTTATTATTTTAAAATAAGTTTAATTTCCTTTAATATTTTTTATTTAATCTTAAAATACAAAAACATTAAAAATAAATAAATACTATACAGAACTCTTTATTAGAATACATATATTAGAAAATAAAGTAATATCACAGTTCAATAAATACTTATAAATATAGCATCATGTTCTTTGTGTGTTTGTTTCTGTCTTAAGCCTAGAAAAATCTATTCGTTTTTACTTTATCATGAAGACTTATTTAATTCATGGTCAATACTGTAATTGATCTTCAAAAAAGATTACATTTAATTGCTAAATAAAGAAAATCATTAAGTAAGTTAATTGTTTGAAGATTAACTAAAAAAAGTTTTCTATATCTTCAAAAACCATTGCATCAAACTGTTAAGTAAAGTGGAAGCTGAATAAGTTGATCTGATCTGGACTTTAAACAAGAAAGTAAAAATGGGGCAAAAAACATCAATGCATAATAAACTATTGTTTTAATTAAATTAATATAAATATGTTTAATACAGTGTGACAGTAAACTATGCTGTATTTTGCTACATGACTTCAATTACATGTGATCCAAAGAAAAATATAAACAAACAAACAAAAAGCCGATAAAATTTGAAAATTTTACAATATTTGAGTAACCATTTTTCCTTCTATGGACACTATACACCATCATGTTAAAAAAAAAAAAAAAGAAATTTGTAAATAAACTTTACTGTATGCCAGTAGCAGAACTACTTAGACAATTATAAAATTTCTTCTGTTTATATTGAAAGCATATACATTTAATTCTTTATTACCTTTTCCAAATTTGATTGCAGTATTTTATGTAATAAAATACTTTCTAAGAATAATACTGAAAGTTTTACAAAATTTTAAAACATAAAGTTAATAGTAACTTAAACAAAAAAAAGAGTTCATATTTGAAGTTCTAAATTGGATTAATAATGAAATTGTAGCTATTACCAATGAGAAATTTTACAAGATGATGTTTGTTAGGACAGTAAGATTTATAAGAAAACCTACAAGTATGGACTTCTATTAGACTACTTTTTAAATATATTACTGTGAATTAATATTGCATGCATTTAGTTAAATCATTTGTATTTATATAAAGGCTTTAGAGTTTTATATTTAAAATCTAAATAATTTAGCCAAAACGATGTAATTTAATTAAAATAAATCAATCTATTTTCATTCTATCTTTTTAGCTATGTTTGACCTAAATATATTTCCCATTATCTAACAGGGATTCATATTTGAAATATTAACTTCAACAATAAGAAGAGCTTTAATTAATTTTTGTTCACTGATAACTACAGATTTGATATAATATATGTTGGATTTTTTGTTCTACACTGCAAATTAACGATTTCACATACTGTTTTAGCATTAACATTAATTTTAGGAGATCTGTAACTTTGCATAAAACTTTCTTTTTTATTCCAGTTATTTTTTAACAATATTAATAGAGCAATTATAATTTTTATTCTTGAGAGACAAAAAACCCATCTCCATTTCACAAAATAAAATTATAATATAGTTCTATAAAACTATATAATTCAATGCTGTCTTTTCATAATATTATCAAAAGTAGGTTTTCATTGATTTGAGAAACAGGAGAATTCATTTTAATTTATCTGTGATTATCCTATTTTATGAGTACTGCTATCAAATTTATTAAAAATGATTGGACTGAAGGGTCCCAACTTTCTGCTTTGTATTGAAATATTCTTTAGTGTTGAAATTTTCAAAATCATCAAAATACATTTTTTGAGATCCAACCAATCTTTTAAAATCTGGCCAGAATAAGTAGCATTTGTCATAATAGCTTGGAGCTGCTTTTATCATATATTTCTTAATAACAATCACTAAAGTATCACTTCTTCTCTCTTGACTGTTGCTAGTATTTAGAATTTCAAATTTCAAAACAATTTTCAAAGAGAAAAAGGTTATTACATTAAAATTAAACTAGTAACAAATACAAACCAATACGATTAGTCTAAATATCCTGATGTGACAAATTTATCTTAAACTTAAAATCTACAAGATAATTTTTTTGGATTTTTTTGAAGAATTAAGATTAAAAAAAAAAAGATACCCTTCACTAGGATCCAATGCCAGAGAACGGGGATTTTCCACATCTTTCCAAATAAGAACTTTTCTAGATGTTCCATCCAATCTTGCAACTTCAATCCTATTAGAACCCATATCTGCCCAATAAATATTACGAGCAACCCAATCAACAGCCATACCTTCAGGATATTCCAAACCAAATTCCACTATGTGCTCCATATTGCTTCCATTCATAAAAGCTCTACTGATGGCCTATAAAATTAAAATAAATATATGCTTTTTGTATACAATTCAAAATTAGCACAAATTATGTCATATATAAACAAGTCTAAAAATTATAGCAACATAATTAAGAATTATATAATATCTTCCCACATTAAACAGCCTTCTTTTTAAAAAAGACTGCTGCACAATCAATGAGGATACTTTTAGGAACTCTTGCTAAATGAGCAATACTATCACTCATCAGATGATCTCTTTAAAGCTGCATTGCATGGTTTAACATGGATGGATATTGTTTCTTTAAACTTTGTAATAACACTGCTGAAACAATTTTACAGTAATGCTTCAAATGCAATCTATTTATAGGGTTCTCTTGAGCTTTGACCATCATTTACAATTATTTGAATTCATTTTTCCATAATCAGATACATTGTCAAAACATTAAATTTCTTCAATTTAATCAATTTATTTTATACAATTCAACTTTCAATTCCTTTTCTAATAATGGCATCCTCAATTTTCTAATTTTTTCTAAAAGTACAGAAAGTTGATAAACATACAGCAGTTTAGATATATAATATAAATATTTGATGACCATTTTAGCTCAAATTTTGTATTTTATATATATTTTTATACCCTCGAATGAATATAGATAGATATTTAATCTTATTAAATTTACAATTAGTCAGAATATATAAAAATCAAAAAATATATATATATACTTTATAAAATAAAAATTATCACTAATTGCAGAATAAAATAACCAATTTTTTTTGTTAGTGGATTAAATCTATTTGAAAAATAATACTTTCTTAAGTAGCAATCTATTTTCCTATTCCAATTCTGACTCCTTGTATAAGTTTGGATAATAAATAAATGCCAGTGCTTAATATAACTATGGAAGCAAGTTGGTTTAAATTCAAAACATTAAAGTGTTTTTAAATTTCAGGCAAATGGCTGCTGGAAAGTGCATTAAGTTCAAAAAATCCAGCTGCATTAAATTCCAGATCCAAGTCTTCACTGACGAAAATCATAAACTATAAACTAGTCTACGATATGAATAGAACACACACTGGATAGGGATTTAATAAGCACTATTCAAACTTACATAAGATGGGAAAAACTAATATAGAAAAAATAAATTTGCTATTTAAAATTAATGTACAGGCAGAAATCATATGATATTTTGTTGATATTAAGATAATTCTTTTTCTTGTAGAATATTATTTTGTAGAAAAATTAAAATCAGTGATATTATTATTTTAAAATATTTTCATTCAATATAAATTTTTGTGTAAAAAAGAGGGTGCTAGACCTATATACAGATAAGTTTTTTTTTCCATTATTGAATCAATTTAAATATAACTATAAAAAAATTATACATTCAAAAATAAAATTATAATTTTATTAATTCTTTTCCAAGAAACTATAATGTGTTGTAAACTTATAAAAATTCTTAAAATAGTAGTTATTTTTTTCAGACCTAATGCTAAAAATTAACATTTTAAAAATAAAATAAATATTCTCTCTTGGAATATTATTGGAGTTAGAGTAAGTTGAAAATCATTGTCATATATTAATGATTTAATTTAGTTTTAACATTGTATTATCTATTCTAATTCCATATTGTAATGTACTATTATATGATTATTGACTTATTGTGTCATCAGTATTTGTAATCAATCATATTTCTTTAATCTTTCCTATCATTTTATTCTCCACATACATTTTTAATTTTTGCTGGGTGAAAAACATAATCTGCTTCTTGTTCATGTTTTAGGAATATCCTTTTTTCCCTTAGATCTTTTATATAATTATATAAATTGAGTAATCAGGGATTAATGGGCAAAGAAAAAAATGGATGCCAAGCCAATATTCTTGAACATGAACAGGCAGCACCATCATGTTTTTGATCCAGGAAAGATTAAATTACTTGTGAAGAATGAAATGATAAGAATAATTATAAGAATGGTTCTTTTCAAATTAAAATGACATAATAAATGAATAATCAAATAATATTAAAATTAGTACAGCAAGTAATTTAAATAAATAAGTCAATTATAATGATAAAGTAAAATCATTAATGTCATGAATATATATCCTAAGACTTTGAAAGACAGCTTAGATAAAATAAATCAATTCTGTTTCAAAGTTTTATTATATTATATATATGAAAAAGTATTATTATTATATATACATGTATCATTAGCAATCTTCATAAAACAGTAAGACCATATTAATTCCAAAAAATGGGGGGAAAAAAAACAATGAAATCATCTTTGTGATCACAACACAAACTAATCCATGAATTGTAAATAATATTCTTATATCTTCTCCTTTATTTTTTTTTTTGCATTCTTCATAGATATTACTTTTTATAAATCTCCACATATACACTCCAATGCAAATTTTTTTTATACTAATTCCTTTAATTTTCTAATGGTTTCGACTGTCCTGCAGTCTTCATCAGAGCTACAACATTTAAACATATAAAAATATATATTTTATATATTATTATTCATAATCATATTTTTTTTAACCCTATATCTTTACTTCCCTCTTTTTTTTACTAATTATTAGTTTTTCATTACTTCTTTATTATTTCTACTTTTTATTTTTTATCTTTTCCTACTATCATTCTACATTACACTCTAAATTATCACCTTTTTATTTTACTTTTAATACCTATAAATCTAATTCCTTTCCTTCTTTTCTATTATTTATCTATACTTATTCTTTTATCAATAATTTTTATTCCTATCTTTATTCCCTTTTATAATTCACTTATTCATTTTACTCACCATTTGAATAACCTTCCTTTCTTTTTAAATTAATAACTGACTTTTCAAAATCCTTAGCTTCTTTTTCATATACTCCTTTAATACAACTCTCTCTATTATCAATTTCTTTAAGTTTTTATCCTATTAAAACTTTATATATACACACCTGGATCTTGTTTTATGCTAATTTTTTTGATGCGATTTTGAAGTTATGCGATTCATGTTTCTTCTTAATATCTTTTTATGTGATAAAGAAGTTCATATTTCACTATATTTATTAGATATCAGGAAAGTTATTAATAACTTATTTTGACTTGAAATTTTTTTTCCCCAAAAATATAATGTTATATTAGCAGCTAATGTGAATATGGCCTGAAGCTATTTAAGAATCTTAGCTTCTACGTAAATAACCTATTTATACTTATGAATAAATAATAATGGATTTATACTTATGAGTATAAAAATATCACAATAAATATTCAAAAATTTTAAACTTTTAAAACATATTTTGTTAGATATAACAGAAATATTTTTTTTAGATTTTTAAAAATAATCAGAAATAACAAAGATTTTGTAAACTGAAAATAATCTTTCTAATAATATATAATCTTTTTGTTTTGATTGCGATCTCGTTTTTTAAATATAGAAACAAAATGTGAACATTAAAAATTTATTTCAGTAGTAAACAAAAATATCTATCAAATGAAGGCAAATTTATTATTTTCTGTTGAATAATAATCATTTAATCATAGATTTTACATCGATGTGTGATACAAAAAAAAATCTCAGATAATGCCGAAATCTGAGTTTGCTTCAATGAACAACCTCTTAGATTCCAACAAGAGTTAAATAGTTGTTTGTCTGGATATCGTGAGTATTATAAACAATTAGTAAAATAATCATCTCAAAGTTTAAACACAGATTATATTGGCGACAGAAAACCATTAATACAGCACAAGACTGAAGGTGGCGCTAGTTGTATTCACTTCCTCTTGTGACGAATCTGATTTCTTACCAGTTCACAAACGAACCTCATATTGTCAAATCGTGATAACGATTAAAATATGTATGAAAAATTTAAAATTAAATACTGTAGTTAATAAAAAAACTTTATCTTGTATCAATTTTTTCAAATATTTTAAATTTTTTATGTCATACTTTATTTCCTTATTTTTTTATGTGAATTTGTTAGTTGGGGAAAGCTGTCCTGCCACTGCTAGAGACGTCATTTCTGCAAAAATTGCAGAAATATTCAGAGTAGGGGCCCAAAAGCAGATGACGCAAGTTCCAGCCGCTAGATGGCGCTGTTCACCATGCGTACACACAGAAACATTGTCAAGTAGCAGCCAGCACTACTGCCCGCTTGGTGGCGCTGTTAGCCATAGGTAAACCGATCCAGCTTACATCGTCTGCTAAACAGCAACTACCCAGCAATCTAGCCCACTAGGTGGTGCTGTTTCTCCATGCTATGCACGGAAAAACGGCACCGTTTAGAAGCGATATTTACACTCGCTTGCTAGTTGGGTTTTATATGCACGTACTTAAAAAATACATAGCGTGTAATGTGAAGGTGTGATTAATATATAAACCAGAACTATTTAAATCTGCGTTCAGACTTAATACGGTTACGTTGAATTACACTCTTTGATAAATCTATGTATTTTTAAATTATTTTCTTTTAAAAATCGATCTTTTTTTTTTCTCTAAAAATGTTTTTTCTTTTTTTAAAAAAGTAATTTTTACAACTTCTATTTTACTGCAATCTTTCAAAACTGCTAAAAATCGGTCTGGCAGTATTTCTTTCTGAACTTCGTTGTTTTGATTGTTTGTAAAACTTTTAAAATAATACATATTACATTTCGGTTTATAAATCTTTCAATTACTATTTCACAAACGTGTTATTTTAAAAAGGTAAATTTGCGTTTTGTTACACGGAAACAATAATTCGAATTTATAACACACGGAAACAATAATTCGAATTTATAAACCATTCAAAGTTTACTATCTTTGCTAAAAAATAAATTTATTAAAATTAATGTGTGCAAGCAATAAAACATCAAACAGATTAGAGAGTACGACCCCTATAACACTGTAATAAGTATGGAAAAGTAAGATATTATACAGACTCAGGAAAAAAAAAAGATTTAGAGCAAAAGCTAATGACAAAGATAGCTCCATCTCACATGTGGTTTCTTCCTGGGTCTTCTACAATCTCTTGGAATCCAGTTTAAGATTTCAATTGTCCATCTATTATCATCTCTTCTAGCAATATGTCCAGCCCAACTCCACTTTAATCTTTTCAATGAAATCAGTTACACCTTATTGTTCTCTTACTGATATATTGCGTTTTTGATCTCTTCTTGTTACTCCCAATATACATCTCTCCATACTTCTTTGAGTGGTCCGAAGTCTGTATTGCTCTTCTATTAAGTGTCCAAGTCTCAGATCCATAAGTAAGAACAGGTAAAACACATTTATTAAAAATCTTCCTTTACAAACACATAGGCATATTTCCTTTTAGTATCAAGTTATTTCTACCAAAAGCACTCCAACCAAGTTTAATTCTATGATTAATTTCATCCATTATGTTTCCATCTGTATTAATAATCTGACCAAGACATTTGTAGCTGTTAACTTCTTCTAACTCATCATAAACAATCTTTATTTTCATATTTTGAGAAAATCCATTAAACATTACTTTAGTCATTTTAACATTAATCTTTAGTCCTACTTTCATCTGATAACTACTGCAACATTTCCTGTAGATCTAAAGCATTATTAGCAAAAACAACTACATCATCTGCAAAATCTAAATGACTTAAATAATCTCCATTTACTTTCACTCCTTTAGCTTCCCATTTTAATCCATAAAATACTTCTTGCAGCACTGCTGTAAAAAGTTTTGGAGATATGGAGTCATCCTGCTTTACACCCTTCTCAATGTTGACTTTCATAGTATCATTATGCAATCTAATTGTTGCTGTTGCATTTTTATAAATATTCTTTAAAATATAACAATATCTTGGATCTATACCTTGATGATCTAATGCTTTAATCACTGATGAAATGTTTATAGAATCAAATGCCTTTTCATAATCTACAAATCCAAAGCATAATGGCAACTCATATTCATTTGTCCTTTCTATAACTTCTCTCAATACCTGGATATGATCTACTGTACTAAAACTACTTTTAAATCCAGCTTGTTCTCTTGGTTGGTGGAAATCCAATGTTCTCTGTAGACGAGTTGTAATTATCTTGGTAAAAATTTTGTATAAAACTGATAAAAGGCTGATAAGTCTGTAATTTCTAATATCTTCTTTATCACCTTTTTTAAATATTAATATTAATACTACATTCCCCAAGCACCTGCTACATCTTTATCATTTAGACATTTGATATATAACTTTACTAAAAAAAATTCTATTTCTTCACCTGCTTCTTTTAATATATCAATTATAATTCCACCATTACCTGGAGCCTTTCCTTTCTTCATACATTTAATTGCATATCTCACTTCCTCATTTAAAATTCTGGGCAATTCAGAAGATGTAATAGATATAGGAGATACTTGTTCTTTATTACTATATAATTCTTGATAAAAAGTCTTCTATCCATTTCATGATGTCATCTCTCTTTTTAGTAATAATTCCATCTTTTTTTTCTTATTGCAGATATAAATTTTCTACCAATACCAAAATGTTGTTTTACATTCGTGAGACTTTTATTCTCTTCTACAGCTTTCCTTGCTAGTTCACAGTTATAGTTTCTTATATCATATTCAACTTTTTTCTGCACCATTTTATAAAATTTAAGGTATTCAATCCTTTTTATCTTTCAAAGGAAATTTTATTCACAAACTATAAGAATCATTTACAAAAAGGACATTTACATATCAAACTCAAAGGAGACCAGTCAACAAAATCAGAGGTTAGACTTGTATATATAAACAAAAAACAATTAATTTCATATCAATTACATTAAGACATTAGTTATCACCAGAAATTGAAGACATATAACTTCCCATTCCAGAAATCATAGTAGTGGCCCATTTACATTAATCTGATCATGTATATCACATATGTGATGGTGTTAGTCAATTCAAACACATATAAGTTTGTTTAATTTATGAACATGTGGACAATGATTAAAACCATATTTGGCTATTTAGTCTATAGAGCTTTATCTTATCAAGTGAAGAGCATTTCCAATATTTCTGTGTGTATTAATTTAACATTTTAAATATTGAGAGATTAATCATTGTGAACAATATATGAAAACCATACACTTTACTTGTAGATCATGAAGTTAGCCAATCCAATATAGGGATCACATTGATAAAAATTACTTAAAAGCAGGTTTTCATAGAATACGTAAGACTGAAAATTACATGAAATATATCATAGATTCATTACAGTAAACAAATCAGTTACCATTAAGCATTATTAAAGCAGTCTTAATATATTCATTGGGTCATTGATTAAAACTGACCCATTAATCAAATGAAAGCCCTTTCCTATTATTCATCAATTAGATGAATAACTTTATAATGGCATTTTCTAGTTCTTGGATCTCTTCCATATAAAGCTTATCTAGAATGTTTTAGGTAAATGGTTCATTCAAATTTTCTCAGTATCTGTGGATTTACAACTTTATATTCTTTTCATCATCGGTACTACACTTCTTTTCTTCATAAATTCTCTAGTCTCAGTAAAAATTTTATTGGTCAATTGGCTTTTTTCTACTAGCTATCTTTACTGCAGTTTTTAAAAGTGTATCAGTTATTTTCATATTAATTTCATTCAAATCTGAATCATGTTCAAAATCTACTAATACTTGAAACCGATTTGTAAGTTCTAATTTAAATTCATTAGAATGTTTCTGAAGATTAGGAATAGCAACTATAAATATTGT
Source organism: Epiperipatus broadwayi (assembly GCA_028023455.1). NCBI lineage: Eukaryota > Metazoa > Onychophora > Udeonychophora > Euonychophora > Peripatidae > Epiperipatus > Epiperipatus broadwayi. The sequence goes on along the minus strand of JAQFVV010000097.1, from coordinate 3,234,990 downwards.
TTTTCTTACTAATTTTTGTCTCTCTAGTTGTGCATTAACACATATCTTACATCTTACTAATCGATGATCACTTCCCATGTTAAATTTATTAAGAACATTACAATCTTGAAATATGTATTTTCTGTTAGTCAAAATATATTCCAATTCTGCTGTAACTTCATTTGGATGTTTCCATGTTTATTTCCTTTTAACATTTTTCTCAAAAAAGAATTCATAATATAAAGTTTTTCTTTTTCTGCAAATTCCACAAGTCTATGTCCTCTCTCATTTCTATTACCATAACCAAAATTACCTACAGCACTTTCATCTTTAATTTGTTTACCAATTCTAGCATTAAAGTCTCCCATAACAATTTTAAAATGTTGTTTACTCTGACCAAAAGCCTTTTGTATATCCATATAAAAATCTTCTACTGCTTCATCACTATGAAAATTTGTTGGGGCATAAACCTGAATTATCTCCATTTGGTATCTGCTATTAAGTTGTATAACTAATCTTGCCACTCTGTTCAATACACCATCAATCTAGATAACATTGTTCTTCACTTTTTATTTACAATAAATCCTACTCCACTTGTATTTCCAATATTTGTACCTTTATAATAGAGTACATGTCCATTTTTTAAATCAATTGTCTCTTCACCTTTTCTTCTAACTTCACAAAGTCCAATAATGTCCCATTGAATATAAGACACTTCTTCTAATTCTTGCAATCTTCCTTCACTTGAAAGTGATCTGCAGTTGTAAGTACCTAAATAAAAAGTCATCATCAAATGGCAGCCTGGCTCTTGCAATCTTCCTTCACTTGAAAGTGATCTGCAGTTGTAAGTAATACCTAAATAAAAAAAGTCATCATCAAATGGCAGCCTGGGTCCACAATCAGGGGATTCTTAGCACGCTCAGCCTTCGGCCAACAACTGCTGCCTTGGTTGGTGACTTTACAGTCTCCTGGGAATAAGGGCCATGATTTATTTTTGTCTGTCATAATTGTATATATATATTGGAAAAATATTTATCATTTACACAAGCATTCATTCTGCCTTATCAAGCAACTGAGAAGAAAGTCAATGGTGTTTCTTGATCTTAAACTCAGAGGTAAAAATCCAATAACCTCATCATGCTGGCTAATGTGTGTTGGTGAGCAGCCCATCAATGTTTATATACTATATGAATAATCACATAGTAATAACAGCTGCAATGACAAGAACGTGTGGAGTGGACATTAAGAATTTGCCCTGCTCTGTTCCTTTAAGGCCTCCAAGAGGAATCAAAGGGTTCCTTTCAATTAATAGCAAACTCCTTTCTGCAGCCAAAACAAGATAAAAGGAATTATTCTTATACTGCACTTTTAGGGCCTAAAGTAAATAATTTATGTATATATAAAAAAAAATGATAGAATTTTTTAGTCTGATAAATACAAAATACATTAGATCTAAGGAACTATAAAGGTAAATGCTACTTTATAGTTAATTCTGATTGATAATTTGGAACTATGTTAAATGTCATTTCTATCACATCTATGAAAATGTTTGTAAAGTTGAACTGAATCTCAGAAAAGCAAAATTACCAATCTCAAGTTGAGACCAAAAATAGAATGTCATTTTTATTATATGTCTAGTAAAAAAAAGTATTATGAAGTTTCTCAATAATATCTGGATATATTCTCTATGCATAGTGGATAAATGTACAGTTATTGTAGATGATTGCAATAATAATTGAATATTAAATGTGTAATGAAGCCACTGATGATATGGAAGAAAATCATGAAAACTTAGATGATATAAGATTTTTTAAAGAGAATTCTCAAAATTTATTTATAAACATATTAGAAAAAAACTGTAATTCATTATGAATAAATATATCACATGAACAGTTGTTGCAAGTATGAAAATCTACTTAAGTAATTAAGGATGGCAATAAATTTGTAACCTCCTGGGTGCAGACAATTTCTTGCATTAAATCAAATCTTAATGATTAATCAAAGCAAATAATAGTTTATTAGTTGATATTGTGAAGTTGGTAAATATTTAAGTGTCTCTGTTGGGTGATATATATTAAAATTTGTCCATTTAGAAATTCATTTATAGATTCTTTAAACCACCTAACTATTCACAAGCATTACATTAAAAAATCTGTAGAGATTCTAACCAGTAAATAAATCCAAGTATATTTATTATCTCCTTTAAGTTTGCCACTGTTTTCTGTTTGATCACAACCCATAAGTTAATAATTGTTGAAATCTACCAAAAATGCTATAATACATCATAATGGCAATTCTAGAGATATCATTCAGGTATAATTTTAAGTCACTATGAATTCTTTATGAACTTTCATTTTAGTATTGGTTATTAGAATTTGTTATAATCCTACAAATGGTCTAAATAGTACTTTCATTGAGATACATTCCACTCTTTGCAACTGTAAAAAAGGACAACAAAATTTGAACGACTGTTATAATTTTTCAAAAATCTTTTTAAAATAACACGATTGTGAAATAGTAATTTCCACTAACTTTTATACTAATACAAATTATATTTTGGTTTATAGATCTTTCAATATTTTATAAAAAATGGCAAAGCTTCTTAAAGTCTGGGAATTGCCAGCCACAGAAAAGGAAGCTATTGCATTTTTACAGACTGAAAACATTTTGCCACAGAACAGAAAATGTTCTTGTGGCAAAGACATGACTCTGCATTCTTAATGCAGATGGTGTCTTTATTGCAATGCCTGTGCCTGCAAGAAAAGTCATTTAATTCATGAAAGCACAAGGTTCGAAAGCTCCAGGATCCCCTTTTTGACAGATGTACATCTCCTATACTACTGGAATAGAGATGACCTTTCAGACCAATGTGGTCATGAAGATCTACAACTGTCCAGCAAGGCCTTAGTAAGCTGGAACAATGGGATAAGAGAACTGTGCAGTGAAAACCTGCTGTGCCACATAGGATGTCTAATCGGTGGTCCCAATAAAATTGTGGAGGTGGACAAAACCCTGTTTAGCAGGAATAAAAACCATCAGGGTTGTATGCTTCCCCCACAATGGATATTCGGAGGTGTGTGCTGTGACACAGGGAAATGCTTTGACATGTGTGTTCCATGTACATCTGCAAGCACACTACTCAACACAAATGTGATAACATACAGCCAGGATCCATTATATACTCAGACTGCTGGAAGAGGTACAGAATGTCTGACCTTGAGGATGCAGATTTTAGCCACATGATAGACAACTACCGCTACAACTTTGTTGACCTGACAACTGGCACTCACACACAGAACACTGAGCATCTGTGGGGGCTGTTAAAGTGGTGAAACAAAAAACAGTGTGGCACAGCCCACCAAAACCTCAACAACTATCTAGTGGAATTTATGGGGGGATGCTTACACAAGGGAGGTTTGTTCAGTGCTCTTCTAGCTGAAATGCGTCTGCAACAGTTGGATGGTGATTCAGCTCCTGCACAGGTACTTTTTTTGTAGATGTGTTTTATAGTAATGAAATGGTTTGTATTAATGTCTATATTGATGGTACCATATTGATTTAATTTTTGTTTTGTTTTTTATTTTTTAGAACTCAACAAGACCCAACTAACATTGCAGGTGTTCTTTTTCTTTCTTTAAAATGGTTTTTTTCTTAATAAACTTGTTATTTTTCCATTAAAATTGTCTTCACTTTCATTAAAATAGTTATTTTACAATTGCATATCTTACGGCTTGCTTGAAAAGTGTGTGTGTGTAAATGTTATAATTTTTCAAATGTCAAATAAGTCCGTTATGTTTTCCGTATAATTTTTTTTTTAACAGTTGAACTGTGTGTGTATATCTCATAGTGTATGTGTGCATTGGCCATATGTAATTTTGGGGATTACAATGGGAAGCTAAAGGAATGAAAGTAAATGGTTGACATACAATATCAAGACTGCATTCTTCTTAAAGACAAAATTATTTCCTAAATTCTAACTTCTACAATGATCCTGATATCTCCACTATATCTTCACTAAATCATCTAACCCTATTACACAATTAACCTATTGTGACAATAAAACCTAGATCTTAACTTTTTACTTATGGATTCAGCCTTGCTTGTGGTAACCATAATGAATATTAAAGATATTAATCCACAATTAAAAGTTCACAAACTAATTTTTTTTTTGTTATAATCCATTTGCTTTTCAATAATGTACAAATCTGAAACATGCTCATATTTTGGCTTATTCAAAATAATAGATGAATGACAGACCAGCAATGGGCATCATTATCTTGTTTAATTTGAAAAATGTCTCTGGTCTGATTTATCTTTAAGAATTATTGGCTTTGTTATAATTATACATGTATTCAAATATTAATACTACTTTCCTGACATTTTCATAATACATCATTAAAACCAAAGATGTCATTATATTTATTTTTTAATTTCACAATGTAGTCAAACTCTAAATGATTACATGCATTTTGCATGCAACATTTATGCAAACTATCATTTTTATTCCACTTCTCAGTACTAAACAGTTCTTACAGATTGTATTGTTGACAACTTCTCAGCCTCATTACTTGATCGCCTATTTCTCTCTTCATCACTTGCAGCAGTCTACATAAGTAAAGTTCATTCTTTTTTTTTCTCTGATATTATATGATCAATCTTAGATTACAATTATAACAAAATCTAATAACCATTACTAAAATAAAGGTTCATAAAGGATTCATAGTGACTTAAAATTATATCTGAATGATATCTCTAGAATTGTCATTATGATGTATTATAGCATTTTTCAGTACATTTCAACAATTATTAACATATGGGGTTGTGGTCAAACAGATGGAAACATAATGGATGAAATTAATCATAGAATTAAACTTGGTTGGAGTGCTTTTGGTAGAAATAACTTGATACTAAAAGGAAATATGCCTATGTGTTTGAAAAGGAAGGTTTTTAATGAATGTGTTTTGCCAGTTCTTACTTATGGATCTGAGATTTGGATACTTAATAAAAGAGCAATACAGAGACTTCAGACCACTCAAAGAAGTATGGAAAGATGCATGTTGGGAGTAACAAGAAGAGATCAAAAATGCAATATATGGGTAAGAGAGCAAACAGGTGTTACTGACCTCATTGAAAAAATTAAAAGACTGCAGTGTAGTTGGGCTGGACATATTGCTAGAAGAGATAATAATAGATGGACAATTGAAATCTTAAACTGGATTCCAAGAGATTGTAAATACCTAGAAAGAGACCACATGTGAGATGGGTGGATGAAATAAAGTGTGCAGGGTGATGTGGGGAAAAGAAGCTAAAGATCAGAGAAGATGGATTGCAAGAGTTAGAAGAAAAACTATCTTATATTAAATGGGACATTATTGGACTTTGTGAAGTTAGAAGAAAAGGTGAAGAGACAATTGTTTTAAAAAGTGAACATGTACTCTACTATAAAGGCACAAATATTGGAAATACAAGTGGAGTAGGATTCATTATAAATAAAAAGTGGAAGAACAACATTGTGGAGATTGATGGTGTATCGGACAGAGTGGCAAGATTAGTTATACAACTTAATAGCAGATAGCAAATGCAGATAATTCAGGTTTATGCCCCAACAAGTTCTCAAAAGTGATGAAGTAGTAGAAGATTTTTATATGGATGCACAAAAGGCTTTTGATCAGAGTAAACAACATTTTAAAATTTTTATAGGAGACTTTAATGCTAGAATTGGTAAACAAATGAAAGATGAAAGTGCTGTAGGTAATTTTGGTTATGATAATAGAAAATGAGAGAGGACATAGATTTGTGGAGTTTGCAGGAAAAGGAAAACTTTATATTATGAATTATTATTTTGAGAAAAATGTTAAAAGGAAATGGACATGGAAGCATCCAAATGAAGGTACAGCAGAATTGGATTATATTTTGACTAACAGAAAATACATATTTCAAGATTGTAATGTTCTTAATAAATTTAACACAGGAAGTGATCATCGATTAGTAAGATGTGAAATAGATGTTAATGCAAAACTAGAGAGAGAAAAATTATTAAGAAAAACAATATTTACAGTTGATATTCCTAATTTTCAGAAACATTCTAATGAATTTAAATTAGAACTTACAAATAGGTTTCAAGTATTAGTAGATTTTGAACATGATTCAGATTTGAATAAAATTAATATGAAAACAACTGGTACACTTTTAAAAACTGCAACAAAAATAGCTGGTTTAAAAAAGCAGCACTTGACCAATAACATTTTTACTGAGACTAGAGAATTTATGAAGAAAAGAAGGAATAGGAAAATATACAAAAATGATGTGTTAAAAAGGATTGAATATGTTGAATTTTGTAAAATGATGTGGATAAGAGTTGAAAATGGATATAAGAAAGTATAACTGTGAACTAGCAAGGAAAGCAGTAGAAGAGAATGAAAGTCTCAAGAATGTAAAACAACATTTTGGTATTGGTAGGAAATTTATATCTGCAATAAGAAAAAAAGCTGGAATTATTACTAAAAAAAGAGATGACATCATGAAATGGATAGAAGACTTTTATCAACAATTATATAGTAGTAAAAAACAAATACCTTCTATATCTATTACATCTTCTGAATTGCCCAGAATTTTAAATGAAGAAGTGAGACATACAATTAAATATATGAAGAAAGAAAAGGCTCCAGGTAATGGTAGAATTATAATTGATATATTAAAAGAAGCAGGTGAAAAAATAGAAAGGTAATGGTAGAATTATAATTGATATATTAAAAAAAGCAGGTGAAAAAAATAGAATTTTTTTTAGCAATGTTATATACCAAATGACTAAATGATAAAGATGTGTCAGATGATTGGAAAAATGCAGTATTAATATTAATATTTAAAAAAGGTGATAAAGAAGATATTAGAAATTACAGACATATCAGCCATTTATCAGTTACATACAAAATTTTTACCAAGATAATTACAAGTCGTCTGCAGAGAACATTGGATTTCCACCAACCAAGAGAACAAACTGGATTTAAAAGTGGTTTTAGTACAGGACATCATATCCAGGGATAGAGAGAAGTTATAGAAAGGACAAATGAATATCAGTTGCCATTATGTTTTGGATTTCTAGATTATGAAAAGGCATTTGAATGTAAACTTTTCTTCAGTGATTAAACCATTGGATCATCAAGGTATATTGTCATGTTTTAAAGAATATTTATAAAAATGGATCAGCAACAATTAGATTATATAATGATACAGTAAAAGTCAACATTGAGGAGAGTGTAAGAGAGGGTGACTCCATATCTCCAAAACTTTTTACAGCAGTGCTGCAAGAAGTATTTTGTGGATTAAAATGGGAAGCTGAAGGAGTGAAAGTAAATGATTATTTAAGTCATTAAAATTTTTCAGATGATGTAGTTGTTTTTGCAAATAATGCTTTAGAGCTGCAGGAAATGTTGCAGGAGTTATCAGATAATAATGCTTTAGATCTACAGGACTAAAGATAAATGTTAAAATGACTAAAGTAATGTTTAATGGATTTTCTCAAAATATGAAAATAAAGATTGTTTATGATGAGTTAGAAGAAGTTAACAGTTATAAATGCCTTGGTCAGATTATTAATACAGATGGAAACATAATGGATGAAATTAATCATAGAATTAAACTTGGTTGGAGTGCTTTTAGTAGAAATAACTTGATACTAAAAGGAAATATGCCTATGTGTTAAAGAAAGATTTTTAATAAATGTGTTTTACCTGTTCTTACGAGCAATACAGACTTCAGACCACTCAAAGAAGTATGGAGAGATGTATATTGGGAGTAACAAGAAGAGATCGAAAATGCAATATATCAGTAAGAGAACAATAAGGTGTAACTGATTTCATTGAAAAGATTAAAGTGGAGTTGGGCTGGACATATTGCTAGAAGAGATGATAATAGATGGACAATTGAAATCTTAAACTGGATTCCAAGAGATTGTAGAAGACCCAGGAAGAGACCACATGTGAGATGGATAGATGAAATAAGAAAGTGTGCAGGGATGATGTGGAGAAGAGAAGCTAAAGATCTGAGATGGATTAAACTTGGAGGGATGTTCATCCTGCAGTGGATTGATAATAGTTGATGATGATGATCTTGTTTTACTTTAATCAAAATTAAAAAAACTTATAACAGCGTAATTATGGAACAAATTAACTCATTGTAAAGCTCTTATAAATAAGTAACATTACTTTTACAATCATTTTAAAATAACACGATTTTTACACTGAATAAATCACCACACACTACAATCTGTTTGATGTTTTATTGCTTGCACACATATTAATTTTAATAAATTTATTTTTGAACTGAATAGATCTTTTAATATATTTAAAGGAGAGTTTGATTTGTTTTCTCTCCAGTAATTTAAAAATATTTGTGTAAGAGATCTTCGAATTATTGTTCGCGCACGTAACAAAACGCAAATTTATCTTTTTAAAATAACACGTTTGCGAAATAATAATTGAAAGATTTATAAACCGAAATGTAGCACGTTTGTGAAATAGTAATTGAAAGATTTATAAACCGAAATGTAATATGTATTATTTTAAAAGTTTTACAAACAATCAAAACAACTTTAAACATTTCTGGATTTAATGAGGCATAAAAGTCTGCCCCCCCCCCCCCAGCAAAATGATTCCGTAATATTAAATTTGATTGTAAATTTATCAGTTCCAATAGGATACAAGGTGGTACATCATTGACATTAAAAGTAAATGGTAGGCTTTCTAAAGATAGATCTTCCGAAATTTAATGAAAATCATAAAATCTTCTAGTACATTCATTAAATAAATCACTTATTATAGCCTCATATTTGTTAAAATCAGCACACTTCAAGTTTTTTTCTCTTTTTTGTAAGATTGGAAAGTGAGTTAATTGTTTATTTTGGAATTGTTGCGAAAATAATTTGAGTTTTCTCGTAAATAATGTGACATTTGTATACATATCAAAAATAAATAGTTCTTTCCCTTGTAATAATAAATTTAATTCACTTTGACGCGCAAACATATCAACGGAAAAGAATAAGTCATTCAGCCATTATTCATCTTTTAATTCTCAAAATTCATTCAGTTTGTCCTTAGCATTTACGAAGTTAACAATTTCATCTAACATCATCATGAAATTGTTTTAATAGTTTTGAAAGACTAAGCCATCTTATGTTTATATGGTAAAGAATATCAGTAAAATCACACTCAATTTCTTTCAAAAATGTTATGAATTGCTGGTGGTTTTAAGCTCTTCCACAACTGATATAAACATGCTTCAGTTTTAGAACTCTTTTGCAAAGAGTTTCTTGATTAATTATACAATATAAGAAAATTATTTCTTTTTCTGGAATACGCTTTATTTCGTCGCTTATTCTTTTTAATAATCCAATATTTTTTTCTGTCAAACTAGAACACCCATCAGTTGTGATGTTGACAATTTTGTCCCACTTTATATTATGTTTTTGCAAAGTTTCTTGAAGAGCTATAAAAAAATCTTCATTAGTCATTGTGTTTTTCATAGGATATGCAGAAAGTAATTCCTCTGTAATTTCAAATTTATGATTTATACCTCGAATAAAAATTAAAAGTTGGCTCGTATCGGTAATGTCACGACTCATCTAAAGCCAGTGCATGCTAAGTACAATTTTCCAATTTTAATTTTATTTGATCACATAAATTTCTTGAAATATTATCAATTCATCTCGTAAGAGTTCTTTGTGACAGAAATTTTTTCAAATGTCAGTTTTTTATCAGGACATAATAATTCAGCAATATCTATCAAACATTCATAAATTCCCCATCAGAAATGATTTGCATTGTTTTGCAATCTTATGCTTAACAATGTAACTAGCTTTTGTCACAGCTCTATCTGTATTTGACAAAATTTTCGAAGTATTTTGTTGCTTATGCAAACTACATTTTAATTTTTCTGCTTCAATTTTCCTTTGTTCTGGTGAAAATAGTTTATATTTTATGAAATGTTTTGCTGAAAAATGCCTTTTTAGATTAAATTTTTTAAAAATGGAAATAGTTTTGTTACAAACCAAACAAATAACTTTATCGTCTATATTTACAAATAAATATCTGAAAGTCCAATTATCATTGAAAATGCAGCATCCAGCAGCAATTTTTCCTTTTTTTAATTGGCTCATTTTATAGGCTATTATATTAACTTAAAAATTGTAATTAGAAAAAGCATAAACTTACTTATAAAATAACATGCACCAATATTATTTTTTTCAATAAAAAGTTAAACCCAAAGAAACTTTGTTCGATTGATGCTACAATAATAATTAGGAAATAATATTGATGCTGCATAGAATATACAGTATTCTTTAAAAACAGAAATTAACATTATTTGCTAAATGATTAGTCTCATATTTTTATATTCTGTAATATAAAATTGATATTTTAAAAGTTATGATTAAATTTACGCAACTTATGATAAAATTTTTAATTTTTATAATTAGTATTTTATATTTTTCATGGCATTAGGATAAAGTTAACGTTATATGAACATGTGAGTGATAGGCCTAGAGATTGCGGTTTACAGTAAGTATAGTCAGGTATGGATTTTCTGTATTTAGGCATTTATGGGGCGGGTTGGATTCAATATCGTTAAGGGCCAGCTGTTGCCCACCCCCTATTCTACGAAATGGAACAAGCTTCAATATCATTAAAAATTATGCCAAAAATATTTTTGGGATTCACATATTATTCATTATACTTTTTACAATCATGTATAATCTGTTTACTGACTTTTCCTTACATTTGGCTATCATTAAGAAAAGTTTTATATTAAATGTATATTTCTCAATTATAATTTCAATAGATATCAGTATAGATAAAGTAAACAAAAAGTTACTCTTTTTTCCTTAATATATTTAAATTAATAGACACTATGGTATTTTAATTTTTTATTATTATTAGCATGAATATAAGCATTTACAATGACAATAAGGATGGAAAAATGCAACTAATAATTTAAAAAAAAACCCAATTAATTAATAAATAATGTAAATAATTTTAATAATTAGTACTTTTTAAAAACAATAAATAAAAATACATAATTTATCAATTAAAATTCTACCTTTAAACTTATATCTGTCCAATAAATTCTGTTGTCACCTATATCAAAATCAAGAGCAGTAGCTTCTTTTACTCCAGGAACAGGAATAATGACATCATTGTGATTGGTTTCTAAAGAAATTCGTCTAATATCTGCACGACGAGAAAATAGTAAAAATGCTTCTGGAACAATACATGTCTTCTGATTGGAAACTAATTCTAAACCCATAGGACATGCACAAACATAATCACGTGGGCGATTTAAGCAAAGATGACTGCAGCCACCATTATTGATAGCACATGGATTAGAACCTTAAAGCCATAAAAAATATATAAAATTGTCTTTAATAATAATTTGAGAAAAACATAGATATAAAAAAAAGTTTATTAAACATTTATTTAAAAAAAAAAAAAAATATAAAAATTAAAACTTGTCATTTTCATTGCAATATGTAGTATATTTTAAGCACTATTTTCTTTCCCTATATTGTTTTTTTAATTTTCATATGACTTAATTCCTTATTATAAATTCACTATCATAAACAGAATATTATTAAGGTATCTTTAGGCTTACCTTCTATCTCACGTGTTCATTGATGTACTCGTATGCAATTTCAAACTTATATAAGAGATTCCACATTAAATCAAGATTCATATTTTTTTAAATGTTTCAGTTCTTACAAAACAATTTGATTTAATGAAAAGAATTCTAAAAACTGCCAGTTGATTTTTATGTGAATTTTCTTTAATAACTATTTATTTTATTTTGTTCCATCCAAATAATTTTAACTTCACCTTTAAACAATACAATTTCTTTACGTTCTCACACCATATCTAATTTATTCTGCTACAAATCCCTCAAAAACATTTGCCTCCATATTAACAATATTTCCACTTTAATTATTCAACACCCTCAATATTCAATTTCCATTGCTCAACATAATCAAATACTCAATCCTAAAATATTCTATTCACGCATACTTCCTTTTTTATATCCTTTTAGATGATTATGATTGGAAATAAATGTTTATACACTAGAATCTTACTATATTCTCTAAAAAATCTTTTACCTGTTACAACAGGGTATTTTTCATGCTGAATCAGCAATCAGTTGATCCAGATCATCATTTTCCACACATATATATATAATCAGTGCTCGGTTTATATTAAGATAGCAAATCTTCAAACTTTAATGGACAGGTTTCAATTCTCTCCAATCATCCATATTATTGAAAATCTGATGCTGACATGTTCAAAGCCCTTGTTTACCATTATCAGATTTTCAATGATATGGAGAGGATTGAAGCCTTTCCATTAAGGTTTGAAGATTTGCTATCTTAATATAAACGATGCATTGATTATATATGTATGGGAGATGATGATTTGGACCAACTGATGAGTGCTGGTTCAGCATGAGATACATATATTGAAAATCATTTATTTTTTTCGCATATATGTGGTCGTGTGTGTTGGTTGTATAAAATAGTGGATGACTAAAGGGAGCTTAAAAGTCTATATAATATACTTGTATTTAAATATTATAAATATATTAAATTATTTAGATTTAGCAAACTCACTAAAATTTCTTAAGTAAAATCACAGAACTTATAAATTTTATTTAGAAAGACAGGATGTGATGATTATTTCATTTTAATGAGAACTCAGCAGTAGTTCAGCTTCATTTACTAGAATAGCTACATATTTTGATACTTGTAATTGATTTATCTGATAATAAAAATCTATATTTTGATTTAATCACTTTCAATGTTGAAACAGTGCTTTTACAAAGATGTGTATCTGAGCATTTAGCACATCTTGATCCAAAGTTCCTCAATTTTGGGTACCTCTCTTTTGGTAGTAATTTAAAAAACAACATTCTCCTTTTTCGCTTTTGCAAGTATAAAAAACGATCTGATTGCAAATCACTCAATTTCAGCTAAAAATCAGAACTTGCATTTTCAACATTTATAGTCAAGAGTACAGTAAAAATTGAAATATCTGATCAATTTCTTTAATCAATTTTCAAAATCATCAATGATTTCTTCCAATATATTTTACATTAAGCTATAAATGATGCTCCCTCAAAATTCTTTATTTCTTGAAAATATTCTTTACAATTTGGAAAAAAAAATTAAACATTATTAGATAATTGTGATTTCTATTATTTGCCTTGCAGTTTTAAGGTTAACTCATTCAAATGGTTAATCACATCTGTTAGAAATGAAAGATGTAATAAAAATATGGGATCTTGCATTTCTACTGCAGCAGATTTCACATCTTTTTAAAGAAATATAGGTATTCTTTCTGAATGAAAAACTTGCATTCCAAACATATTCTTAGCATCCACCCAGCGAATATCAGAACAGAGAAGCAAATCGCCATAAGAAGCATCAATTTCACTCAAGAAATAATGAAACTTTTGATAAATCAGGGATTTATTACTTCCTTGTATAATATTACTTATTTTTACAGCAATTTTCATGGCACTGACTTGATGCAAAGATTTCTCACAGAATGCTTCTTCATGAATTATACAATGAACTGTAGGGCAGTTAATATTCTTCTGTTTCAATAGCCCACAAAAAGCAGATTTCAATCCCTGTCAAAGCTTTGGCACTGGTTATAATGTAGAAATACAAAGAATCCTCCATAGTTCATAACATAATTTTGAACTAGTCTGAAAATATCAATACCTTTAGTAATCCCGTGTAAAAATATAAGACTGAACATCACTTCATTAATAATAGTCTTCCTGAATAGTTTTGAAGAAAAATTAAGTTGATTTACATCTGCTTGATCATCGCTTTCATTCAGACCAATAAAAAGTATTAACATTTTGCTATTGAATCATTCAAGTTTTTTTTTAAACATGTTTATCAATATGTTTTATGCATCTTGCAATAATCTGATAAAATAATGCAATGGTCTCAAACTTCTCAGCTATTTTCAGCTCATTAAACTGTTGCTTTTTAACTTTCACTAATTCCAATGCTACTTTAAACAAAGGGGACAAGGCTAGAAAAAAAAAAAAAACTTGTTTAATGCATTATATTTTGCAATGATGATACTTCATGATTCTCCAATATAGATTCATATAGATCAGACACTGATTTAAAGTACCAATTTTAAAATTAATTTTTTAAAATGTACTTTTGCAAACCACAATCAATAATAAATATACTTTTTAATACTAGCATTCATATTAACAATTACGTTTTTCCAAATCTTTTTTTTTTTCTGCATTGTCTCTGTTTTTATTATGCAATATATTGAAATATTATTTGGTATTGTGCCACTACTTTTTAACATGTTATAAATTTATGTTATCCATTTGGATTGTTTTATTATTTTACATTATGTAATAAAATTTTAAATTATATTCACTTTTCTTTTTGTAGATGGTTATTTTTTGAAACATTAATGTTTATTTTATTTTATTGATTAAAATCTTCAGAACAGATGAATCTGGCTCGCATAGAAATGATATATAAATCACATTGGTAATGAATAACCACAAAATACTAACAAATCATTATAACTATGCTAGTTTTAACTTTGGTTCTTTTCGGTTATTTTTTAGCATGAGTTAAATTTTACTTTGCTCAAAAACAAGATCATGTTTTTTATTCAAAATATAACCAGCTGTTGTTGGAATATGGAATTACAAAAATGGCAGAAATTTTTTGAAATTGCAGCAAATTTATTTTAAAATACATATTAGGTTTGTGTTAATGCATCTATAATATTTAAAAAATACTTAAATATATAATGATATAAAAATACCAAATAAAATTACTAATATTGATGTTAATGATATAATTAAAATATTTAATATGCATTCGATCTAAGTTATTTTACTTTTCGTCCATATGTGGAGTGTATAAAATTGTACTATGTGTTGCATGCAACCAGAGGACCAAGATTTGGACAGCCCTGTTTTATAATATACTTGACACACTTTCTCAGGTGTATAAATGATTAGTCTCATAATAAAAAATGAGGCACCCAACTTGTAAAATTTCGTTTTTTTACACTCATTTTCCTATAATTCAATACTTCACATATAATCTAACTTCGTTTTTATTGTAGATGATTTGAAATAAATCAATTTGGAATCTATATAACAGAAAGTATTATCAACATTGTGCCTAATTATTTCATTTGTTTGTTCTTATTATTTCAAATATATTTACAATTAGACTTAACCACTAATGATTCCTAATTTCATGTGATCGATCCCTCATACATATTATAATCATTTATTTTGTTTTCCTCATTATGTGCATCATTTTACTATTTCATTTAATGCACTAAAATTTATAAATTTAAATGATGCACAATTCACTATTTTGAATTTAAAATCTGATGAGTAAAAATTATCAAGGCCTAGCCTAATAATAGTTTATTTTTAATTTAATAGTCAGTTTCATTTGCTTTTTTTTTTGCTACACAAAGAATTAACTAAAAAAAATGTATTATACATAGATCAGTGATGATTTTTAAGATATGACTAGATAAGTGCAAATATTTTAATTGTATTTTTTTTTAATTAAAAAAAAATATATATATGACTCAGTGTGAAAAGATTTTAAATAATATAGATAACTTCTGAATTGTAATTATGATTATATAGCTCACAGTATTTTTCATCTCTTGCATTAAGCCCACTAACCACAAGTCAGAATATATGTGAATCTTTTATTGCCTATTTATAATTCCAAAGTCATAATGATTTCTTTGTGTGGGACTTTTTTAGTGCTATACAACATATAATTTAAAAAAAAAAAAAATTACAATTTTAAATTTTTTATATAAACTTTCTTTTTTAAACTCCAAGAATAATATTCTTTTACAAAATTATCTTTTATTAAATATATATTTTCAAAAAGCAATAAATTCTATTTCTAAAATAATGTCAAACAATATATAAAAGTTTAAAAAATAATTAAAACAAGTATTGTTTTTCACATTAATGCCCCCCCCCCTCCCATTCATTCCTTATAAACACAAACATGTGCAAATGCATTATTTATCAAACTTTACCAAATGTTTCATCAACATTGACAGCTTTAAGTCCCATTAAATCAGGCAACTGGTCGATAATGACATTTCTATCATCTCCAGTTTCTTTATGAACTCTTTCAATTGATCTTCTCTGCCAATCAGTCCAATAAATATAATTTCCTAAAGTAAATATACATAGAGGCAAATTAAATTAAAGGCAAAAGTAACAATACAATATAAATCACAATACAATTTAATTTTAAAAACATTAATTAGTAAATTGCAAAAGCATGCTTTTAATTATTTTAAGTCTTTTTCAATTGCATATGGTATTAAACTAAATATATATATATATACACAAGAATAAAAAGAATACCAATATGTAGCATTATTCTATTGCAGCAGCGAAGAATTGGAAGTTAATATATTTAGTTTATTATCATATGCAGTGGAAAAAGATTTAAGTTAAAAAAATTGAAAGTATGCTTCTGCAATTTATTTATTATATAAATTTATATATACATAAATACAAGCAATCACAATATGAATATATATTTAAAACATTCTATATAATCGTTTAAATAATAAATTCTGCTATAGTAAATAACATACTTCTATTTAGCATTTGACAGTATGTGTAATAATTGATATTATTCATTGCTTGTATTATGACTTCTTAAAAGTTGAAAATTAAGGTGGCAGTATCCATTCTATTATTTTATTGTCAATTTGGAACTAAGAAAATATTTCACACTTTACAAATTAAATTGCATTATTGGATAGTTACAAGAGGAAGAGTAATATTGAAATGAATATAGATATATAAATTTGAATGTTCTATATAATCCTTTCAATAGTAAAAGTTGCTTCAATAAAAGACAAACTCTTGCTAAACATAATAATAATAATAATTTATTGAATGTTAAACGAAAGTATAGATCACTTATTATAATAGTATTTACTATCTAAACAATTGTATAGAACATTCAAATTTGTATATATCTATTTAATATTAATCTCCTTAAACAAATTTTTAAAAAAATCACCCCAATATTGGAAATGAATTTGTAAAATATTCTCTTATGTTTCCAATTAGCAACAAAGAAATATATTGGATACTATCATCTCAATTTTTAATTCTGGAAGTCGTAATGTAAGCAGTGAATAAAATCAATTGGTGGTAAAAGCAGATTCAATGAAGGAGGAAATAACAAAAAAATATGATTAAATTTAATACATGCAAAATAGTATCAGATAAAATATTTGAATAGGACAAAGTATAGCATATATCTTGAAGATTTTAAAATGTTGAAAAAAATTATGAATGCTTATAGAAAGATGGAAAAAATTAAAAGAAAACACAGACGCAACACATAATAAAATTTGAGAAGGTGTGAATCAAAATTTTCTAGAAAAAACAGAATTAATAGACAGATTCATAACTGTGGAAAAGAAGTTAAATATAATGAATGACATAAAATGATTATATTAGAAGATTACTTCTAAATATTTAACGTTTAATATTAAATAGAACATTAATTGTAGATACAATATTATGAATTTGAAAAAGAACCATATGACCAAATGATTAAAGACCTTCAAAAAAAAAAAAATTGTGCTGAAAAGGTAAAAAACTTAAAGGTAAACTTTTTAACAAAACAAAAAACTAATGATGTTGAATATAAGCAGGTCAGGGGGGGTAAAAAAATTTATATGGATTAATGAGTGTTGGGTATAATAAAGTTGTAGTTTCCTATATTCAGATAGACTTACAACAAGAAAGTTGACCAGTAAAGTGATACATTAGTAAAAAAAAAAAAAGTGCAAAATAGAGGTATTCAATAATTAATGGATGTAGGAAAGCAAAATGTAGAGATAAAAATGTAAGAATGGGTTTACTAATTCTTAGAGTTTCAGATATTAGTGAGAATTAAGAGTGTTTTGCAAACAAGTACTGAGAAAACTATATATCTGAGAACTGATCATGAATATATAAAAATGATAAAATAATCAGATACAGATATTGGAAAAGATACCAAAATTAGATATCTGGAAAAATTGCAGGCTTAATCTAATAAAACATTATATAAAAAAATATTGTTCTAAATACTTTAATTCAAAAACTGAAGATTTATTTTTTTAAAAAAGATCAAATATTATTCACTATTTAATTTTTAATAAATGTGATCTATTAAAATTAACATATATATAAGAATAAATAACATTGGAAGTAAACATGAAAAATACATTCTTATTTGGCTAGAGGAATAATATAGTAGATAATGAATAAAATAATACTAGATAGGAACACTTTTAAGAATAATATCTGGGAAGAGTTTAAGGAAAATATGTTTTAAAAAAAGGATCAAAGTGGTTAATAATGAAATTATGAATATAAAAATTAGTTTCATAAAAAATGCAAAGGGGGATGATAATTTTCAAACTTTATATAAAAGTTATATGTATTAGGTATAGAAATCCATTTCAAAAATGAATAGTATCATATTTCTGAAGTAAATGATAAAAAGGAAGAAATATAGGATTACTAAAGAGGTTATTTTAGAGAGAAATTATAAAAAAACGTATGGTGGGCAGAAGGAAATGAATGAGTAGAGTAACAATATTCAGTAATGTTTAGATATAGATTGAGATAAGTTTAAATAACAAAAACTAAAATATTGATATTACATTCAAATATCAGCCTCTCAAGCTAATTGTGCATGCGCTTTTTGCAAGTGTTAATAATAAATGAATACTTTTCTTTCCAACACGACATATAGTATTCATTTTATTCCTTTATTTTTGTATATTCATTTATTATTAACACTTGCAAAAAGCGCATGCACAATTAGCTTGAAAGGCTGATATTTGAATGTAATACAATTGTAAACATAGCGCTATATAAAAATAAATGCTTATTTACATAAAATATTGATAGTAAATTTTATAAATCTATTATTAAAATTGAGAGTAGATGGTATAAATCAGAGGTGGGCAATTGTTTTGGCTCGGGGGCCACAGAGGTTGGCAGAGGGGCCCATCGAGGGCCACTTTGTGGAAGCGAAGGTTAGCAGAGGGCCGCACCTTTTAATAATCACACTGCTTTATTCCCTGTATTACCAAAGAAATATTTGTTTGTCCATTCTTTATTAAACACACAACATTCATCACCGATTTTACATTTTTTTGGAGGATTCATGGTTTCACTAAAGTTGGAAATTAATATATTTGCTAATGCAAAGCCAAATTGAAATTAATCAGATCAACTGGAAAAGCCCTGCACATCGTATTTACACTGCACATATGTATTGACATGGTCATCCTAGTGGAAAATATGAGACAAATCTTCAGTTGCACATGGGAAGGAAATCTCAGTTCAAGGTGGATTTTTCTGATTGTCTTAGCGGGCCACATAGCCCTCGGGCCACTATTTGCCCACCCCTGGTATAAATGAAACCTTATCAAAAAGGATATGTGACAAGAGAGATAAATGTGAGTTACTATATAAAATTCATATAGTTATGAAAGTATAAGAAGTATTGTTGATTGTATATTAGTAAATAAAATGATACTAGTACCTATTTTATATAAAATGAAATTAAGAAAAAAAAATTCAAATTTTTAAAAGATCAAATATAGATGATAAAAGGTGAATTTAAATTGAGCAAATTCAGTAATACAGTGTATTGTAAAAAAAAAAAAAATATTGAGATGTGGTAAATTTTAAATTTATGGAGACTTGAAAATGGTAAAGAAAACTGCAAAAAAAATTTACAAGTAGTTTAAATAGCAGGCAAAAATATAATATTTTAGAAATTGAAGGTGGGAATGGACATAATAGCAAATACAAAAAACCTATTGAGAAATTGCTTTATAAGTAGAGAAGATAATGATTATACGGGAGAAGTATTTGATGTGGAAGACGGATATTTAGAATAAAAAACAAAAAGCAATGTGATTGGTTTAATAAATTAACAAAAAACAACAACAAGTGAATGAAGAGACTATGAAAAAAAAAAAGCTATTGTATTGATGAATGCAGAGAGAAGACATGTGAATAATAGGGAAGAATTAAAAAATAATAAGATTGAAATAAAAAGCTTGGGTAACAGGAAATTGAAGATGAATTTACAATATTATAAAAGAACTCAGACTTTCACACGACCTTCAGCTCTCCATGCCATCTCATATTGCTGACCCACCTGATCATACACAAGTTGAAAAGATAAATAATCACCAATATATGTATTTCATACTAAACCAGCAATCATCAGTTGTTCCAGATTACTATCTCCACACATATATAGAATCGGTGCTCAGCTTTATATTAAGATAGCCAATTGTCATACTTTGATGGTCAGGTTTCAAACTACTCCAATCCACAACCCTTCAGCCATCCATTTCATTGAAAATCTGATAATAAAACGTTTGTAAATAACTATATGAGTAATAATTAATAATATATAACAAAAATGATAATTATAAAAATACTTTTTAGATAACGGATGTTGGCAAATAAACCACAAAGGTCTATGTTGAGTATTGGATTGTTACAATATATATATGTACAACTGATTTGTGAATATGTTCAAGTTTTAAAATCGAACTAGTTCCAATCAAGATACCCAAATAAAAATTGAATTATCATTTCTGGTGTGAAGATTCAGGAGTTTCAAGTCTTTAGTTCAATTAGCAAATCAAATGGAGATATTTAATAAAATACATGTATAATAAAATAAATTGGCCTGAAAATTTTTATACTGAGAAATAGGCTATGCTTTGACAACTGAGAAATATATTGTAAATCTGAGAATTCATTAGTTACAAATTCTTCTTAGGTGCATAAATTAATTTATTAAATAAATATTTATATTAAAAAAAAAAAAGGATTTTAAAAATTAGCAAAAATGTACAAAAAAAAAAATAAACATGTACAAAAAAAATAATAAACATTTTTCTTCTAGAAAATGTAAGCTTATTGCAAATCATATTTATTATTTTATTTATTTAATTTTTTTAAACACCTATAATGCATATCAAAAAAAAAAAAAAAATTTAACTAGAAAAATAAGATATAAAAAGTATTTCTGTCAATGGCAGAAAAACTTAAGTCTGTTGGGTAATTAAATTTCAAAGTAGTAAATATCAAAGTAATGATGAATTTTCTAAAAAAAAAAAGAAAAAGGATGCTACTGGTATTAGTGAGTCTACTTTTATAATTACTGATGAATGCTGATTTAGCATGAAATACACATATTGGTGATTATTTATCTTTTTCATATGTATGTGGTCATGTATATCAATTGTATGAGATAGTGTGGATAGTTGGTGGGTCCTTGAAATCTGAGTTCAAATTCCCTATATTTACAATTACGCTCCAGATTTGTGAAGAGTGCCTGGTTTTCAAATATTTACACGTGAAGCTTGTATCCTGCCCATCTCTCTTCTATATATTTAAATGGATAAGGTCCTATACATGAGGGGTCAGAGTGACTTCAGGTCAACATGGGTGTGGCAATAATGTTGGCATCAGCATGGGATTTGGGCTTTCCATCATCAGATTTTCAATATAGATGGCTGAAAAGTTGGAGTAGATTGAAGCTTGTCCATTAAAGTGTGAGGATTTGCTATCTTAATATAAACTGGGCACTGATTATATATATATATATGTGTGTGGGATATGATAATCTGGACCAACTGATGAATGCTGGTTTAGCATGAAATACATATATTGGTGATTATTTATCTTTTCTACATGTGTGTGATCATGTATATCAGTTGTATGAGATAGTGTGGATGGTTGGTGGGTGCTTGAAATCTGAGTTCAAATCCCCTATATTTATAATTACTACAAAAAATAAATTTGCTAATAAATTTATAAAAAAATGTTCTAATGAATAAAAATGAATTATTTTTTGTGTTTGTTTTTGAATAAAACAAACAAAGGACAAAGATATGTATTTGGCATTTTTCAAAAAAACTGTTAAAGTCATAAATATATGTATAATTTCTTTAAAAATTTAACAGGTTTAATCAATAAATATTATAAACAAGCATTAGTGTGAAAAAAAAAAAAAGAGGAACATAGAAAAAAATGTTATATTAAAGCCAAAATTTATCTTTTGATGTCAATGAATACTTCAGAATGTTACCAGTTTTGCTTATTATATATATTTTAAAGATAGGATATGAAAAAAATGGTAATACTGTTAAAATCTGTGCAAAATCTGCAGTATAGATAAATGACAATATATATATATATATGAGCATAGAATTCCACTGAACAACTTAATATACTATAATGAGATATATTAATAAATCAAAATATGCGATTTAAATAATTAAATTAACCTCAAAAATATAAGAAAGTATAGAATTAGAAATGCAAATTAAAATTTAAAACAAAAAACATTTGTGAACGAATAAAAATCAAATTGAAAAAAAACTTAATTCATAGTTTACTTGCAATGTAACAATGAGCAGAAATATAGACATGGAGAAGAATTAAAAAATAAATTGTAGATTATGTTTAAAAATCACAACAAATTAGAAAGATTGAAAACGAAATATATATATATTTTTAAAAAGCACAAATCATGTAAATAAAAAAGTTATTATAAAGAAGATTTAAGATTTTAAAAAAGCACTTGAAATAAAAAAATAAGAAATGAAAATATTAAAAATGCAAGAAACAAATAAAGTGAATTGAAATAATAAATGTATAAAAATAGAGTAAAAGAAGACATTTAAAAAAAAATTTACCTAGTAAACTAAATCCAAATATATGGGGTAACTGATCAGATACTAAGACTTTTCTACCAGTTCCATCTATATTAGCCATTTCAATTTTGTCTGTCTGAGCATCTCCCCAATAAATTTTACGCAATTTATAATCAAGTGTAATTCCATTTGGCCAACCCAATGATGAATTAATAAGAACAATTCTTTCAGATCCATCTAAAGCAGCACGTTCAATTTTAGGGACTTTCCCCCAATCAGACCAGTACATGTAACTATAGAAAAAAAATCATATAATTAAAAAAAAAAAAAAGCAGACCAACTTAATGCTCACTTTATAATTATATATAAAGTTATACAAACAATATATTCTGCGTAAAAAAAAAAAAAATTATGCAACACTCTATAAAATCTAATTATAAAACTATGACTCATTTTCTCACTTAATAAAGTAGCTTTTAAAATATTTAAAAATAAAAGAAAACTTATCAAGTTTCTAAGTAGAAGTGTCAAAAGTGCCCAAGCAAATGTTCACTATAGGAGTCTAAAAATAATAATGCCACCATATTACTTCGAATATAAGACACGTCCGAATTTAAGACGCAATAGGATTTTAAGCTCGGAAAATTTGGGGGGGAAAAAATTTTAAATGATTTTATTGAAAAATAAAAAAACATTTCAATTTACTTAAATAGGAACTAATATAAATACAATAAACTCATCTAATTAATTGCAACTCTTGTTCAGACATAATTTCACTTTCCAGAACTTGAATTCTCATCTTCACTATTCCATTAGGGTACATCATTCTTAGGCCATTTAAATTGTTAGCAATGCAACATTTTAAGTAAGATTTTTTTTTGATAATTTCTTCAGGTATATCTTTCCAAGACTGCAAAACCCATTCAAAATTATACACATACTGTTTGCATTATAAAGACTTTTTTTTAGTGTAAATATCGTAGTTTTTTTTTCTTTGAGAAAAAAAAAAAAAATTAAATATGGTATGTTACCAGTAAATCTTTTTTCTTTTGATTAAAAACCTTTTCTAAAATGCAAATTAATTATTTGTCAGATTATTAAATTAAACAAAAGTTTTTTAAAAATAAATTTCTATTTATAATTTGCAAAAATAATCTATAGCAATCAATATAAAATGTATTTTTGTTATCCAATTACAAATTGCAACCATATATCATTGATTTTTTTTTCATTTTGCTTTCGTGTAAAAATAAGTTTTTCTATTAAACTATGAACCATTCTAAAATAATTTATATTTTTACAAATATTTTTTGAAAAAAATTATAAATATGAAAAAAAAAAAAAGATCCTAAAACATGTTTTCACTTTGAAATTTAAATGTAGATATCAGAACTCTCAAAATCATCAACAGGAACTCTCTGGTGAAAAAAATAAGGAATGACCAATCAGAGCAAAGGCAGTTTCTTACTTCACTGTCATATTGATTTATTAGTTGTAAAAAAATTCTAAAGATTATTCAGTAGTTTTCTCAATAAAATAATGGTCAAATTGGCAAAATAATGTTAAAAGATTCTAAAACATACATTTTCACTTTGAAATCAAACAAAGGATATTGGAATCGTTGATAAAACACTCTTTTGTGTGGACAACAAGAAACAACAAATCTGAACAAAGGGAAGTTCTTATCTCATTCTTGTATTGATTTATTAGTTGGAAAAAAATTCTAAAGATTATTCAATACAGTTTTCTTAATAAAATTACAGCAAAATCACAAAATAACATTAACAGTAGCAGTTTGAGAGTTAAAGCCGTTTATGAAATTAATCCAAAAAATATTGACATTTATATATATTTTCTTTGATTAAAAGAAAAGATTTAACACACTATTCTACACAGGTTAATGATCATAATACCATGTACATGTATAGCATAAAACAAAAATTTGCAGAAATAAGATGCTTAAATTTTTCCGCCCCATTTAAGATGCATTCCTCTTTTAAGAATCCAAAATTCAAATAAAAAAGTGCATCTTATATTCAAAGTAATATGCACTAATAATACTTTCTTTAGTAATACAGGCAATTCCCTATTGACATAGACTTACATATTATATCCATACACATGTAAATTATAACTATAATACATATAAATGTAATAAATTATGATATGATCTTTTTTTAAAAAATTTTTTTTAAGAAGTTCTGTTATACTAGCAGTTTCGGTTTGAAAGCTCCATTTGGTTCATATTTTAGAGGACCTATCTTCATTAACAACCTGTTGGAAGGTTGATAATAATCGCAAATTAATTTTAAATATGTATATCTAGAACCTGTGCAAAACAATTTAAATATGTTTTGTCATTTAGAAATGACTATTTCATTTTAATATAAAATGAAGGGAAAAAGTAGTAGCTTTTATTGAAAGCAAATTCACTTTACTTTTCATCTTTTTGTTTTTAAAAAAAAAAAAGAATATTAACTTGATTAATTATCAAAATATTAATTATAAGGCACACATTATTATAAAATATGAAACTAAACTAATGCATAGCACTTTTAAATTATTAAAAAAAAAGTCCTTTATAAAAAACATTTTCAATATTGTAATACACTCTCTGCAATATGATTATTTAATTAAAGAAGAAACATTTTAATACATCATGAAAATAAAGGTTTATACTTCTTTTTCAATGAATTGGTAACTGCGATATTCAGTTTTGCAAAACAACAAAGTTTAATTATCATCAGCCAATTTTATAAATATTAATCAAATACTACAACTTTGGTGAAAAAGAATTCTATTTATATCTATTTTTGTTCATCAGACACAAATGTATATAGCTTAAAGTTTAATTTTAAATGTGAGTTTGCTCTACATTTTTGGTAAATGAACAATTGCATTAATTTTATTCATGCAAAAGATTTTTTTTTTAAATTAGATATTTCTTTATTCATAACTAAATATATATAAAGACCATCTACAAAAATTAACATTACCCTGCAGCCGCATCAAGAGTGATAGCTCTTGGTTCATCTAACCCTTCTGAAATTAAAACTTTACGTGAAGTTCCATTCAGTCTAGCAACTTCAATACGATCCGTTCCCGTGTCTGTCCAATACAAATTTCGTCCAATAAGATCAACTGCAATACCATCTGGATGATCAACTTCAGTTACAATTAAATCCTCCTGACCTAAAATAAAAATAACCTACTAAATTTCCAATCATTATAAAGTACAAATTAAAATAAAGTTTAATGAATATTTGATATAAATTAACAGGTTATTACTAATATTATTCTTTTATAAAATATAAATTGCAACTTATGCTGTTTTAAATTAATCATTATTTAAATCAATGTGCTGTAATAAATAGAATTAGATTTTAATAATGCTATTTCACAGTTCTTTAATTCTAGCTAATTTGTTTTAATATATTAATGACAGAATTAGTTCAGGAAGCAGAAATGCCAAAATCATAACATTTTTAGCAGTAAATACCTGAGCCATCTAAAAAGGCCCTTCGGATTGCACGCACTTCATCATCAGTCCAGTAAACATAGCCTTCTACAAGATCATAATCAATTGCAATAGCATGTTTAATTCCAGAAACCTGTAAAACTACATCGGTATAATCAGGTGTATCCAGTGAAATTCTTCGTAAATCTGTCCTTCTAGCTAAAAGTAAAATTTCTTTTGCACCTAAAAAAAAAGGTCATACAGTTCAGTAATTAATGAATTTTTATTTAAAAAAAAAAAATTATTCAAAAACATATGTATATGTTAATAGTTATAATTATTAATGATATATTTAAATACAAGTGTAATGACTATACTGAACTTAATGTAATTTAAAAAGAATTTGAACACGGACTTTCAAGCTCCCTACAGATATCCACTTTATCTTATATAACCCATACACATGTCCACATACATGTGAAAAAGATAAATATCTCCAACATATGTATTTGGTTATTGAACCAGCACTCATATATAATCATTGCTCAGTTGTGTGGGAGACGATGAATTGGACCAACTGATGAATGTTGGTTCAGCACAAAATATTGTAGATCATTTATCTTCTTCACATGTATATGGTCATGTGTATCGTTTGTATAAAATGGAGTGGATAAAGATGTACCAGATGATTGGTATCAATATTTAAAAATGGTGATATAAATATATTAGCAATTACAGATCTATCATGGTATTATCAGTATACAAACTTTTTTAACAAGATAATTACAACTCGTCTACAGAAAGCTTTGGATTTCAACCAATCAAAAAAAACAAACTGGATTTAAAAGTGATTTTAGTACAATGGATCATATCCAAGTATTAAAAGAATATGTGTTGCCATTATGCTTTGGATTTGTAGATTATAAAAAGGCATTTGATTCTATAAGCATTTCTGCAGTGATTAAAGCATTGGATCATCAAGGTATGCACCCAGGATATTGTCATATTCTGAAGAATATTTATAAAAATGCAACAGCAACAATTAAATTACATAAGGAAGGTTAACATTGAGAAGGCTATAAGGCAGGGTGATTCCACATCTCCAAAACATTTTACAGCAGTGCTGCAAGAATTATTTTGTGGATTAAAATGGGAAACTAAAGAAATAAAAGTAAATGGAGATTATTTAAGTCATTTAGATTTTGCAGATGATATAGTTAATTTTGCAAATAATGCTTCAGAGCTTCAGGAAATGTTGCAAGAGTTAGCAGATGAAACTAAGTCAGTAGGACTAAAGAGAAACATTAAAAAGATTAAAGTAATGTTCAATGGATTTTTGCAAAAAATCAAAATAAAGATTGATAAGGATGAGTTAGAAGTTAACGACTACAAATATCTTTGGTCAGATTATTATTACAGATGGAAATATAACGAAGGAAACCATAGAATTAAGCTTGGTTGGAGTGCTTTTGGTAGAAATAACTTCATATTAAAAAGAAATATTCTGTGTGTTTGAAAACAAAAATTTTTAATAAATACGTTTTACCAGTTCTTACTTGTGGATCTGAGACTTGAACTCTTAGTAGAAGAGCAATACAGACTTCAGACAACTCAAAGAAATATGAAGAACTGCATGATAGGATCAGTAGAAGAGATTGAAAATGCAATACATGGGTGAGAACAAATAGGTATTACTGACATCATTGCAATGATTAAAAAGACTGAAGTAGAGTTGGGCTGGACATATTGCTAGAAGAGATGATAATAGATGAACAATCGAAATATTAAATTGGATTCCAAGAGATTGTAAAAGACCCAGAAATGTGAGATGGATGGATGAAATAAGAAAGTATGTAGGGATGATGTGGAGAAGAGAGGCTAGAGATCAGAGTAGATGGCTTGAACTTGGAGATACCTTCATTCTGCAGTGGATTGATAATGGTTGACGATGATCATGATGATATATATTTAATGGCAATTTGTATTTAAATCTTTTAAACCCTGTGCTAGGTAAAATAAAGTTATTTTATTAAAAATTTATTAAAGACTTATAAGAAAATGTAGGCATGTGTATGTATGTGTAGACAGGGTCAGAAACAATTATCTTAAATTTACAAAATCTAGAAAATTAGATAAATAATTAAGTAATTTAAATTCAATCTACTTATCTTTCTTTAATACAAGATTTTAATAAATTTGTAAAGGCACAATGTTTAAACATATATATTTGTATAAAAGATTCTAAAACATTCTGATAAAAACAATTAAGTAAAATAATTGTCTTGGTATTACATATATACAATGTCTAGCCTCATGGTAAAAAATTGTTATATTGAAGCTTAATTGCCATAAGGAATGCAAGTAAACAAAAGGTATTCGAAATTTGGAAAAATTTAATAATTAATAAAAAGTAATGGATTAAAGTTTAGATAAGCTGATGAAAGATTTTCAGCAATAATATTTTGAATTAAAACTAATCCGGATGCCTTTTGTTGAAAAATTCTTCACGCATGTCATCAAGATCTCCCTCCAAAGTTATTTTTAAGAAGTTTATTAATCATTTTGCTGCCAGGAGCCACATATAATGATAACCTGAGAGTAGAAACTTATCTCTGCTTCCCCCTTGCTATCCCAATGGAGCAAGTTTGGAATCCTGATGTAACCTGTGAATGATTACCCATCTAAAGTCTGCTGACCAACAGTACCTGTGTGCTGATGTTCTTGCTATAATAAATGAATTCAGCCTGCTAACCTGCCATGCCTTCTTTCAACAAATAAGCCACCCTCAGTCATATGCTATTCTGAAGAACTAACCTGTCTCCATAATAACATTAACTATCAATATCCATGAAAAAGGCAATCCAAAACCAAGTGAATGTGAATTGCAACATGAAAGCTACACATCATCATATCTACACACTGCTCTTCATATATTGCTGTGTTTTTAAAATCCTTCATGAAGGTAACTGCAGAAATATTGAACTCATGCCATGAGATCTCTGCAATTCCAATAGACCAGTAAAAAAAAAAAACAATTGATATGCATTTCCTGTTCTCCTTCTTACTTTTATTATTTATTTTTGTTTGCTTTATTTTTCACTTTAATAGTATATAACCTTATTATATATATAGTTAAAATAACCTCTAACTGTTCACGAACGACTGAATACATTGCTATATGTGGTCATTTTAAGTCAAATGTATGTCCTAGATTTGGGTGGTGTACGATCAGGTGACAAAGGCCTCCTTTGTAAAAATATTTTAGCTTCTTAAGTTCTTAAAATCATCCCTGGAATTAACCATAAGCACAGACACTTCAATCCCCCTTCCTCATCTGGCTCAAAGATTTTGTTTTTCTACAAAATATTAATTCAATCATCTTAATTAGGCTTTTTAAGAAATATAAAATAAGTTGAACTACTTTTTAAAACAATATTAAAAATAAAGTTAATTTATATTTTTCGAAGGGACAAATATATATGTCACTTAATTTACAATAGCCTTGATAAGGTAAGGTCAATTTTAAATAAATGTTAATTATAATAATACATGTCAATCACAGCCATCTTGAGCAATCGTATAATATATTTCTTAGTATGTGTAAGTACATTTTGTAGGGTGGGCCGTCAAACAGATTATTAAAATTTTTACCATTTATGAGTATTTATATTGAAAGAACCGAGTGGGCCTTAATTTAGCCAAGTAAAGTAATATATGATCACTTGTACAAATTTATAATGTGGCTAATCAAACTTGTTTTCTTGTAACAATCACTATAATTTCCAGGTTTTCATAATTAAGAATTACTTATTGCTTTTTCCTTATATAAAATGCATTGCTGGTTAATATGTATTTTTTTCTTAATTCATGTTTTCTTCTACAAGCAGATGATTGTTCCAGCTTCGTGGAAATGGATTGGCAGTATTTTCTAGATATGGTCATGCCAAGGTGGCATATCTCTTTTATATTTTCATACTTGGAAAATCTCCATTGTTATTATTATTAACAATGCAGATGAATTTTCCTGCATAATAATTAGATCAAGATCTTTTCCTGCTTTATAACCCTCTGATCTGATAAACTTCATAGATATGGCCAAGGCGGTCATACCCCATCTATTTTATAATTTAGATATAATTCTGCTTATGCATAACAGAGCACCCACGTTCAGTATTTTTTAATGTATTTTTAAAGCCTGATATTACAATCATGTTGTCAGTCGTAAGTTAACGGTGGTCATTTATTAATTGTGATTTTAGTATATTTAAATAAATATTCCCAGGTTCACCAGCTTAATTAAGAAGTAATTAATAGTTAAATCATTATAGAATGTCCATCCTGGAAGTTATTGAAATATGTAAAGCCTACAGACTGTTTTATATGTAAGCCAGTGATAATTATGATCTTTAGTTGCTAATTCATTTTTTTTAACCTGTACGAAACGCCAATAGAATCTTAGGTTTAAACCAAGACATATGATCTTTTTATTTCGCTTTATTTTTTTATTGTTACTAATAAATCTATATACACATTACCTCTCACATTTGTATCTTGTTTATCACAATTAGCATTTATTAATTTTAAGAATTACTTATATTTCCCTGACCTCAGCAGGATCTAGGAAAACGAGACATATGTCAATATCAGAAGTGATAGTCACATGGAAATTATCCTGGGCATATAAGTAATGAGATTTGACTTTGTATTGTTTGTGATATTTATATCGATGTTACACACACACATATGAATTAGTAGATCATTGCTTGGTTGTTATGATTAGTTTTGCTGGTTATATGTTTCTCATTGTTATAATATTTTGTTAAAATATAATAAAAAAAATTCTGAGATTAAAAAATATTTTTAAATATTTAAAAAATACTTTTAAATGTTAAATAAAATACTAAGTATCAAATTTATCATTAAAATATATATATATAGCAAATACCATAAGAAATCCCTTCTGAAAATGTGCTATTATTAATTGAATTATTTTCAATAACATAAATCTTGATGGATATTAATTTATAACATTCAATGTGTTGATTTATCAGACAAAGTATTGTGCATCATTTGTAAACAGCAGAGTGAAACAATAACTTAATCTTATAATAAACTCCAAAATCTATATAAGAGAACATAATTACATTAATGTTAAAAATATACTTTCATTCTTATAAGAATGTAATTAAAAATTAAAGCAAGTATTTCTGAGTTCATATTAATATTATCAATTAATTCAACATTTAAAGTCATTATACCAAACAAGTACATTCATGACCATCATAAAACTGATATTATAAGATTTCAAATTTGTTTTAGTTAACATTTTGAAGTGTTTACTAAATATCACTTTTTATTTTTTTCAAAACTTTCAGACAATTCTTTTTAATATTTCAAACACATTGCATAATGAAAATTTTCTTTTTACTGTCAAAATAGGATTGGCTTTTTAATATAATAAAAGGTTACAGTGATCACAGTCTTGGCTATACCCATCATTTAGCTTTCATTTATGAATAGCTAGCTACATTGTCATTTATTAATCATTAATCAAATGGTCGGCAAAATTGGTTGTAGCCAATTACTTGGAGAAAAAATTATAAACTTGCTTAAAAATTTGTATTCTATCTGTTTTGCCATTTGTTTTTTATTTCTTATTTTTAATATATTATTAAATAATATTAAATAACTTATGTGACATTTAACAAAATGTACACAAAAGAAAATTCTGCCCACGTATATTTTTTTAGCTGATATTTTTAATATTTAAAAGGAACAAACTGACCAATTAATATTTAATAGAAGAATAACATTTTGAAGTGATTCTTTTTGATTGTTGGAAAAAAATTATGATTTCTTTTTTAAAATTTATATTAAAAGATGTATAAACAAAAATGAAATTCATATTCATTTTTGTAATTTAATGCAAATTCAATGTGTTTTTTTTTTCTAAATAAAGAAATACGTTTTAATTTCTGCCCTTGTAAAAAAAATTTTAATAATGAACCACACTGCCTTCTTTGTATGAAAAAGATTGACAATATGATTTATAGCCTTTTAACTACATTCTATAAAATATTTGCCTACGAGTTAAAATAAAAAGAGAAAAAATTGGTAGTAATTATGATAATAATAAACATCATTATTGTTCAAATAAGCCAATAGCTAAAAAAAAAAAACAAATTTATTATTAATAGCAACTCTGGCTTAATTTAGATAATCCTTACCATTAAAAATAAGCTTTCACAAAAATATTAAGTCTGGAGGAGATAAATTATAAAAGACAATGATTCTGAAGTGTTTATACACATCAAAAAATTTTGTCTAATAATAGTCTGAAATAAATTAACGGGTTGAGCAGTTGTAGCTGATTCGTTGAAATTTTGTTTTCTTTTTAAAATTGTGTGAAAACTATAAACATGACATCAACAAAAATCTTGATATTTGTTGATGTTTAAAAATCTCTTTAAAATGGCGCATCTCAAGTTGAAATCGGATAAAATTTGAATTTTTTATTAATAGATTCATTTAATTTTTTTCTTTTCTGCTCAGTTTACTAGTTTGCATGAAGAAGACAAAGTCAGATTTTTTAATCGGCCAGGCTCATTACTAAAATGGATTAAAAATGCACCGATAATTCGCATTTCAAGGCCTTCATCCCAATAAAAACATAATCAGAATATCAAGTCGTAAGTAATTTTTATTTTTTTTAATTATTTGAATAGTATTTAAATTTTTTTTCCATTATTTGATAAATGGTATAATTTATTAATGTGCTTGTATTGGTGTGTGTGTAGTATATAAATTATATAATATTAAATCATTTATGCTCTTTATTATATAGTATATAAATTTGTATTCAAATATAACAAGTGGTTTATGCACAATGTAATTTTTTGGGCTCTGATCCAAGTTTGAGGCAACCTTATTTTATAAACATAATGATTCTCAAAAGGTTTAATAATTTATTAATATGTTTGTATTTGCACTTGCAGATCTGTGTTTGTATAACATGTAATGATTTTTATATATATAAATTATACAACAGTGCAATGTAAATTTTACGATTGATTATCAGATGTACAGAAAGGTTGCAGTTGATAAAGCAATCACAAAATTTACTGGGCATAATACCATATAAAAATATAAACACTTAAACCCAATAAAGAGAGATTTCAAATGGTGTCTGTGTGGAGATAGCCACAATAGTTATGTATATACCAAATGGAACTGTATGCAGGCAAAGAATCAAATTCTGATTCTTGCCTAAGCCTTGGTACTCATGCTGTAGAGTCAGTAGTTTTGCCACATCTTGCATCATATTATTTTTCAAGTCTATAGCTAGCAAATGAGCTATATGCAAATAAATTATATCTATGGGACAATAAATATAACAAGATAGCATCACTGATGTGCATAAAGATAACTGGTGCACACAAAAAATATATAATGAAGAGATGAAACTCATTTTATCATTGGTACAGACAATGGCCTACAATTTCTAGTTTTAGATAGACAAGAAGCCAATTGCTATGATGACATATGCATATCCATTTTCTGGAAATGATTTATTTTGTATCTTTTATTAGGATGAATCTTTTTTTTATAGATGCCTTTGAGATTTGTCAACTTTTGGGGTACAAGATAAAAATGAAGAATT
Source organism: Epiperipatus broadwayi (assembly GCA_028023455.1). Taxonomy (NCBI): domain Eukaryota; kingdom Metazoa; phylum Onychophora; class Udeonychophora; order Euonychophora; family Peripatidae; genus Epiperipatus; species Epiperipatus broadwayi. The sequence continues at coordinate 3,201,101 of JAQFVV010000097.1, read as the reverse complement.
CTTATGCGAATACTTTTGGAGATTCTGAAGCTATCGATTATCTCAGATAAGAAGTATTATATATGGTTTGAATGAGAATTTTGTGAGGAATACAAAGAAATTATCAATGAAGATGTAATTTAAACTTAAATGATAAATTAGAAATTATGAACAAACAATAAAGTAATAATTATTTTCGATGTTGAAATTTCTTTTTTTCCCTTACTTTTTTAATGATAATCACTATATTTGTCTTAGCCTTATTGTTTTTCTTAGTTTTTCTATTTTCTAACAATATATAGCATTTTGCACTAAACATTATTAAAACTGAAGTTATTGTGGAAATTGAGTCTCAAGTCAGTTTTTTAAAAGTTCAATATGGCACCAAGTCCCTTAAACTAATTGTTAAAATATATGTAAAAGCAGCATAATGGATTAAACTTCTATTTTTGATGATTGAATAATATATAAATATATTTATTTTCCACTGATAAGAATTATTACCGTTTCATACTATTTGTATATCTAATTGCCAGTTGAAAATGAAAGTTATTTAATTTACTTCATTTTGGAGTATTGCTGTTTAGTTCTATATAAACATAAATCTCTTAACATTTACCCACTACATCAGTATTTAAAAAAAACATTCCATTAAAAAAAAAGGATAGTACTTTAAAACATTGAGATTTGTAGTCCAATTAATGTGATATCTTATGTAAGTAATGTATTGTGGGAAAAAAAAAAGTGTTATAAGCCAGATATTATTGCCTCAAAGTTTGAACTTAAAAATAAAGAAGGCAGTTGAATTTTGTAAGATTCTGTAGTGTTAAAAATCAAAAATTATATATTAAAGATCTGAAAACATTGTTATAATTTTAATAGAGACAAACAGAGATTTAATCAAAAAATTCAAGTGTGTAAAAATAAAAAACAATACATTATAAAAGTAATAAAGTAATGAAGATATGTTGTAATTGCTAAAAAAAATTAATAAAAGCATTTATATATTAAGACAAAAAGATAATAAATAAAAAAATTTTAACAAAAATAAATATTATATACTAAGTAGATTAACAAATCAACACTGGTTTATTGAGCACGTGAAAATCCTCTTAATCCAAAGCCCAAGATAAAACAGACAGTCTTATCCTTTTACCTATATTTACTTATATAGGCCAATCTGAAGCACCTTGAAATGAGAGCATGAAGATTTAAATTGATCACATTACTACTTTTAAAACTGTATTCTAACTAGTGACATTTGCGAAATTTTACAATTTACTGCTTGTCGATTTTAAAGAAGTAACGGAATATATAAATACAAACTTTTTCTAGCAGTTAATATTATATACTAATTAGATTAACAACTCAACATGGTTTATTGAGTATGTAATGTAATCAATTTAAAAATCTTCATGATCTCTCATTTCAAGGTGCTTCAGATTGGCCTATATAAGTGAATCTTGTTAAAAGTATACGTTGGTCCATTCTCATCTTTTCAGACTTTTATATTGAGATTTGGATTGAGAGCATTTCACATAAACCAGTATTGAGTAGTTAATCTAATTAGTATATAATGTTAACCGCTATGAAAAGTTTTTATTTAAAAATAAATATTGTAGAAAAACTAAAAAAAGAAAAATTGACTGGATTTTTGTTGTGATTGTATTACTGCATGGGACAGAATGTGGGCAATAAAGAAATTGAAATACAATTAAATTTTTTGAACTTTTTAGAAAAATTCAAATAGAAAATATTAAAAAATTATTCAAATACTAAAAAAAAAAACCCTGTTTAAAAAAAAAACCCTGCTAAGAACGAGAATACCTTAAAAAGGTTGCCATTTTGTTAGAGAATTGCTAATGATTAAAAACTTTTATATATGACATGGTCAACTCACCATCAGCACATGTTTTTTTATCAGAGAGTAGTTTGACACCAGTTGGACAGGCACAAATAAAATAAGGTGATAAAGGTGACAGCAAACACAAATGAGAACATCCACCATTGTCATGACCGCAAGGAATATCAACTTACATATATATAAAAAAACATGAATTACATTTGGGAAATAAAAAATATATATACATACACACATGTTCATATAAAGATAAAGAAGCACATAAATTAACATTTACATTTTCAGAAATTGTACAAACTAAAAATTACATTAATGAAAATTAAAAAATGTTATATTATTAGTTAGAGTATTAATGTGAATGTTTTCATTCAGAGTAAATAATTTTGATGTTTTTAATAAGCAGGAATCTAATAAATTTTCAGCAATGTGTGAAATAATAATAGCAATATTAAACAATTGTTTATTATTCGAAAATCCATTTTACTATATATAAATGCTTTAGCATTAAGCAATTTAAAAAACTGTTGAAATTAATTAGTTTTATAAGCACAAATATTAATGCTGTAATTAATATTACATATGAAAAAATTTATTGTATATAACAACTTATATATATGGAAGTGATATAATCATTTCACCTGATTATAATCATCTACCATTTTATAGTAAACCAAAATGGGATTTGGGGAGGGGGGAACATCCTAATTTAAACATAATTAAAAAAAAAAAAAACATATTTAGGAAGTAAACAATTTATAATACTAACAGGCATGTGCTATATTATATACATGTATATGGAAATGCATATGTGCTTAATATTTATTATCATCTATACATTAATGATAAAAATGTTTTAAGGATTATTTAAAATACTATATGTACCTAACCTATGGAAAGGCCGTCATAATTGGTTGCTTTGACAAATTTCAATCATGCATGAGCGATATCAAACTACACAAAACTAAATATAAATATGGTACTATAGCATCTTTTTTCACCCCTCACTAAATATCACATTTCAAACATGAATTTATGTACTGTAATCACATTTTATTCACAATTTAAATACTATACTTACTCAGTTCTGTACTTTAATCAAAAGCACATTTTTTTACAAGCATTTTCTCCTTGAAAAAGTTTTATTCCAATACCATATTTTTTAGAATCCAGAAATGTACCCAGCCTATAAAAGGGCAATCATATTTCGTAATTGGTTGCTTTAACAAATTCCTTGCTTTGCATAAAATACTTTGTAAAAAAACGATTATGGTTTATTAATGGCGAAACAATAATTTTTTTCCTTGAAAAATATATCCTCTAACAAAGAAATGTTTAAGTTGAATATCACATGATAGTATTATAGACATTTACGGATTTTATATATAATTTTTAATATTATGTAAAATAATTTAAATTTAATTACTAAAAAGTTAAGTTAATAATATATTTATCAATATTGTAAAACTTACAAACCATTTATTTATACATGCACATTGATATTATTTTTAAAGTGCATCTTGGGATTTTATCATCTGCACATAAAAAAAAAGCCTAGGATAAAAGTTCTTGAATCATCTACAGTGTATTGGAAAACGACTATAATTTAAATGTTATATATAATTTTATTGAAATGGCGGCTTAAATATGCAAGATCCCTGCCTAAATATGTGAGCCAATTTTATAAGGAAGATCCCCATAATGAATTAAAAACAAAATATTGTGAATTCTCATTCCCCCTGACAATTGGAGTAATAGAATTAGCTATGAAAGTGAATGTCACAAATAAATGTTATGTATATTTCAATAAAAAATTAAGAATTTGCAGTCAACGACAGAACTAAATGTTAGAGCTCTAGAATAAATAATTCAGAAATATTTGATATTGGTAAATTAAAATTAAATTCTTTATCAAACCCATTTCAATTTGTACTTAACAGGTACTGTATTAATTTTAAAAACTATTTGAAATTTAAACAAGAACTTTTGAGTATAGAAACATAAATATATTATTTATTGTTATTTATATATTTGACTGTTTTTTATAAGTGATGCCTATTTTATAATTATAATTGAATCATTTTAAAATATTTAAAGTTTAGTCTTATTTTAATTTTGCTTTGATAAGAGTAAAGAAAGCTTCACATAGGTTTATTTATTGTTGATAATTAAAAGAATATATTCTTTAACATTTAAATAAATAAACTGTCAGAGTTTAAAAAAAAATGTATATCAACAATTTTACTTAGAATGTTATAAATCTGAATTTAAATAAATGAATATAAGACAATATTGATTGAAGCATTTCAGATCGTTTGACAATGTGAATGATCTAAATTTAATGATTTTTTAAAAACATTTTATGCATGTTAGATGAATAAATGTTAAATGCTTGTTATAATTTCATAAAATGTTATAAAAATGATAAGGCAACAGAACATTTAAATGCATGGATTTATGTGATGTTTATTTATGGAGATGTTGAGCACAAGATGTGTGTGTATCTAGTATATTTAATATGTAATCAATATTAGTGATATGCATGAAGATATCAAATTATTCCAAGTATAAGATTTATATTGTATGTATATTATTCTGTTCTGATTATAAAATGCGGATAGGGAATTTCTACTACTTAAATTGACGATATGCGTTCATGTACATTCCTGCTTTTACAGTGAAGATAATTAATTCTATTTATACCTTTATTTATTTCTAATGATATTCCATGTTAAAATGTAACTTCTGGCTTGTGATGACTAGCTCACTATTTGTCATTGCATTGACATAATGATATTTTATAAGCATTTATACCAATGCATGCACTCTAATGCAGACAGACATGTCAATGTTATGAATTACTGATGTTAAAAATTCTGGTTACATCTGCCTAATTATATTTGATCTATTATGACTTAATATATTTAGCAAACTGTCTTATCTTTGCCTCTTCGTAAAAAACTGAGTATATAACAAATTATAATATTACTATTGGTAATAAAGTTTTTTTTATTGCAATCAGCATGTATAATATGATGTGTTGGTTATTGCTTTTAAAATCTGTCTCGAGATCTCACTTTCATTTATGCATATATGAGCTAAGTGATATCACACACATTCCTCTTTATGTGATACCTTAAAGTAATAGTTTGACAGCGTTCAAATAATATTAAGCAATATTATCACATATATACTACTAAAATTAATATGAAGTTAGAAGTGATGTCTTTATAGTAAATAATTATTAATAGAGACTTATAAAGTTATAATTAGCAATTATTAAAATCAATATTTGGTTGTAAAATTTGCTGGGTACATGTTATCACTATTTTTTACTTATCAATAAGTTACTACAACTTTGGCTTTACCATATGTGAGAAGCAAACTGCCTTTTTTGTTATTGAATAGATATTATTTTATGTGTTAATAAACATATGTTAATAGATTTACCTTAAGTTTTATAATTTTTTTTGAAAGCTTCTCATAGCGTGTTGAAACCGCTTGGGGGCATAATTATGCAATTGCACAGAAATATGCCGTTTAAGTGGCTGCGCCGCCATATAATGTTCTATTTCAATGCTTAAGCATAGAAATAGTCCGTTTCTGGTCTGCGGCACCTATTTCTATGCTGCAGCACAGAAATAGAACGTTTATTCTGCCGCAGTGGCCGCCGCCGCTTACAGTAAAATTGGTGTTACACAGTTTATGCGAACAATCTCATTTTAAATTTCACTACGATATTTTGTGAGGGTGTCTGCAATTAAGACTGTCAAAAGTCTTCAAATTTGCATGCCCAACTCATTATTTTCCAAATCCAATGAGGTAGTATGTGGTTATAAAAATTGTGGAAACTTTGCCCAGCTTCTCTCAAGGGTGACACACTAATCAATTGTCAAGGGGGGGAGGGTTTAAGCGTGATTTTGTAAACTTCACGCTAAAATTCACGTTTGCATTAGAAAAATCACGAGACCAATAAAAAATATCGTTTTTATTTTTGGCCATGATGTTGTTTTGAAGAAGTTATTTGTTTTTATTCTTGTTAAAATTACAAATGATATTTGTGTGGCCACGATATTGTTTTGGAGAATTTTTTTTTTTTTATTCTTGTTAAAATTACAAATTTTATTTGCGTGGCCATGATGTTGTTTTAGAAAAATTATTTCTTTTTTTTTTTCATGTTAAAATTAGAAATCTGATTTGTGTCGCCACGATGTTGTTTGGAAGAAATTATTTCTTTTTATTCTTGTTGAAATATACAAATTTTATTTTAGAAAAATAAAAATTAAAAAAAAAAAGATTTATTTTATTTCTTTTAGATAAATTTCATTATTTATTATTTTACTGTAAATCAAAAAAGCGCTTTAAAGTTGAAAAAAAAAAAGAATAACGGCCCATTCTGCTTGTTTACATAAAAATTACGTGCTCAAGCAGTTTCAACATGCTAAGAGTAATACCTTCTGATCATTTTACTAGTTTTATTCATAATTATCCACTAACACCTCATAGGTTGACCATTATAATATATGAAACCAAGATTTTTTTTAAAAATCTTACACAACTAATAAAAACTTTTGTCCATAACATATATAGAAATTTTAGTGTCATTGAAAGTTAAATTATATATTCATAAATTTAATAATTCAATTAGATGTGGACATATATTTATTTAAATTTTATAAAATTATTTAAGTATCTTATTTAGCAAATGCATTTTATCAAGACAGCTAGCTATTCACATTAATTTACCAAAGAATGTGTAGTAAATGAAGTTGTTCATAACTTCTTTAAATCAATGAAGCTGGCTAAGTTCATTTCTGAATAAAATAAGTACAATTATTGTGGGGTGATCCTGAACTTATTGATAAACTTTTTAACAATATCTAAGAAGATCCAATCTATATTGGATTTATAGCTAAATTTGAAAAAATATATACATCAATTTGAGATCTCGCATGAAGCCTTTTTTTTTTTGTGGTATAGTTCTGTTGTAATACCTGATAAAAATACAAAAAAAAAAGATTATATTAGATGGTGAAACTATATAGTGAATCATTGTACTTACTAATAAGTCTAATGTAAGGATTGCACAAGGACACAGTATTAAGTAGTAGAATATACAAGTAGTAAGAAAACAATTTTTAGTTTTTGTAATGTGTTCTCAAGCTAGTTTTCCAAGATTTGCAATAAATCATGTTCTGTTAATAATGTGTTTTCCTGTTGTTTTAGTTAGAAGGATATAACATAGAGGGATATGATTTCATTATTTTGAAAATAAAATAAAAACATCAATATACATTATTTCCCTTATTTCAGTTACTTACTGTATAATATTAAAAAAATATATATGTGAATTTTTTAAAAAAAACAAAAAAAACTGAACCATATGAAAAATAATGCAATTAAGGGCACATTACAATTTCTGAAATAGCTCTAACATTGAAATACTAAACAAAAATTATTATAAGAGAGTGGAAATAGCAACTACCAATGAAGCAGATCATGATAGTGATTGGTATTAGGGTATGAATGCCCAAATAACTTAACTAGCTTTCAAATAAGAAGACATATATGTATATAATATTTTGTGTTTTTAAACAGCTGAATTATTTATATTTTGTCAAATTTAAAAATTTTATAAACATTCAGAAAAACTTTTTCTTTTCAAAACATTATACTCAGATTGATAAAAAGCAAGTGGTATTAATGGTTAATATTCCAAACAACAAAATTATGTAACGGCTAAAGTACAAAAGCAAAATAATTTATTTATTCTAATATGTACCTAAAATGTAAATCAAAAGTTAAATTTTAGCAATAAAACTTTGAAATAAAAAAAAAAAAACGTGAGGCAAATGAATAAATAACTGATAAATAAATACTTTTATTAATCTAACAAGCATGTTTTTGAAGTGATCATTCTCCCACAAATAATAGTTTCAATAAAGTCTAAAAGTATTAAAAATGTATAATTTCAGAATATCATCAAATTAAAAGACTAAAAAATATAAAATGATAAGAGAAAATTATGCTGTACGCTATGGAAAAATATGCTTGAGTAAAAAACCAACTCAACAATTATTTTTGATTTTTAGCATTCAGATGTTATCAGTGAAAGTTCATGCCTATCCTGATTTTTAAAAAAAATTCTTCTAATCAAGCATTGTAAGCAGTGTGTAAAAAAATAAAAAACATTACTGCTGCACAAAATCAATACTTTTTCTTTTATGATATTTCTTTGTTTTATTCCAAATACTTATTGACATTTTGGCTGTAGCTACGAATCACATATTACAGTATAGTAATGAAATGTTTGGTGGTATTCTCTATGCATCAATATAGATAACTAGTTAATTCATTTACATGCTTGTGTGTAAATTTGACTAACTAATTGTTACACATATTTAATCATATTTTGACATATGTCTTAGATATAGTATTTATATATATGTGTATGTTTTACAATTAAAGATATTGTATATTATATTTAAAATAAATATTTAGATTTTTACAATGTAGCTGATTTTTCACATATATATATATGGAAAAAAATTTGCAGGTGAAATTTAAGAACAAGTCAGAAATCACAAATTTTCTTTTTATCGGTAATTTCTGATGTAAGACTGCACATTTTTTTAATTGCAGTAAATTTATATTCAGTTTTCAAATGCACAGATGGAATATTCTATGACACATCTATTACACAATCACATTATTATTTTAATTTTTGTTTTAGAAAATTGTACACTTTTAATAGTGTAGACATCGACAGAAATATAAAATTTTGATATAGGGATCCTCACTAAAATATAATTTTCTTGATAAGTGACAAATAAACAACAATAAATAAAAACACAATTTTGTTCAACCCAACTACAATTTTAAAATTGATTTCTCAAAAAAAATTTAAAATTTTAAAAACCAATCATACATATTTTTCATGATTTTAAATTGTATATGCAATATATCAGAGGTCCCCAATCTTTTTGCACTTAAGAGCACATTCTATAATACCGGCCACGTGGCGGTCACCATTTATTTTTTCAATGTAAATTTATAATTGGATATTGTTAATAATACACATAATGTACAAAAAAATATTTATTTCAAAAATAAAATTTTAACGTATAATTAACGTTTATATTTTTATGTAAATTATAAAATTATATATAATATTACAAGTCAGTGTGATCTTTGGTACTGCACTTCATTGGCAATTGCTTCATAATTAGGGGAGTATGATGATATTCCTGCTCGTAAGCAATCATCAAGATGTTCGTCACTCAGTCGAGATAGACCCTTTTACGTTGTAAAAGTATAATATGCCCTACAATTTGATTACAATATAATACAATAATTTATAAGAAATTTTAAAAATTAAATTTATTTGTCTCAGAGAACTATTTTTTATCGTGTTCGGATAGCGGCGGGCACACGTAAAATGGTCTGCGGGCGCCAGGGTGCCTGCGGGCATAGGGTTGGGGACCCCTGCAATATATCAAGATGCGATGTTAATACAAGTTAAAAATTAAAACGAGATTGTGACCCACAAAATATATAATCATTAACTAAAACCAGTTTCATTATATAAGGGGGGGGGGGAAGTAAAAATAAAGAACATTTTATAACTAATTGTTGTAAATTTATAACTAATTGTTGTAAATTTAATCTCTTTGAAAGTATTGTCCATTTAATAAAATACATCACTCTAAACCTGTTTTTTCACTTTTCAAACTAGTTCAGAACCACCAAGTAAAACCTTTTAATCCTAGCGTCATTTTTTTCCACCACTTCTATGTCTAAAAAAAAAAAAAGAGGCATTTTTTCATTCAAGAGAATAAAAAGAAGTCACACAGATCGAGCAAATATGATTGATAGATAAGATAGGTCATGTCAAATTCAATTAAAAATTGTTTCAACTCAAGACTGCTTTGTAGAGGAATTGTCGTGATGAAGTTTGCACTCCTCACTTTGCCACAAAATAGAATATGTACATTTTACTGCATCACACAAACATTTCAGAACTTGTAGATCAGCAGTTCTCAACCTGTGGGTCACGACTCCTTTGAAGGTTGAACAACCCTTTCACAGGGGTCATCCTAACCATTAGAAAACATATTTTCGATTCATAACAATAGCAAAATTACAGGTTGGGGGTCACCACAACATAAGGAACTGTATTAAAAGGTCGCAGCATTAGGAAGATTGAGAGCCACTGATGTAGATAAAATGTCTGCTTTTAAAAACAAATTTTGAGAGAAAAATATCATTTGTATCAATAAAAAAAATATATCAGCATTATCTTGACATTGGATTTCATTGATCAAGCTTTTTTGGGACATAGTAAATTTAACAATTTCATTAAATCATTTGCAAATTTGGGTTTTCCCCTAAAACGCTTTCTTGTAATCTGTTTCAAGCATTACAAATGTTTTCCCTAAAAGAAAACAGAATTTCACATTATTTCAACTTTTCAGCCTTTATAAAAAAAAATCAACAAATTGCAAAATGCACTTTACAAAAAAATATGTTATGTGGTACCACAATTTCACAAGGTAATGTAATTTGGCAGATTGATGCAAAAGGATCTCTGCAAGAGGTATGTAACATCAAAAACAAGTACAATAACAAGTGCAATTACCAAAGAACAATTCTGGTTATTTTTGGGTCCCCACTTCGTAATTGAAAGAATTTATTAAATTTCTCTTATTTATTTATATGGCAGGTTTTCTGCCTAAGGATAGCTTGAGTGTGACAATAAAAAAACTCAACAATATATATCAGAAAAAGTTTCCACTCCTTATCACCTTCTTAATAATTTCTTCGAGCATTTCAGTTTCAGAGCTACATAATTAAATTTAGTGAACCATACATCATTAATGTTAAGGATTTTGTTGTGAGAAAATTTTTTTATAAAGCAATAAAATTTTGAATGAAATATCTTTAAAATGTCAACAATATACTATTTTGTATAATTTTTGTTGGAAAAAAAAAATATATATATTACAATAAATTTTCTCTTGGAATATATTAAGATTTGTTTTAACCAAAACAAAAATACTTTAAAAATAAAATTGTATGTTTGTCTTAAAAAGATACATTTCTATTTATTTTATTCTATTGATGTATATTTTCTATTCTTATTCCAGCAAATCCCTGCAATAAATACAATTAGTGTCATTTTTTGAAAAATGATAAAGTTTAATTCTATTTAAGTTCTGAAATAGTTAAAACATTTAAAAAATTTAGTAGAGTGTATGTTTAGATATAAATATGTACAGCTGTTTTATTTGTGGGCAAATCTATAGATCATTTGACTCAAATTTTTGTTGATATGGTTGTAAAAGAAATTAGTCGATTTTCATTTTTTGAAAAAAAAAAAGAGAAAAAAAATCCTTATTACATATTACTTAAAAACTATTTTAAAATTAACATCAAATCAGGGTGGACACAGCATTCAAAAATGAATTAGAAAATCTTCCCAAATTACTTTTATGTCTACATGAAGCTTAAATGTTGTGATGTAAAGAGATACTGGATATCAATTATTATTGTAAGCTTGAATTATAATTTCTTTTTTTATATATAAATTGCAATATCATATCAAAACCAGAAATTTTAAAACTTGTAAAAAATGTTTTAAATTTTTTATTTTATTTATATAGGAGAGCTATATAACATTTTCCATATTCAGTAATTATAGAATAATTTAATAAAAAACTCCATTGCTTAATATGCAAACTCAAAAAAAAACAAAAAAACTAATATTTTCAATATTAACATATTAGATATAGTTGTCTTAATTCATTTTCTGTAGTTACACTATAACTTTACTGTATTTACAAATTAAATGTAAAATTGGAATTATTAAAAAATGACTATACTGACATTCATTACCTACAATTTAAGAATATAAATGACACATTTAAGGCCATCATTAGAAAACTTTATATTAAAAAAAAATAGTGAACTTCACATCTTAATGCAAAGGGTAGAATTAATATTGTAAAAGCATAAACTTAAAGTGAGTTTATTTAAATATATTGTTAAGAGGATTATTATAGTCCAAAACAAATTTACCAAGCATGAGGAATCCCCTCAACCCAGTTTTAAAATATTAAAAGATCATGTTATAAATATACAGCAATGAAAAAATGATATTTTATTTTATAAATATGAAAATCCTGAGAACATCAGTTCTCATATTATTAATTATTTGGAAATTTATTAAATATATAAGGGCATCTTTCACTTTACTAAAATAATCGCAAGAATGCTTTTAATTTTGAAAGAAATTGCTAACGGATTTGGGGGGGGGGGGGGGTTACAGTATCCAATTTTTTAAAATTAATGTAAGATGTATGTTAATTTTATAATTTTTAAAACTATAATTTTTTATTTTCCACATAAATCTTGAATTTTTGTTTAATCCATATTTCTTTTTACATTCTATGTAAATGTACAATATAGTAAAACATAAAAATTCATGCATTACATGTGTATTATAATTTATATATAAAAGTAAATACCAATTTTATAATGTTGTGATACAAATTAGTCATTATTAATATTATTGCTATGAAAAATTGACCAGCATTCTCATTGACCATGAAATCGATCTTGTCATTATTTTCCTGAACCAACCAATCAATCATAAGCAATGAAGACATTGTATACATTTGTGTACTAATATAACTACTGATTCCCCCCCCCCCCCCAAGAATTTGTTACTGATATAGTGATGTATAGAGAAAGAATTATGTTACAGCTATATTAATATTTAGAAGTATTTGATGTAATTAATTTATATAATAGATTATTTATACATGAAATTGCATAATTTAAATGCACATACAAAAGTTTTGAATAAACTACCTTCAGGCTGTCTCTCAGCTGAATAAGCTCGAATGTCCATAGGAGTAAGTGAACCACCTAATAGAATTTTGCGATTAGCACCAGTAAGTTTATTGCATTGATGAATGGATCGTGTTTGCCAATCTGTCCAATAAAGAGCATCACCATATAATGAAAGAGCAAAGGGATGAGGTAAAGCACCCTGAACAATTATTCGTCTATCACCTCCATTAAAATCAACACTACAAATAAAATTCAATTTGGCATCAGCCCAATACAAACGTTTTCCTTCATGGTCTGCAGTTAAACCATTGGGCCAAAAAATGTTTTCATTGACTAATATAACTCTGCTAATGGGGTTACCATCCATTCCAGCCTTTTCAATTTTTGGTACTTCTCCCCAGTCAGTCCAATACATAAAGCTTTAAAAAAAAAAAAGCATTAAAATATTATTATTTATTTACAAATATTTATATAAAATCTATGAATAACAAGAGAAAAAAATTATCTACATATATTATGGAAAAGCAAATTTATGCATAAAAAATTTCATTTTAGGTATACTTGCAAAATGTACAATGATTACAAAAATAAAACAAAAAGAAATGAACCACTGTAATTTCATTTAAAAAAAAATTACTAAGCTTAAAACAATATACCAAATAATTACATTGATTAAATTTTTAAGGAAACAAATTTAATAATAATATTAAATTATAAATACAATTTATCAAATCTACTTTGAATACTTTTTAGAAAAAACTTTTTATTATACATATATGCATACGAACAAATAATTATTCCCAGACATTTAAGTAGTGACCTGATAATTTACACCTGCTACGTGGATGACATTTTCATGGCGGCATTGGAGGAGACTTTGGAAGATATAATTACAGAATTGAAAACTGCCTCGGGATTCACAGTTAATATAGCACAAAAGGAAATTGGTGGATGTGTTAAATATTTAGATTTGCAGGTGGGGATTGAGGCTCAACGCTTCCAGCATAAAAATGTTGATTAAACCTATTAATATAAGAGGCCACATTCATCATCAATCAAATACACCCAATATGTACAAGCTGGCAGGCCTAAAAATATTTTTGAAGAGAAATGCCAGATTGTGTAGTTTTGAGGCTGACAAGAATAGGAATATTCAAAGTTTTAGGGACGATTTAATAAATGCCAAATATAACAAAAGAACAATAGACAAGATAATTAGGCAGTTCAAAGACCCTACTAATCCGGGGGATAGGCTGAACAAAACCAGGATTTTATTGCCATACATTAAAAACATATATACAAATTTACAAATAATTTTTTCAAAGACTTTAGTATATGTTACAGATCCCCTCTTAATTTCAATATATGTATCAACAATACCAAAGATAAACTACCTCCAATAAATACCCAGCAGGCCGTGTATAAAATAATTAGTCCAGAAAACAATTATCACGCTGCATATTATGGAGGAGACTAAAGCTTCTGTTCATACGAGGTTGCTACAACATAAATATGCGTACAATAAAGCGCTCACAGATCCTTCCCACTTTTCCATTTTTATGCAGCATAAAACCACTTACAGGCTACGCATGTATACCGAACAATCCGCAAGTGATGTGCAATGAGCGACATAAGATAAGAAAAAAAATTAAGGAGGCCTATTTCATTAATTTAGATGCAAACTCGTTAAATAAAAGAGACATGTTTTACACAATCTCGAAGAAATGGCAGACCTGATTTGAATAATTTGCATCTGTTGGTTTAAATAAATAAATTGAACATTGTGATTAGAACTATCTATCTATCTATAGCTTTGAAAATAAAGGCATCGTTCCTTCGAAAGCGCTAAGTATAGAAATAAATAGAATAATATAAATATATTGAGTTTTAGAATGGAGATATTACCGTAAAATATCTGAACTTATTATATATGCATATACAATCTTAAGTTTTGAGCTATGATTAAAATGAACAAAATAAAATACATAACTATATAAGTAATACCATAAAAACTGTAAACGATGAAATTAATGAAATAATAATAAAAAAAAAAGTCAGATAATAAATCACTGATATATATACATATAAAGATCACAGGACCTAAATTTACAGAAAGTTCAATAAAAACGATGTTACATACAGTCAATATTAAAGAAAGGAAAATAGAAGCAATACAAAAAAAAAAAAGATAAAATCAAAATTTAATAGATTCTGGGATTAGGCTGACATTAAAATAAATATAGTTCTGAAAAAAGATATATAAAAGAAAAAAAATATATAGAGAAAATAAAATTATTTATAAATAAATTATAGGTTTGTAAAAAAAATGTTTACATAGGAGTATAAACTTGGAATATATTTATAGATATTACATATTAAAGAAATGAAAACTTTACAAAATATTTACATATAAAACAGTATAATATAAATTTAGAAAAGAGATTTATATAATAATAATAAAAGTTAAAGTGAATAAATAATAGAATATATGTAAATAAAGAGTTGTAGTGATTATAGATATACACCTGGGTCTCTTTTTACGCGGACTTATTTAACACGATTTTGAAGTTATGCGATTCGTGTTTCACCGGAAGTCGATTTCCGATAATGCGCTATTACTTTAAATAATAAATTTTGCGCACTTACGTTATATTGAAAGTAATAGCACATTATTGGAATTCGACTTTTATCTTAGTAATTTCAATATTTTCAGTGCTTTATAATAGTAAGATTTTATGCAATAATGAAATTAAAATCATGATTTCCACATTTTATGTATACACATATTAAATTTTACAAGATTATAATGTAAATTTGTTCAAACATGGTGTGTGTTAATTTTGCATTTTAAATCACATTCTGTTTTTGCTTTTTAAAAAAGAACGTAATCAATTATTATTTTCTTATTAATGACACTAATCATTAACGTGCTCTTAAATTCCAACGAGAGCTAAATGGTTGTATGTCTGGATATCGCGAGCTTCGTAAACAATTAATAAAATCATCTTCTCAAAGATTAATTACGTTGTCACCAGAAAATCATAATAATTAAAACGTGTATAAAAAACTGTAACTGTAAATTATGCATAAAAATATATTATTTTGAATAAAATTAAATATTATAGTTAAAAAAAGTTTGTCTTGTATCAATTTTTTTTAAATTTGAAATTTTTTATTAGTCTTTTTTTTTTTTGCGCGAATTTTGAAAAATCACAGACCGCACACACACACACACCCCCTTTCAATGTAAGTTACGTCTATTTTTGCACGATTTTGTTTGCGCGTGTTTTCTGAGGAACCTATCTATCGCGTAAAACGAGACCCAGGTGTAGTTAGTTTAAATAATATATAATAGGAGCTAGGATATAAGATAATTATTTAAATGGATGGTGGCTATAGTGTATATGGCCACTGGAGAGGGGGTGGAACAATAGCATATATGAAGGCCTAGTTAAGAACATACAGTTTAAAAAAAGGGGGGGGGATAATGGTTATAGAGAATATGAATGAATGGGCATATTGAAGAAACTGATGACGTGGCTAACAAAAATGGACTTTTGAAAAATTTTTATCAGAGTAAATTTGAGCATTGGAAATTTATCAAATTTTTGAGGCCTAGAAATAATATATCTCACACAATAGATTATGTATTAGTAGTGAAAGAAAGAATGTATAAAGTAGGGAAAATTAAAATGTTTGATAATGACGAGAGAGTATGTAATAGTGATCATAATTTCTTTATCAGAGAAATGGTTAGTAATGTGATGGAAAATAGTAATAAAAGTAGAAAGGATATTACAAGATGGCACTACAATATGGAGAGTTTTGCTTTGTTTAGAAAGGATATTGAAAGATGTAAATGGAGAATGAATGATAAGAATAAGTTAGAAGAATATAAAATAAAAGTAGAAAGGATATTGAAAGATGTAAATGGAGAATGAATGATAAGAATAAGTTAGAAGAATATAAAATAAAAGTAGAAGAAATAATCATGGAAGAGTTTGTTAGAGATGAATATAGGGACCGGTATAATGAAATAGAAATATTGGCAAGTAGGGTTTTAAATGAGAATATTCAGAAAAATAAAAGTAATAGAAAAGTGAGAATTAGTAAAGGTGTAAAAGAGAGGGAAAATGCATGCAGAGAATATAAATGTGCTATTAAAAACAGAGAAAGTGAAAAAGATGTTAATATTAAATGAGAAAACTATTTTTTTAAAAAAGAAGTTGGCTAAATAGATAATTATATAAAGAGAATAAAAGTAAATAATAAATGATTGGAGGACATTAATAAAATTGGAATAGTTGGGAATAAAAATTACTAAATGATGAGAAAAAAGAGTATAGCTCTAGAGAAGATTTAGAGAATCTTAAATATGTAATGGATATAAAAAAGATGTTAA
The DNA here is from genome assembly GCA_028023455.1 of Epiperipatus broadwayi. Classification (NCBI taxonomy): domain Eukaryota; kingdom Metazoa; phylum Onychophora; class Udeonychophora; order Euonychophora; family Peripatidae; genus Epiperipatus; species Epiperipatus broadwayi. The sequence goes on along the minus strand of JAQFVV010000097.1, from coordinate 3,184,008 downwards.
GGATAGAGATGATAACAAGCATAAAAGCATATAGTAATGGAAATAATAGTTTTACAGAAAATGAATTGAATGAAGTAGGGAAGAAATTGGAAAAATAGAAAGGCGTTTTAGATCAGTGGTCTTCAATCTTTTCACACCTGCGGACCAGTAAAAATAAGGATAAGGTTTCATGGACCAACAGAAGTCTATAGATAAATTTTTTTAAAAATGTAAACAGCTTAGCCTTAGATGAAGTTATATACATATGGAGTTTGTATAATAAAAAACTTTTTTTTTTAATTTTGAATTTTTTTAGAAAAGTAATAAAAAATTTAATTCTACCCCCCCCCCCATAAACATCTGTGATAACTACAAAAACAAATTAATTTATGTATGACTGATTAGATTTTGTTCTGTTTCTTTTTTTTTTTTAATCAGGTAAAAGTGTGATGAAAAAAATAAATAAAAAATTGTTTATATTAATTAAAAGTTTAAAATATTATTTTGTTATTAAAAACTTTCTCCAATCTAGCACGACCAGCAAAAAACTTCTACGGCCCGGCACCGGTGGTTGAAGACCACTGGTTTAGATAGATGTTTTAATAAGATGGCACAGAAAACAGAATTTCTAGATAGCTGGAATAATATAAGAATAAGGTTATTATTTAAAGGAAAGGATAAGGATCATAGAAAATTAATTATAGACTGATAGAGATAATATCAGTGTTATATAAAGATTTTGCATATATGGTGGCAGGAAGGTGATTGGATAGGCAATAGTTTATTTGTAGCCATACCATTTATAAATAGGAGTATGAATATAGGTAGTTATATATGGTCTTTATAGATATAGAGAAGGCATATGATAAGAGTAAATTTGGGAATGGAGCTTTAGTGGATCTTATTAAGAGGTTGTATGAAAATATAGAATCAGTTAGTTAAAAGTGGGATGAAACTAAGGCAAGGATGTCCTATGTCACTTATTTTATTTTTGTTGTATTTGAGAGAAATGGAGAGGGCAATAGAAAGACTAGGAAGAGGGGTAGAGATACCATTAATAGATGCACAGAAAGTAGTGAAGATATGGAAGTTATGATGATGTGCACAAGCATGGATAAAGAGATGGGGATCAAATTTAGTGGAAAGTATTCGTTTATTATTATTAACACTTGCAAAAGCGTATGCACAATTAGCTTGAAAGGCTGATATTTGAATGTAATACAATTGTAAACATACGCTATATAAAATAAATGCATATTTACATATGATTAAGTTTCAGTTAGAATGACGTTTAGTAAATTCTAGACAATTTCACCGACGTCATTCATTCAGACATCGTATATAGTCATTTAAAGTGACTGTTCCACCTTCACGCTTTCCTTGCCAGTACTTCAAATTTGCTCATATATAAGCATTTGAGTCGTAGGAATAAGTGATTCATTTTATTCCTGCATAAATACTATATCTTGTATTGGAGAGAAAGTATTCATTTATTATTATTAACACTCGCAAAAGCGTATGCACAATTAGCTTGAAAGGCTGATATTTGAATGTAATACAATTGTAAACATACGCTATATAAAATAAATGCTTATTTACATATGAAAATAATAATATAAAAATTGCTTTTAGATAGTTTTCAATGTTGCTAAAGCTTTTATAGACTGATAAAATTTCCCAGCATAAAATTTGTTATTAAAATATATTATAGGATTTATTGTCACTGGCTTACACACAGACTTCTTTTATAATCTTTTCCTTCTCATGACTTCATATAATTTAATCATCAACTTTGATAACACATATTTACATTATTTCCTCCTTATAAAAGCAATTTATATATTAGGCAGTGATTATAATTTACATCAATGATAACCAGATAGAAATCCAATAAGCATAAAATTAAGTAATATTGTAAAAAAAAATTTGTATTTTTTTTATTTTATTCTAAGTTGTTGGAATATAACAATGAATGAAATATCTTTTATATATGCAATATGTATTATTTTCAAAAAATACGTATAACACTAATGTATAGAGAGTCCTGCCTGTTTTAATAACACTAGTGATGAAGATAAAAAAAATTAGCAAAGTGATAAAATAAAATCAGCTATATTTCTTTTTTTTAGAGAATGTAAATTTTTAAAAAAATGCTTTAATTTATATATTTTCAATTTTTATTAATATTCAAAATAAGATATATTTTTTACTCATCTACTATCAATATTTTCAATCATGTTGACTGCATTATTATCTACTGATACATATAAAAAATCAGTTACTTGAGTTGCAGCTGTTTTACTTTCATTAGTAATCAATTAATTGACTTCCAATCCATATTTTATATATATGAAATTTTCCTTTCTAAAATGAGTTATGGCTCAATTTTATCAACTTTGGAAATAATATATCATCATCATCCAGTTATTATTAAATTCTCAACATTTTAAATTGTATTGAAGGAACTAAACAACACTAACAGGATTTATCCTAATTCAAATTCTAGAACTAAAAGTTAATTTGTTTAGCTAGAATTAAGGGGTGTTGCATCTGTGAATGCAATACACATACCCAAATTTTATTTTTTAACAATGGATTTAATATTTGATAACAAAAGAAAACCATTTACATCAAAATTACAGCTATCAATGTAAAAAAAAAAATTCTTACCCATCTTGTGGGGATAAAGCAATAGCTCTGGGTTGATCAAGTCCTTCCCAAAATAAAACTTTTCTGTTTCGACCATCTAAATTGCTGACTTCTATCCTATTTGTTTCCGAATCTGTCCAATATAATTTTTTACCTAGCCAATCACAAGCAAGACCATCAGGAGCTACTAGTCCAGTTGTAATCACATCTATGCTTATTTGTGATCCATTAATGACAGTTCTTTTTATCATCTCCAAGCTGATGTCCGTCCAAAAAATTGTCTGCTCAGCATAATAAAAATCCAAAGCTGCAGCATCTTCCAAGTGACTAATAATTATTGTCGAATTACTTCTAGGTCTTGATACATCTACTAATCGAATATCTTTTCGATTAGCAAATAATAAATATGAAGCCGGTAAAACTAAAAGAAAAAAAGGTAATGTGTGAATTCATAATTTTATAAAGAATCTTATACACAATACAAATGTATGATGAGAATAGAAAACACAACAACTAAAACAAGAAAACTTTTAGTTTTATCTAAATCTCTAGAGATGAAAATTAAAATATTTTTACAAATGTAAGTCTTTTAAATTAAGAGCATACATTATTTAATATTAGCATTGGTTAAATCACAATGTAAACAGTCCCTTACAAACTTGATTGTTTGCAGCATAAATAAAGACTTTCACCTATAAATACACTATTTCCAAAATTATATCTTACAATTTCAATATGTAGTTTTTTTGCTATTCTATATTACATAAAATTTCCCAAGATTATAAATTTAGAATGGGACATTGAAAAATCTCTGCAGAATATTCTATTACCAAACAGTAGTCAATTCCCTCACTAATTCTAAGTTATAATATAAGCATTGAGTAAAATCAATACATATTAAATGACAGAAAAACTAGACTTCATCAGCCAATTTATGGCATGATGACCTGTAGATTGCAGATTTTCATCTTTTCCATTTAGTGGTCACTTTTAACTCTCGTACTGTTGTATAAACTAATAACTTAAAATTTCAAATATCCTAAGGTGAACAGAGAAAAATCAGATCAAAAAAAATGAAAAAACACTCATGGAATTCTGGTTTGCTTTAAACCAGTGTCCAATGACGTTATATTTTGGTTTCTAGAGATAAAAAGAAATGTAAAGTAATGAAATCAACAATACTAGGTATTCTGTGATATATATTGTGCAGTAAGTATATTTAAAGTCCAAAAGACCATAATTAATTAGCTGATACACCAGCCATTAAATTAAAGTTTTATTAAATCCTTATAACCTTAATAAAATATATATTAAGATCCAACATATAAAATTTTAAATTATTTGTGATTTGTTTAAGGAAAAAAGTCTGCTTAAATGTGATATTTACTTTTGGCAGCATATGTTAAGCACACATTTTTTAAAAGCTATTGTCAAATATTTTCAAAATATTTTTCTCAAAAAGTTGGCATTTTAATAAATGCTACATTTTATCCATTATGAAAATCATAATAATAAACTTTTAGAGAAAAAAAAACATATAATTTGAATAATAATATACACAACAATTGTCAATCACTATTTTGGTCCATCTAATTACTATATTTAATAAAATTAGTTATGAAGGCAGAGTTGTGATATGATAATTTAAAATATTTTAGAATTTTCTGTTTAAAAGAAAATATACTTATTCTGTTAAGTTGGCATCATGAGATATTTTTTCATCCTTTAAAATAAATCTGTCAACAAAATAAAGCTTGGGAGTGTTCATAAATCAAAATGTTTAATGGGAGTATTAAGATTTTTTTTTTTATAAGTTCTTTCTAATTTATTTTGTATGTGGAAATGGATAATCATTGTTTTGTTTTTTTCATATGTTAATCAAACTAATTCAGGAATCTACTATGTGCTATTTATCTCAAGTATATTATCTCCTTTTTCAAGTAATATTCTTTATTTGGACAGTTAAATATATTAAGTATAAAGCAATGGTTCTAAAAACATTTTTATAAATTTGTAATGTTAATTATAGCTAGCACACAGAACAAATATTAAATTAGCATTCTTTTAAGTACTACATCAAGCCTTTCAGATTATAAGAAAGGAGTATATCAGCACTTGAATCAAACAAAATCAGTACAAAATTTCATTAAATAAAATAGTCTACAGAGTTCTTTTCACATATCAATCACACAGAAAAGCTAGAAATCTCCTGCCCCCCCCCCAAAAAAAAAAACTTCCACATATATGGTAACCATAGCTTTACTATCATACATTCAATTTATATTTTACGCATTATAATAATCCAAACATCTATAACATTCCTACTGAACAAATTGATTGATAATTGCAAAATCAGAATTTGCTTTGATCAGGTATTGGCTTCCAATACCCCTTTTCAAAAGTTTGGATTTTAAACTGAGTTTGCGCGGAATTGGTAAATCTTACACTTACAGGTATCACACCATTCTTTTGGTTATCTTGTTACATTTAAAAAGATGTAATTTTTTTTCTAAAATGCAATTTTTAATAATTTCTTTTTTCTTTTTAGATTTAGTAATCATGAAATGTTTTTTATGGCGGAAATGGATTTTCTCACAGATTGTTCTGATTTGAATATAAAATTCCCTATTGTCAATCTATGTATTTGTGAACCTTCTCTTTCTAGAAGCTAATTTTAGTGATAATTCAAATCCAGAAGCTGCAATGATCAAAAAAAAAAAAAAAAAAGTTGAAGTAATTTTATTTGCAAGGACGAGCATGGGAACTGCATCTAGAGCTTCTAAATGACCAGACTTCAATTTGATCCTGGACCATTGTGTTTATGTGCCACGTGGCAATAAATATGCTGTAGAATTTTAGGCAATTTACATTTCAATGACAATAAAAACATGCCTATCCACACTCAGAATCATATACCTACATGGTTAGTGCAACAGGCAAGATATATCACGATTTTATTTATATGATCAGTCATTTATTGCACGATTACAGTAACATTGTACTCATTTGTTACAATTTTGTAATAATCTTTTGAACACAAACTTTCAGCACGCTCAGTGATCCACTATCTCATACATCATTTCCCATACAATTTTTTTATTTGACAAGAATACATGTTAGATCACCCCCCCCCCCCCATTATTCAATAATATAATAATACATTACAATTTACTAAAGATCTCTTTGCATAATATCTCATAAATTATTCTTACTGTTACCTCCCCCCCCCCCCAATTAAAATCAAACATATTTCTAACATACCCTGTAAGGAAGGACAAGATTTGAGTCAGCTGGTAAAAATGAAAGTCACCAATCACTTCATTTTTACTATGACAAATTATCTCAGGTAAGTCATGTTATATATCATTTTTTGACAAATGTGATGAAGCTGTCTATAAAAATGGCATTTTAACATTTAACTTTCAAAATTTAGAAGTTGTGAACCAATGTAAAAATAAACATTTTTTAAAAAAGTTTTAAAAATCTCTTTTTTCTTAATTTTTTTTTTTTTTTTGAGATAATGACAATTTTATCAAATTTATTACATTCTTTCATATTTGCCCTTTCTAGCAATGTATATATTTTTAGATTTATTATATTCAAACAGACGATATGTTATAAATTATATATTTTTTTTTTTTTTAAATTCAAGATGGCGAGTTGGATTAAAAAGTTAGTAAGAGAATATCAAATAGACCTTTTCTGAAGGATGAAGGTTTATTTTTTCATCTGATATTGTATATATATAACATGACTACATTTAAAAAATTCGTATTTTAAGATCACATCCAAAATTTTGAAAATTGATTCCTCAAAAACATAAAAAAAAAATCTTGTGCAAATTGCATATCATCATTCTGAAAAATTTATACAATCTTTCATGTTGAAATTGAGATTTTAATGATTCTATTTTTAAAATTATATTTGTTTAAAGAATAACTGAAATTCAGTGTAAGAATCTAATAACAGGATGCAAAAAGTGAAGATAAAATCTAAATCTTTACCTTTTTAATGGATATGAAATTCGTCACAATACAGTAAGAATTATATCTTTATTTTTTACAGATAACATGCACACATGTCCTCTTCTAATAAACTATTAAATACATACAGCCTTTATAGTCCTAGAATCTACATCACAAAACCTGTTTTGATGGAACTTAAGGGTATCTTTCTTTGCTGAATAAATATGAGAATTTTCAGGATCTTGAGGATTCAGAAATGTTTAATAATAGCCCAACAATAACTAATGATAATATTCATAAGAAATTCAAATATATTTCATTTACAGCAGTGTTGCTGGTCTGTGAAAAAATTTTACCAGTCTATGAAAAATACCCTTAATTCAATAATTACAAAATAAATTTCAAAACTAATTTTCAATGAAAATACTGTACCGAGACAAAGTCGGTACAGGTATATACGCACACACACGAGCAATGTAAACACTCTATATTTTTTTCTTCTTATGATAAAAAATAAATGTAGTTTTCTTTCAATGCGTTATAAAATACATTGTAAAATAAAATGTTAATATTTCTGATTAAATAGTTTAAGGCTTTCATATAATCTACTATAATAATATTCTCTAAAAAAATAAAATATAAAATATTACTAATATGCCATTTTAAATCTCAATAAGTGATTTCTACTTGTATATGCCACGGGGGTAATTAAAAGGGGTTTATTTTAAATTATAACTGTAGTGAAAGTTAAAAGCTTATAGAAGTGATTTTGAGACAGATTAAATGCTCGACTTTTAAACTAATGTAAGTTAAATTGTTCTCTTAAAACACGCACACATGTATGCATAAACGGTGTGAATAAGTATGAATTTTTTCTAACTGAGATTGCAATGTGAGATTGCATAAACCTAAGATTACCTCAAGCATATGGATTGAGTGGACATTACGTAGGACACGGACCCCAACGACAACTCAAAGAATATTGAACTCTGGGTGGAGATTCGATCCTCAGATAATAACCAACCCATATAAATATGAATCTAAATCTAAAAAAAAAAAAAGGAGAGAAAAGGAGAAAAAAAAAAGGAAAAAAAGGCTTTTTACACTCATAGTTTTTTCCTAGATTCCTCCGGAAGCTACAACTAGACCTTTCCTTTTTTTTTTTTGCTATCCGGTTTATCCAATATGATTACTGTGAAATTAACATTTAGAGCGTCGATCGTCATGATGGGCTAGGAAACCCTTCAGTGATTGATCGACGCTCCGCCGCCAGAACATCTCCACAGCTATGAATGATCAACAACAGTACCGTCCGAACATAGTGCTCCAATCAGTCTAAGGACGTTGTTCCGTTTAATATACAAGAATCGTCCAAACATACTACGCTCAACTTATGTGAAATGAATAACCATGTATTATGGAAACATCATCTGTCAGGTTCGAACCCTCACCAAATTAGAAGCAGCAGAAGACTAAGCAAAATCCTAGGTAAACACTTTATTTTATAATGCTTCCATTCATTCTTTACGTAAACTTAAAAGGCAATCTCATAATTAATTAAATTCGACTTTCATAAATCTAAATATAAAATGATCCGTAATCCCTCATATTTAAATCTTATTATTCTAATCTCGACTTTCGTAAATAAAAATATCAGATGCTACATAGTTCCTCATATTTAAATCTTAGGACTTTTCCAGTTATGAACTTTGATCCTAATTATTATTTTCTTTCGCAGATAAACTATAACACACACCTAATTTCAAAATGTAAAAAAAAAAAAAAAGGAAATATATTTTATCATCCATGTTTATTATGCATAATATGTTCTTTTCTGTGCGAGTGCGAGAATGCGCGTGCAAATAAAGCTATTAATCAATGTTTCATTTTTTTTTATATTCAATAAATTTTTTTTTTATTTAAACAAGTCGAGCATCCCTCAAATCATTTTCTATAATTAAATTTTTTTTTTTTTTTGAAATTATTATTAAATTAGCATTTATTCATGTAATTAATTATTTTACTGTTAAGTTTGTCTTTCTTATATTTTTTTTTGTTTATTTCTTTTAAATTTCATTCATAAACATCGTGCCGTAAGTCACGATGTTTGCTTATTATGTAGTTAACATAGGTTTAAGAGTTGGGAGGGCCTATTATTAATAAATATAAGAAAATGTCAATAGAGCTAGTATAAATAATTCTATTGGACTGTATGATAAAGGGGGGATGATATTATAAGCGTCTAATTGTTTATTCTAATGATGCCTCAACCGAACATTCGTATTAGTTATAAATAACCAATGATCCCGTCCAATGCTTGGACCGATCTATTAATCAACCCATCTTCTTATCCATTGGTTAATATTGTGTCATTTGCCAGAATAATAGTCTTGAAGGCAATTACATCGCGACCCTGAGTGACCCCTATTGGTCCATGCTAGGAGTTCGAGCTTATGGGCAGGGATTTAACTTCAAAATCGTTTGATATGACGTAAGGTGATGCGAGAAATTAAATTGTGAATCAAATCATCGTATCTGGCGCCCTCTTGTGTCGATAATGAACAACTATTGATATAAGAAAAATAAATAAATCTTTACGCTGTATCAGGTTCATTTTGGAGCGCACAATCCCTTTTATGAACGGTTTAATAGGGAGCCGGTGTAAAGGGGTGGGGTCGGTATAATACATCTACTTTAATGGGCCTCTGTAATCTGATGCAGGTTCCACCATATCGCACAATTTACATCTTTAGTCAGACTTCGCAAAATGATACATTTTAAAATAAGTAGTAGTTTTGAACTTTTGTTTCTTTTTTATTTATATAAAAATGCAGTAAAATAAAGAAGAAACAAAATTATGGTATATTTATTAGTTATTTATTATAATGAGATTAAATTATAAAAGAAACTAAAATGAAAAGCTTAAATATTATTTTAAAAAACACTGCAATATTTAGTAAATTCTTTAAATGAATTACTTTGTTTCTTTAATAAAACCAAAAAAGTTTCTTTTGTTATATTAACAAGTTACAGTAAAACAAAATAACCCTACCTTAAAATCATACTACTATTACAGTAAAGCTGTAGAAGTAACATTTTAAACTGTTGGAAGCTTTTGCTCTCATTATTTATTTATAAAAATTATATGCGAGTCTAAAGATTAAAAAAAAATGTATAAAATATTCCTATAAATTTTAAATATAATAAACATTTTTAGTCTTCAACAAAATGAACACAAAAACCCAAGGTGAATAACGGAGTTTAATCTCTCAATAAAAATTGAATAAAATTGAAAATTGGAAGCCCACCAGAAAAAAATGTTCCTTCATTAGACATTACAATAATGAATATTTACAGTATGAATTTATTCTTTGGTCTAAATCGATATGTAATCTATCATGATGTTCAATTTAATGATGAAATGAACCCATCAAAAATGTTATGACATTTGAAGACAAAACATTCAGAATTAGAAAAAAAAAATCTTTGGAATATTTTGAACGCAAAAATAATTTGTTTCACAGGAAAAAAAAACATTTAAACCAACTTTTGATGAATAAATCTCTCTTCAAATGTTCCTATTTAGTAGCATTTCAGATTGCTAAAAACAAAAAATCAGTTTCTGCTGCTAAACTTTGATAAAATCAATTTCATTAGATGTTTGTTCAGAAATGTTTGGATCATTGGCTGCTAATAAAATCAGATCGATATCTCTTTCTAATGATATTATTAAAATGCAAAACACTGTCAGAAAACAGAACACTAGTTAATAAACAAGATTAAGGAATCAAAAATATTTGCAATTCAATTTCCAAAAAAAGCTATATTCATCTGTTACATTAGATATGTTATTTCTGAAGGTATCAAAAAATTTCTGCAGAAAAGATTGAGTCACTAATTTACAGGACAGTTCCACAATATATTCAATTCAATATTTACTCACTAAATTACTCCAAAAAAAAAAAAACATATGCACAAGAACTGAAATTTTTAATGTGTTGAATTCTTACTTTAACAAGTATGATTTATATTGGAAAAACTGTGTAGGTTTATGTAATGATGGCCCAGCTAGTACAGTGGCCAAATATTATAGTGTTAACTAAAAAATTCATGAAGTAGTAATCCAAGATTTATTAACTACACATTGCATAATACATCAGCAGAATTTAACAGCTAAAAATTTCTCTCGAGTTGAATTCAAGTCTTAGTTGAATCTATAAAAATCATAAATATTGATAATAAAAAAAAGCTATCTAAATTCCAAACTACACCTGGATCTCATTTTATGTGGTAGATATGTACCTCAGAAAACGTCCACAAAAGAAATAGCACAAAAATAGACTTAACTTATCTTGAAAAATGGGGAATACGTAATTTTCCAAAAATCGCATAAAAGCAAAGCAACAACACAGAATTACTTAAAATTCACATATAAAAAAAATAGAAAAATAAAATATGACTAATAAAATATTTCAAATTTGAAAAAAATTGATACAAGACAAACTTTTTTTATTAACTACAGTATTTAATTTTATTCAAAACAATATATTTTTATGTGTAATTTACATTTTTTTCATACATGTACGGTATTTTATCATTATCGCTATTTGAGATATCGGATTTGTCACAAGAGAAAATACAACTAGCGCCAACTTCATTTTTTTTAAATTGGTCTTATAGTGGATTCGTCCAAACTAAAACATTTTCCAATCACTGTTGATCCTTCCCATTTCGCTAAGCGATCTAAAATTAAAAATTTTATTTCCAAAGAAATTCATTTTCTTGGGTGTTTTTTCCTCTCCATTAGGGTAAACTAAAAGTTTAAAATAAAAATAAGAACTTAGACTTACAATAATAAAGACACCGACTCACCACTGTTGGACAAAATTTAATCAAAACTAACCATTAAAAATTAAATTCTTATTTTTGTCTTTAATTTTTTAATTTTCAATTCCATTTACAAATCAAATTTAGTCATTTCACATGACATTAATTTCAGATCACGTTACATAATTTTTAAATTGTTAATTACAATTAAAAATTAATTTTAATTGTCAAATTTAATTGTGCACACCGCTGTTACCTTTTAAAAATAAACTTGCGGACACTAAATGATTAATTGACTATGTACTCTTTTTTAAAAAAGCAAAAATAGAATGTGATTTAAAATGCAAAAACATACATAACGTTTGAACAGATTTACAGTATAATCTTGTAAAATTTATTACTTGCAGACACTAAATGATTAATTGATTATGTACTCTTTATATATATATTTTTAAAGCAAAAATAGAATGTGATTTAAAATGCAAAAACAACAACTTGCATAGTATAGGCATCTATAACGTTTGAACAGATTTACATTATAATCTTGTAAAATTTAATGTGTGTATATAAAATAGGGAAATCCTGATTTTAAGTGAATTATGAACTTCTTTAGTGCATAAAATCTATTACAGTACTATTATAAAGCACTGAATATATTGAAATTATTAGATGGAAGTCGAACTCCGATAATATCTATTACTTTAAATATGACGTGAGTGCGCGAAATTTATAATATTTAAAGAAATAGCGCATTATCGGAGCTTGACTTCTGATCTAAAAATTTTTATCGCATAAAAGAAAACCGCATACAAAGATATTAAGAAAAAACATGAATCGCATAACTTCAAAATCGCATTAAATAAATCCGCATAAAATGAGACCCAGGTGTATTCACACCACTTTGTCAAGAAGTTGGAGCAGAACATGAAGAATTATTCCTTCATACTGAGATCAGATAGTTATCTCGAGGTGAAATACTAAGCAGGTTATTTGAATTAAAAATAGAAATAAATATTCTTAGTTGAAAAAAAATCATTTGCAAGTTATTTTTGTGAAATTAAATGGGTTCAAAACTATCTTACATAAGTGATAACTTTTCCTACATTAATGATTTAAATTTAAATCTACAGAGAAGTCTTAACAAATTTAAAAAGAAAATACAACTTTGGCTAGGTAGAATAAAAAAATCTTATCGCGATTTGTTAGTTATTGATCATTTGGCAATATTAGAGCAGAGGATTGTTTATTACTTTCCAAATTTAAACGTAGACAAATTTGATTGGATTCGAAATCCATTTGTAATAAACAATACCTCTATGTATGATTTAACTTTGCAAGAAAAGGAAGAACTAATTTTCGTTTGTAATAACTGAGCTTTAACTTCAAAACATTCACAAGAATCAATTAATTCATTCTGGATTAATCTTTCATATGATTATCCAACAATATCAAAAAAAGCTTTAAATGTATTATTACAATTTTCCACATCTTATTTGTGTGAATTCGGATTTTCAGCTTTGACAAATATTAAAACTAAAAAAAGATCCCGACTTGTAAATCTGGATCACGAAATGCGAGTGGTGTTATCCATTTTACACCCACATATAAAAGAAATTATAAAAAACCACCAAGCTCAAATTTCGCATTAAATGTAATATGTATCAATAAATAAACGTTTTGTTAACTTTGTAATGAAATTTCATTTTATATTAAATTGAAAATTATTACCCTATGCGGTTTCTACAAAATATGTTATAGGTACATTTAAACAAATGAAATTCTTTTAAATTTATCTTATTGTTTGTTAGTGTGCTGCCAAATTTTTTTTATTAAAAGTGTACCGCGACAAGAAAAAGGTTGAGAATCACTGATCTAACATAAAGATTTTCATTGTTAATGATTTAATAATAACCTGAAAGACTAAAACCTTTGACAGAAGCGCCTTAAAAATGCTTATGTGACAGCCAATCAGATGCAATAATGACCCGCACGTGGAAACTCTCAATTCAAGAACACAACTACGAGAAAAAGATGGGCCTTAAAAATGCTTATGTGACAGCCAATCAGCTGCAAGGGACCATCTTTTTCTCGTAGTTCTGGCTTGGGTTCTTGAATTGAGTTTCACGTGTGGTCATAATTGCAGCTGATTGGCTGTCACAAGCATTTTTAAGGCACTTCTGTCTAAGGTTTTAGCCTTTCACATTATTAAATCATCTGCTAGCACTAATAAATTTAATATATTGTTAATGATTGCAAAGAGCACCCTCCTCCAAGTGTTTCATTCAGTATAATAAATAATCAAAATATTTTAATGATATATAATCAAATACAACAATACTGTATTAAATTTTAAAATGCGTACATTACTTTAAAAACTGTATGCTGTATTTACTTACTTTTAAATATTAAATTTTTTTGTAACAATATTTTGCTTATCACAAAAATAATGATTATCATATTGTAATTTAGTTATAGTAATTGTTATTTTGAATTTTAAAAAATGATTTCATAATAACGAACAATGTTTGATCAAAAATTACTAAATCTAAATTAAAAATAACACAATCTATGTGCTTGATTGTAAAACATCTCATAACTTTATCGTACATACAAAAAAATGTAGAACTGGAAAAAATTTATATTTTTAATATTTATTTAAATAGTTTGACACATTAATTGAAAATTTTTAAAATCATTTAAAAAAAAAACATCTCTACGGCACTTAATAAAATGCAACATTTCGCAGCAAAAAAAAAAGCCACAGCTAACGGGTTTTGTATATAAAGTGACCGTTATTTAGATCTGTATAGTACATATTGTAAAAAAAGGCCTTAAATATTGATTACAACATACAAGCACAGAATGCATTAGATACATTTTTTTTAAGTTAACTGCAATTAGTTTTTGACAATGTACAGTAGTGCTAATTTTGTTACTAATTACACTAATGAAATATATAACAAGACTTTATGATCAATTAAATAAGTTATTAAACTTTTTTCTTATTTCTAAATAATTTCACATAAGTAATATAACATAGAACAAATATGAAAAAATAAAAAACTTCAGTAGGAATTTTTTTCTAGCGCAACAAGAAATAGTTGCATGGAAGAACACAAAAAATTATTAATTGCTGTTTACTTTCTCATTCATTTTGCTGTACTTTTGGATAGTTAAAAGACTTTTTTTTTCTTCTAGAAATTCTGTTTATATATATATAGTTACATTTTCAATTAGAATCAAGGCTGCAACCACAAGAAAATAAAAAAATCCCCGAGTTTGAAAACAAAAATGGATATCTTAAATCAACTGGAAAGAGAAGAAAATCATGATATCTATTCTTCTATGGATTTATCTATGTTTACTATCTCACTATTTTTAAAAACAAAATGCTCAAACCACTATAGTGCAGCATCTAAACTTTACCAAATCATGAAATCATGGCATCCTATATAAAAAAAAAAAAATCCAACAAGTACACCAACTATTCATTCTAAACTTTTTCTCTATAGATCTTCAGCTATCATTTGATACACTCCCGCAAAAAAACCAAGATCATCAATGGGTTTAGAAGACAACAATGGACCTTAGAATAAATAATTCATGATTCAGAAAATTAGATAATTATGAATGATAAATGTATCACTGGAAAGAACAACTTTAAGATATGTTTTTTTACATAGATTTTAAGTTCTATTATCATACATACATATTTTAAATGCATGCTTGCATAATACACATAACATAGTTTACACAAGACAATGTACATTAAGGGAGTTTTTTAATTACTAAATATATACTAGGTTAACGTTTGTTTATTCATAGTTATAATGTAAGTTTTAGCAGGAAAAACCAGCCAAATTTTTTCCTATAGAAAACTATTATAACTACTTGTTCTTTATTGATATTTTTGCTTAACAATGAGTTTTGTGGGACCAATTGACCTCACTATACAGGATAAAGGTGTACAAGAAACTAATTTGCTGTAGGCAGAATTTCTATAGTATAATACCATTAATTAGAAATTAATTAAATAAAAATTGTTTTTGAGTATTCATTTTTTAGAATTTATTTTTTAATATATTTTAGTGTATATGATCAAAATTTGTTAAAAATGAAGTTTGTACAGTAATTTTTTTTTATTTTGATGAAAACTGTCATTATTTTCAATATAACAGGAAAAAAACTACAAAGGTACTCAGTAAAAATTAAACAAGTGATATTTTCAATTTATGTTTATTACCACCACCCCCCTTTAAGCAAAAGTAATTTAGATTTACTATAACAGCATTTTTGTCTGACAAATTCACTTTTTACAAATTTTTAAACAAAAACTGACTGAAAATTTCAGCTAATGTACATATTTAAAAATTTATTGTTAATGCATTTTGTTGCTAGATATAGTCAAAATTTGATTTTTATTTTTTATGATAGAAAATCCATTTTGCACTTTCTTTTTTTGTCATTTATGATGAAAGTTTTATTTATTTTGGATGTGTCACAAATTAATTTACAGGCTGCCAAAGATGCTGAATGAAAATGAGATAAGTATAGTAATCCTATTTTAACTGTATCATCAGAAGACAATTATTACAAATAATAAATAAACTTTATACTGTAACATATATTTTTGGCATGAGTATCATGTTATAACTTCTAATGATGTTTTCTTCATGAAGACACTATCCTATGATGTCATTATTCTTTTAAAATGGCACTATTAAAACCCAGTAAATGTTTTTTTTTTAAAAAAATTCACATTTTTTAAAAAGACCATTATACCAAACAGTTGATGACCTAAATAACGAGTCCTCACATAAAAGTCTGATGTATATGAAGGGGAAAATCTATATATATATAGATTGAAAACAAAATTATTATTCAGCTTTTTTTTTTTTTTACAAATTAATATTTAAAATCTAACTAATACATATTATTTCAATAAAAATAATTAATTAATTAAAATAGTTTGTATTATAATAATTGTATATATGTGTTTATAAATAAATTAATATAAAAACTAAAATTGTCCATATCTAAATCCACTAAATTTAATTGTAAAAGTCTTCTAAAATTAATGGGCATTTTTTCTTTCAAATAGTAAAAAAAAAAACTTAAATATCTTCCACTAAACTATTGCTGTAATAAAAAAATATAATTGTCATACTACCATGATTTTTTGTTTTGCTAAAAATTTATATAAAGCATGCATGTATCTCATGCAAGGAATATGACGGCAGAAAATTCACAATCCACACTATTGATATGCTATATAAAAGAAAGAAGTTAATTTAGATGTTCAGATAGCTGATATTTTGGTAGGGTTTTGTCAGGATTTTCACCTTTATAAACTTATGTCATCAATTTTGACTGTAATACATAATCAAAGAAATAATGCCCCCCCCCCTTTTTTTTGAGAAATTTGCTGATAGAATAAACTAATTTTCACTAGACAAAATTAGAATTTTGTTTTGAAGTGCAATCATACTAATCTAACCAAACTTTCATTATTCTTTCTTTCATGAATCTTTTCATTTTTAAATAGTTTTTGCTTTCAATTAATCACGAAACTGAGTTTGAGTTTCTAAGTAAGTACTAACTAGTGGAAAATATCTATCATTCAACACCGATAATTTCTAATCCTACATGCATTATTACCATGCTTTAATTAAAATAATTTTATTTTATAAAAAGGTACTCAAGAAAAAAATCGTATGCATGCATGGTATTAATCAATATTTTGAATAATATAATTTTTTTTATGAAATATCCAACAGAATTGTTTCAAATTATTATCAGTTGATATAATAAAATTTATTAAGATTTAATATCATCTGTAATAATTGTTTATCAAAATTTTGCTTCACCTGATATTTTGTAAAACTTTACATCTCAGAAAATAAAAATGTTGAAAATATTTAACATTCAATTCAAAATACAATTTATCACAATTATCATATGCAAATTTTCTAATTAATACTTTTATCCAGATCTATACAAGTAAATAGAAAATCTTTACTGCTACTAAAATAATAATAAAAACAATTATACTGCATATAAGAATGTCACCAATTGTAACATTTATGTAATATATATATATTCACTAATGCAAATAATATTTTTTCGTTATTATATACTCTCCATAGACAACTATTTTAACTATAAAATAAAAATATTCAATAGTTTCAACATTAAAAATGTTAGCTGGATCACAACATCAGAAAAAACATCATTGTCTTATGATTTTTAATGATAAAGTTCTTAATGAGAAACATTTTCACATTAAATCCAGGTAAAGCTTTACAATTATTCTTAAATGCATGACTGAAGAATATTATTTTTAAATATGCTTAATGTTTATAGTGTCATAAATGTCAACATTACATACTCAACCAATGAAGTATTTTCATCATTAAATAATTCATGAATAGTACAACTATTTAAGCTTCTCAATATCAAGTTGTGGTATATATAGTTGTGTATATGTAATTTATAGAAGTTACTTGAGAATTATATATGCTATATATATTAAATGAGACAATAAAAAATATACTGACTCTTAAGAGTGACAGATGGTTCAAAGAATATTACACATATAAATCTATCCCAGATAATCTTTAATTTTGTTTTCTTCTTCCCTTCTTCTAATGACTTATTTTATTATATAAACTTTGAATGATTAAAACATATTTCATAATTTGTAAGAATATCTAAAAAAAAAAACTAAATCTTTTTTATTATTATAATGATATTCATAAATTGTAAAACTGTCAATTTTTACAGTACAAAAATACCCCCTTCTCCCAATTCTCTTTTTTTTTTTAGTTCTCTTTATGTGTCAAATAAAAATGCAAGATGTCTTAAATATAAAAATGTCAGTCCATTTCTAAATTTTTACAATTTTCAAAAGGCACAACTAACATAAGCAAATATGTTGGACAAAGGGAAACAAAAACTGTCAGAAAGTATGACAGATAATGTTATGAGGGTTGGTCTGTTTCTCCAGTTCTAGGTGAAAGCTAAGAATACAAACACATGATTTCCAACCAGCAATCATTAGCATAAAAAGAATAACATGGACTTGGTAGCAACTTTTGCAACAGTCTCCCCCCACTCTCAAATCAACATTCACAGTAGCTATATAATTATTCATCTGCACACATACATACTTACCTCTTTGCAACATAGCCCACCCCCTACCAAATCAACATTTACAGTAGCTATATAATTTTTCATCTACACACATAGTCATACATATACCTACCCATTTACAATTATCATCTAATGTAAAAAATATTTGTGTAATCTTTCCACTTAAATAATAATTTACAGTTGTAGTTTCTTTTTTCCCCTTAAAATACACACATACACATGATGTCTCACTGTATCTAAAATATTAGTAATTATAATTGTAAATGCATATAAAGAAGAGTGAATTAAAACTTTATGGTTGGAAAACATATATTACAGTAAAATCAAGTTTCTAGTTTTAACTTAGTTGTTAATGTTTTAACTTAATTTTCATATATTTAAATATTTTTTTCAAGACACTACATATATACTACAACTTAATTTAATTAAAACAATCTGTCTGTTATCCCAGTAAAATTATAAAATTCCATTTTTTAAAATTGCTTTATAGTTTTATAATTTAATTTACATATAAAAATGTAAAAGCTTCAGTATACATTATAATAATTTTTACAGTATTTGAGAATATAAAATGTGTGAATAATTAATATTGCTAAGTGAAAATCATTTTTAAATAAAAATAATAAGGCAAATAAAAAATGATACTCCAAATAAATCTCCCCTCTCTAAATTATTTCAGACATCATAAAAATAAATAGAAAATGCATGCAAACAAAGATGAAGAAATATTAACTTGTAAAAGATCTCCTCTTTGATGCCTCCTACAAAGCAAAATCTTAGCCAGATTCTAAAATCATTCTTTATTTTGCCAATAAGAAACAAAAAAGCAGTGTTCTTTACTTTATGCTTTATTTGTTTGATTTGACTTCCATTTTCCCAGGTAAATAAGGAGAATGTATCATAGAAACCTCAAATTTGCAGTTCCAGTATCTCTATGTATTAGAATGTCTTTTGAATTTAATCAGAAAATAATCATAAAACATATCACCTATACCATAATAGTAAAATCTGACTTGAAAATGAAAAACCAGCTCAACAGCAAATATAGATCTCATCCAATAAAGAGATTTTATTCTTCTCATCTATTAAATAACTAATCCAGTTAGATTTATTCATTCTAATCTGTAAAGATAAATCCTTTGTGACTGAGTTATAACTGATATTTTAAATTTCAAGTCATAAATATCTTCATTTGTACAAAAAACACTATATCTTATTATTAAATCTTAAAATAAATTTTTAATTTAAATATAATTATTTTATCATAAAGATAGAAATGCATTGGGAACAGTTTTCAGTTTGTATGAGTCCATAATTGATATGCATATACTACTAAGATTAAAAGAGACAATAAAACTTAACTCTTACAATCCTGAGCACTATTATGAATTAATATATATATATATATTGTACAATATCTTCAGTTTGAATACATTAAATATAATATATATTGTTAGAAAAAACAAATATGAAGGGTTGTAATAAACTGGAAAAATATTGTCATTACCTTAAAAAAATTTAGAAAAAAAGATTTTTAATACTTATAAAAATATTTATTTTTAAATAGGTTCACAAATTCTAAATTTTGCAAGTTAAATGTTAAAATCACATTTTTATAGACAGCTTCATTTCAACTCTCATAACATTCTAAAAAAAAAAAAAAAAAGGACAATACATAACTTCATTATCAAGCAACTTCATTATGAAGATGACAATGATATATATAAGATAGAGATATCTACAAAACATGAGATAGGGCTTCCAACTGCAGTTATGATAGTGATTGAGAAAATTAAAAATAGCAAGAGAAACTGGATTGGATATATATTATGAAAAAAGCATTTATTGAAAGATGTTTTGGAGGGAATGATGAATGGAAACGAGAAAAAAGAATGGAAAAGATTGACATTGTTGGATGATATAAGAGATGGGAAGAGTTACATGGAATTGAAGAACTGGACATGTGCATGGGACAGAATACTACTAATGAATCATTAATTATAAAAAAAAATATTGTTTATATAAACAAATAGAAGATTGCAAAAAATAAAACAATTGTTTAGATGATGATATATATAATTATGATACAGATATACACAAAACAGATTTATGAGCTATTGCTTCAATCATTTATTACAATGAAATTCATTATAATCATTAATTGCAAAAAAAATCTATTTATATAAAAAAGTAGAAAATAACTAGATCGAAAAAAATGTAGATAAAATTGATAAAAGTTTAAAATAGACAATATACAAAATTATTCTACAGCACAAAACAGATTGTTATTCCACATCATTATAAATTATTTCTATTATTAAAAAAAAAAGAGAAAAATATTATATACTTAAAACTCATAGAAAATATTACCCCTGAAGCTTCATATAAAATTATGGTTAGTTCAAGTTCTTGTAGATAACATAAATACATATCGGATTTATATCTACTGTTTATAGACAAAAATATGCAAATTTTATCGCACAGAGGGAGAAAAAAATACATCACTGGAAAGCCAATACAATAATGAAAAGAATGACACATTAAACAAATGTATGTGTAGTCATTATCAATTGCGCACCATCTTGATTTAAAGTCTAGATTTTGAAATTTTTTATGGGTGTTAGGTATAGAATTGTATCTCAAATCAAATTAACATTATAACAAAAATTTAATCTAATACATCAGAAAAATTAAAATTAAATATTTTTTTATGATGAGAAACTGAAATTGTTTTTTTTTTTTAAATTAATTTCAGGTCTGAATCTTCTTAGTTATAATTTTAAAAATTCTTAGATCATTTTCTGAAGATTATGAGTATCAACTCTGTTAATAATGTTTTTCTTAATAATCTTGTTTTCTAGCTTTGTGTTAATAAATATTTTACAACTATTCAATGATCAAAATATTAAATTTTATCCTGCCTTCTATTTCATATTCATTTTTTGTGGATTTAAAAAAAAAAAAAAATTGTAATTTTTCTTTCTCAGCAAACACTACTAATCTAAGAATATCCCCATCATTTCCGACTTAAATTCACGTAATACACATTTTTCTATTCTAGTATTAATATTTATAAAAAATTTAATATCAATAAATAAATCACCAAAACCACATATACGATTATCAATTTACATATAATGCAACAAATTATATTTTACTATATTGAATTTTTTTTTTTTTTAGCAATTTCTGATTCAAAATAAGATAAGGATTTTTACTAGATCTTCTTCAATTTTGTTTTTCCATAGTCTTTCAAAACTTTTCTTTTCTGACATCACCCAGACATTTCATAATTTGGTCAGCAATTTCTGGACCTATTGTTAAAAATTCCAGATCTATTGCTAAAAATATTGATTATAAATCTTTGCTCCATTTTCTTCACCAAATCCTGTTGATTTTGATTTTTATTGAACATTTCTGTCATTATATGCATCAACATTAGCATCTCTATAGGCTTGTCTGTATTTTCCACCACTTCCGGGTTTTTAAAACTAATTCACAAGTCAAATTTATTACAGTTATCTCAATAAACTTGTAAATAATATCCGTAATTAACTTGTTTTCAATGTAACAGTGTAGTAGTTAAGTGGTCTAATTTTTACCTGATGGTACATTAGCATTGATATGAGTGTTATTACAAATGATTCTAGTAAATCTGACTTCTGAATTATTATATGGGCTTTCAGAGCTTATTTCTCCATGATTATTATTCTTAGCACTACATATTTAATAGTTATTATTTATTTACAGAATTAAAATAAGCATTCAACATACTTCTAAAAGTTCATTTTGGCATTCTAAGAATAAGAACTTGTTGGGACTAAGTCTGAATTATCTTAGTTTGATACCTTACATTAAATTGGACAATTAACCTGGCTGCTCTCTTTCTCTCTTTGATATACTATTATACTCACAATGCCTATTTTTTATTTATAATGATTCCACTAATTTATGCTTTCAATATTTATGTTTTATAATAAATTTACATGTCCATTCTTCAAATTAATTACAGCTTCACTATTTCTTCTAAATCCATACTCTGTTAAAAAGTTCTTTCAAACCATGCTTTCTTCAATCACTAGAATGTGATCTATAATAAGTGGTCAAATAGTAAGACTACTACAATATTGTTTTCAAATTTATGAATAGGAAGAAACGAGAACATTTTATTATTATATTTTCACTATTTATTTGTTAATTACACAATACATAAAAATAACATAATTCCAAATAATAAAACTTTAATGAGGAATTATTCATAATAATTATCAAATTTCAAAATTATTTATTAAAAAAAAAGGTATACACATTATGTGTAAAACATATAGCAAAAATTTTTTGCAAAGGTTAGTAAAAATAAATAAATAACCAAAATAACCAAATTTGCAAACATTTTTTAAATATAGGAAATAAGATATGAGCAACATCTAGTTAATAACAAAAAAATTAATATCTAATACCATTGTAACTGAATTATCTACAACTACTTTCCAAATTAAAGTCTGGTATTGCCAATTGAAAGTTTTTGGCTAAATGAGAATTAACAAAGAAAGCTTTATAATATAAAAAAGAAGAATGACAGAATATACACTTGCACTAAAACTCACTCTATTTATAAAAAAGCTTAACAACAGACAATGTATAAAATCCACATAAATGGCATGCACAGAAGTCAATCCAAGTCTACAAAGTATAATATGGTATAATTTTTCAAGATATAATTAGCATAGTATTTATATGAAGACTGTAATGGTGGTATTTTAGTATTAATTATATGTTTGGACTATTTCATATTAAATGTTAAATATCTAAAGAAATTTAAACTTTTCAAATATTATTTAACTGTTATTAAAAGCATACAGGTTAGTATATAACATGTTTCAAGTGGTATTGTTCATTCTTCTTCAGGTGATGACTTGACCAGTGACAGTACTAGCGTTATAAGAATTAAACCTGACAATCTAACAACTAAGGTAATTTGCCAAAGACAACAATCAGTAGAACTTTCATATACTTACCTATGAGAGTCCTCCTGATTTCTCAACTTTTTCCTAAGAGCAAGGTTAATTATTAGTTTCCAGACATAAATTGTTATACTTGGTTTACTTCTTGGTACTTTTTCCTCCACAACTAAATTTTAGTCTTTTCTCGATCAAATATATTCATTGGCACATATATTATCTCCTATTTTAGATTAATTTTTCTTTTCTAATTATCAGTTTGTGCTTTTTCAACAGGATGATTTCAATAACATACATCCTTTGACATTCATTCATATGGTATTTCATAGATGCAGTTTTGTTTTTCAACATTTACAACAGTTATTGTAGATGTTAAGATTTCTTTCCTTGTAATGTGATATGGCATTGGAAAACTGTTCTGATATTATATTGTTTGCAGATTCAGTTTGTTTGTGATTCATGGTATATTTCTGAGCCCGAAACACCCTTTAAAACCTCTTTTCAGAACTTTAACCAATCATAGATTTTAAATTGAATTTGCACGAAATTGGTAAATCTTATACTTACAGCTATCACATCATTCTTTTCATCATCTTGTTGCCTTTAAAAAGATGTATTTTTTCTCTATGATAAAAATTTGGATTTTTTATGAATTTTTTCTAAAATGCAATTTTTAATTATTATTTTTCTCATTTTTTTTAGATCATAAAAAAAATTTACAGCTGAAATGGATTCTCTTCCCATTTGTTTTAATTCCGATTTGGATACGAAGTTCCCCATTGATGATCCCTGTGTTTCAGAGGATTTTCTTTCTATCAGCTCATCCAATGAGAATTTTAGTGATAGTTCAGATCTCTGCAGTGTCCAAAAAAACAAAAAAGGTTTGTGAAATCATTTGTAAGGAGGACGAGCGTGGCAAACAAATCTATGCTAGGGTCTTCTTCACAACCGGACTCTGATTCGATTCCCAACAATAATGATGTTTATGAGTTGCGCTTGCCAGGTCTAAATTTTCCCATCATCTGTGAGTATTCAATTAGTGTTTTTTATTACTTATTTTTTGATAAAATATATGACTACATATGTGGAAAGCAATAAATATACTGTAGAATGGAAAGCAGTTCCGAAGTAGGTCAATCTTTCAATCCATGGGTTGAATGCATTTTTAGACACGGTGATTCAAATTTGTAATACACCATGTGTGACTAGATTCAAATTCATTTGGTCTAAAAAAGAATTACTGCATCAACTGGGACTTGCTAAAGTTATGACCGGAGATTGATTTATTGGAATTTTAGGCAATTTACATTTCAATGACAATAAAAACATGCACATCCAGACTCAGAATCATATACCTACATGGTACTGCAATAGGTAATTTTATTACATGATCATTTATTTATTGCATAATTACAATAACATTGTACTTATTAGCTACAATTTTGTAATAATCTTTTGATTTTTTGAATCTTAGGTGAGACAGTTTGAACTCTAGCCATTTACTCAAGATCTGAGATTCATTATGTTTTACAGTATCGTCACCATTAATTTTCTTATGTATTTCTATATAATATGTATTTTTGATTACCTTTTTATTTCATCATATTTACATTTATTTTATATTTAATATTTTAAATACAAATATATTTTATATACCTGTAATCTAGATATACTACAGGAGATTTGAACATAGACTTTTAAGCATCTTCAGCCATCCACTCTATCTCATACATCAGTTGGTCCAAATCCTCTCCCTATATATATATAATCAGTACACATAATAAATTTATTTTGATGTTTATTGATTTACTTAGTTTTTATTCATTTTATTTTAAAGAAATTTTTGTTTGATATTTATTTTTTGAGTACACTTTTTTTACTTAAAAAGAATAAATATTTTAGGTCCCCCCTTCCCCATTTTTCAATAATATAATTAATTATATTTTGAAATACATTACAATTTACTTAAGTTCTCTTTGCATAATATCTCATAAACTATTCTTAGTTATCCCCCCCCCCCAAACTAAAACAACATATTTCTAACAGATAACCTGCATGGAAAAACAACCATTTCTAGCAGATACCTGCATGAAAGGACAAGATCTGGGTCAACTAGCAAAAATGAAAGTCATCAATCCCTTTATTTTTGTAAGTTTTACAATGAAAAATTATCTCAAGTAAGTCATGTTATATATCAATTTTTTCAGCATTTTATGAAAAATGTTATGAAGCTGTCTATGAATATGGCATTTTAACATTAAATTTTCAAAATTTAGAATTTGTGAATGAATGTAATAATAAACATCTTTAAAAGAGTTAACATTAAATTTTCAAAATCAAGAATTTGTGAACCACTGTAAAATAAACATGTTTAAAAAAGTTAAAAAATCTCTTTTTTCTTAATTTTTTTTTTTTTGAGGTAATGATTATTTTATCAGCTTTATTACATTCTTTCATATTTCTTCTTTCTAATAATGTAAATATTTTTATATATATTGTATTCAATCAAATAGAAGATATGTTATAAATTATATTTGTTGAATTTTTTTTTTTAAAAATTCAAGATAACATCAAGCTGAGAGACATATGGATTCACTTACAGTAGTAATAATTGTTTTTGTTTTTTTTTTGTTTTATTGTCGATTTAAGGTTTGCTTAAGACAGCTTATGGATTAACCATTATTCATATGAGTTCTATGTAGATCAGTTGTTCCCAACATTTTTTGCCCATGACATCTCTAAAATCCTAATGCCCGCACTACCCCTATGACAAAATTCTTATTCAAAAAGTGAACTATTCATGTAGAGGAAGCCTAAAAGACCATTAATAAAAGGATAGTTAAAGTACAAGGGAATTACAAGCCACTTAACCTGCTTCAAATAACAATGGAGAAGTAAGGAGAAAAGATTATCTAAACAGAAAATTTACTGAAAAGATAGCGCAGAAAGAGGAAAGTTAAAAATAACTTTTTTAGCTTAATTTATGAATAATAAGATATAAAAACAATTAGGTTTTCAAATTCATTGTCTATTAATAACTCATTCTTGAATTGCCTCCCTTAAAAAAAGTCAAATTCCTCCTTGTGACATAATACCATGTTGGAGCCACTGATGTAATCTCTTTTTTCAATTGTCTGGTTCTGAACAAATTCCATTTGCTCTGTTCCATAGAGATAATATAACTCCATGGGTTTTCCTTGGGGGAAGGTCTCTAAACTGTAGTTTTGATTTTGCCATGAAGAAGTTTTGTCACAAGATCATTTAAGAATGCCAATTTCTGTTTTTGTTCTGATTCTATTGTGAATTAAATTGAAGGAGATATGTTACTGATGAGCATCCAAAATACTTTCATCATGTATCCATATATTAAATGTATCATCAACAGAGTGAAGATAGTAATATTTACAGCTGTCGTTTCAAGTTCTTAAATATAAATGTTGCTAATCAGTGGTAATAGTGGCAAACCTATAGCCATCCCTTGATTTTGTTGGAAAAATAACGAGTTGTAATTATGCTAGAGTACAATCATTCCAAATACATATTATAAAACAATACACTTTGATAAAAAAAACAATACAGTCAACATAATCAATCTTGGCAAGGTTATATTAAATAATAAAAAAATAATTGGACATAATCAAAAATATATATAAGCAATATGACCAAGCTTTTCAAAACCCTAATAATCCCCAAAATATATATACTATTGCAATAAATCTTATATTTACTATTCATAGAGATATTAAGTGAATATAAAAAACATTTACGAAAAAAAAATCATTTTATTAAGTATGATTATTAGTTTAGCATAAGTCAATTACTAATTAAAGCCAAGTCATTATTAATCACTTCTTCAGTAAGACCACATGAAATAATATCACAAGATGGAACAATATCATTAAAACCAAAAGCAAAGAAAAATATTTACATAAATCAAAAATAATATAGGTCCAAGAGATCTCTATGAAACTCCATGATTAACCAATTTACAATGATTAACAACATTGTGAATTTTGATTGCCAGTTTTCTATCTGTTAGACCCATTATTCCATAGAGATGTTAAATTATACAAGACTATAAAGAGCATCCAAAATACTCTTCATAGAAATCAAACCAAACTGGTGCATAGATATTTTATACATATTCAAAAATAACATCATATTTTTGTTTATTATCTAAAAAACAGTCAGAATTAGCAACTTTTAAACACAAGAAACATAACAGCAGACAAAGAAAGATTAAATAAGTAAATGAAAGCATATAAAAACAAACATTACCTTTAAAAATTTATGAAGTTAAATTATCTGTCAGAAGAGCAAACATTTTTTAAACGCAACTCAAAAACCAAATCACTAATGCAAGGCTCCATTTGTAGTCATATTTAAAGAAATTATTTTAAAAATCAGCAATATATTTATCATTTGCTATATATTTCTAATATCTTATTATATTTAATCAAATTAATTTGATTAAAATTGTTTTCCATTACAAAGAACCATTTTCATTGCAAAGAAATTTCATATAATAATGTGATTTAACTCTTTACTATCAGACAATTTCCTTATAAAAAAAGTTTTAAAACAATCAAATAATCATCAGAATAATTTATGTGCTTTACCAAATTAATTTTTTTCAATCAACCACTATCAATTAAAAAAGTTCAAATATTTTGGAATTGTAAAAAGCCATATATTTACATTATTCAATCCAAAACACAATCAGAATTCTGGTTAAATAATAAATTATTTTATTTGATAATTTATTAACATATATATTGTAACAGTAAGCACCCTCTCAACAAGATAAGTTAAGGCAGTCGCATCTCACTATAATCAGATTTAAGGTCCTCATATAGGATGCCATGAATGATGTGATTTAATTTTAATATAAAACTATATCTATTCCAAATAAATAATTTCTTATTTATATAAATTATATCTAAACCACATCAAATCAATCGTCACCTTAATTGATTTAAATGCTCAGATTCCAAACTCAGGGAAGTTTAACAATTGACTCTCTTCAGGGGTTCCTATCAATATTCTAGAGTAATAATAATAAATCTCACTAACTCTTTAAAATGGGTTTCATGAAGTTAATATAATAATCAATAAAGATTATTATATTAAATGTTTGTTATCTTATAAAATCAAATAAATAAATAAAATAAATTAAAGACTTCATTTAGTTTAATATAAAAATAATTATTTATATATATATATACTATCTTATATTAAAAGTATAAATATATTCTATTGACCCAGGCAGATATATTTTTTAATTTATAACATTACATGATTTTATAACATAAAGTATATATATCGAAATATTAAGATTATTATATTAAAACTATCATATAATAATTAGATTATACATACAAATAATAATCTAATTATTTATATATAATGTTTGCATTTCTTAAAATTATACGTAATTATTGATGATTAATACAAAAAAAATATATAAATATATTTCATACCAATGTTAATCATTTATCCAACTATAATAAACAATGGTTATTAGACTATTTGAATTAGTACAAAGTAATGTTGAAATAAAAAATAATATGTAAATTGAAAAACAATTTAATTTCTTACTTCTAAGTTCATTCTATCCCTTTTATATATTTATATGCCTTTCCCATGTTAATATTTCCTATCACAAATCTAAATTTGTATTAAATATAAAAAAAAATATTTTAAATTATTAATATTCTCTTTTTATTAATTTCTTTAATGAAATGAATTCAATGATAAAGGAAATGAGATTAATGTTCACCAATTATAATTTTTAAAAATTAAATGGTATTTATAAAAGTTAATACAATAGTCCTAGATGTTCCTGGAATTCGCGAATGAAAATCCTTCGAAGATACAATTCTTAATTCCTTAGTTGTTATGCATTGAAGAAGATAATATATCTCAAGTTGATGTTTAGTTTCTTCCTTGAATATAGATAGCATCTTCTTTTATACACTTCTTTTCTTAACAATTATAATTCCATTTCGAAGATATAGCTTATATATAATTTTAAAGGCATTTGGCAAAAGTTGTTATTCACATATATATATATATTTGACTAGACAAGCACATTTTATATATCCTACAATAAAATTGGTATTCTATTCACTTTGCATTTTTTAATAATGTAAAGTTCATTAATTTAATTTACTTGCAGTTTTTATAAAATGTTTTTTAAAATGATCTTTATAATATTTAGAACTCCAATTAGAACGATTTTTACAGAATACGAAAATATATTCAAATTAAGTAATTTTAGAAATTACTTTTCTTTAAGAAATATTAAAAATTTCTTCTAATAAGCTTTCTTACTAAATTGTTCAAAAATATGGATTTTATCCTATACACTGTTCTTTAAATTGAAAACAATATAAATCCTTGTGAGGATATTGCTGAAAAGATAGAATCTTTAATTTTCCAATAAATTATTTGATTTTTTTCTATTTATTGTTGCATGAGCTTGCTAAAACATATATATTGTGATACTACAATTCTATATTAAATCATTAAGTTAATTTCATTCCCTTTACTTCGATATATTGCATGTGAACTTAGAGGTCATCACCTTATCAATTGTCTTTATTAATGAATTAGTATTTCAACAATGGTTTTTCATTTTAAAGAATGAAAAATACTAATTTACTAGAAATAAAAATATAATGTATACATAAAATATTATAACGATCGAAATGAAAGTGAAGATCGAATCTAACCGCAAAAACAATATCTGCAACTACCAGGGCGCCATCTAGGCATTTGAGCCTAGAAAAATTTATAAAGTAGGCAGATACGCGCTGTTAAGATTCCACTTTATTTAAATATTCAGATCGTTAGCCCAAGTCACTAGCTCAGTGGAGTAGCAGAGATAATAAAATATAAATTTTATATCTTACATATAAAAGAATAAAAGCCACTGCCAGAAATTAACACATAAAAATATTTATTTACACACATATAAAATCATTCTAAATTCGAGGAATAAGTTTAACCTTTGGATTTTTATATTAACTTGTAAATTTACATTTAAAAAGATTTCAATAAGTTTAATTTTTATTTAGTGAGTCGAGTATGAATAGACTATATAGGTCTGCATTTGAAAAGAAAATATTCTTTCCCTTATTTAACCTTAGGCTAAAAGTTTGTAGTCAAAACGGCGCCAATCCATCTGATACATTTATGTATTCAATGTAGCATGAAAATACGACAACACAAAATACTGTACTGTCAGGAATGTACATCTGAACAGTAAGTAGAATTAGAGAAGACATTGACTCTCCACCAACAGGAATGTTATATCTGTTGGCAAGTAGAACAATAAACAAAAAACTCCATAGGAATGGACTGCGGTCTTCTGCCGACTTACAAACCCATCCATACGCAAACAGAAAGTGTGTGGCGTATATATGCAATCCTGCCCGTAGCGGATCTCATACTACATCTATTAATTACACAAATATATCCAATCCATTGAGCCAATTCAACTACGAAACGAATAACCTAAGATTACCCTCCCTTAATATAACTTTACAAAACTATATAGCCATTCACACGCCCGACTTAAATTTAACATTTAGATACGTTCGCACAAATGAATTTTATAAAATTTGTTTTAAAATGTTGAGTATAGATCAGCTGCACAGATTCCACGGTCAAAAACATTCCAAATTAAACACAACCGATCAAAATACAAAGTCATCGATAAACGTCACTTGCATAGGGAATATACAAATCCCATTAGCATTCATCGTAAGATGCTGCAGTGATATTGTTGACCCATATATTCTAATCGAATGTGAAAACCACAACATAATCAACCGCTAAAGAATCTATGCAACGTCCATACCCAACCTTAAATTTCCTCATTTAAAATTTAAACAATAAATAATTTATACAATAAAATAAAAAATAAAAAAATGGAAATGATTTTTATCAATCGGAAAACATATAAAATTAAACATTATTAATTTGATTTTAAACTTAAAAAAAGTCAGATGGAAGTTCATAAGCTTGAACGAAAGTTCTTAGTTATTTTTAAATTTAGAGTTCATGTCAATATAGCTTACAGTAGAAGAGTTCAGATTCCTGTTTTTTAATTCCCGTGACGTCTCCATTGGACGATAATGTTCTGGAGGTAGCATTAGCTGGTTCCATTCTTGTATCACAGTCTTTTCATTTTATATTTTTTTAAAACAAAAAAAAATGAGAGAGACCGGCAAGTGTGTCTTACCATTCTCATCAAATCAAGTCCGAAAAAACTGTCTGGAACTCAATATTTCTCTTTTTATAGTAAATCTCCAGATTGAATGAACAAAGACGTCACTAATCCAAATTTTCGTTCGGGTCCGGGCTGAGGCTTGGTGCTTCCATTGGTCAAGCTAAAATCTCTTTATTCTCTTATCTAATTTACTCTCTGACTTTTTAATTAGACAGCTTTTGGATAATTAATAAACAATCATTTCCATTTACAGGAATTAATTAATACCTGTTTTTATTTTTACTTACGTTATTTCTTTTTTAAACTATTTTTATATTTAAATATTTTTTTATAAAAAAAGTACATTCAAATACCTTTTTTTATTTATTAAAAAAAAATATTTTTAAAGTTTAGCATCTGTGCGAATATATACGTTTAACAAACATTTTAATTTTAGCGTTTAATTTTTTTCTTTTTAATACACTTATTTTTATATGCGAACTTAAAAGTTTTTATTTCAATTTAATGTAACGACATATTTATATATCGTTACAATATATACCCAGACTATAAAAGTTATAAATGATTACAAAATAGCTGAATGTTCCATAATGACTTAATTTAATAAGCCATATTCATAATTAAAATATCATCAAATCTAACAAATATATAATCAAGCAGAGATTTACAGGATAGTACTAAATGTTTAGATAATAAAATTTATCCTCCAAAAGTTCTACATAATGCTATTAAAGAAATAATTTTTCGAAACAAATTAATAAGTAACTTTTTTTGGTTAATATATCTTTGCATTTATATATAAAATGTATAATAGCTTTATATAAATACAAATTTAATATTATCAAATACATTCTTGATTTTAATCATTAACTGGATTCCATAAAAAAAAAAAAAAAGTTAAAAAAATAAACTGGCATGAATGAATAACAAAATTTGCTGATTTAGTGTGAAAAAGAGTAATTAAAACTCAAATTTTATTATGAATTGATTGAAAAAGACTGTAACATATATCTTTTGAAGATTGCAAGTCCTGAACTCATACCCTAATTTATAATTGGACATATTTATTTTTTTAAAAAGTCTAATCCTTCAAATTATTATAAATAGTTTGCAAGTAAATTTTAAAAAAATCCAGAATATATTTAATAATACTTTATATGTACACCTGGGTCTCGTTTTATGCAGATTTCTTTAATGTGATTTTAAAGTTATGCGATTCATGTTTCTTCTTAATATCTTTGTATGCGGTTTTCTTTTATGCGATAAAAATTATTAGATCAGAAATCGAGCTCCGATAATGCGCTATTTTTTTAAATATAAATTTTGCATACTCACGTCATATTTAAAGTAATAGCGCATTATCGGAGTTAGACTCCCATCTAATAATTTCAATATTTTCAGCGCTTTATAATAGTACTGTAATAGATTTTATGCAATAAAGAAGTTCATAATTCACTTAAAATCAGTATTTCCCCATTTTATATAAACACATTAAATTTTACAAGACTAAAATCTGTTCACATGTTATAGATGAAAAATACTATGTATGTTGTTTTTTCATTTTAAATCATGTTCTATTTTGGCTTTTTTAAAAAAGAGTACATAATCAATTAATCATTTAGTGTCCGCAAGTAATAAATTTTACAAGATTATAATGTAAATGTGTTCAGTGTCAAACGTTATAGATGCCTATACATATGTTGTTGTTTTTGCATTTTAAATCACATTCTATTTTTGCTTTTTAAAAAAAGAGTACATAATCAATTAATCATTTAGTGTCCGCATGTTTATTTTTAAAAGGTGAGTAACAGCGGAGGGGGCACAATTAAATTTGACAATGAAAATTTCATTTTTAATTGTAATTAACAATTTAAAAATTACGTAGCGTGATCTGAAATTAAAGTGATGTGAAACAAAATTTGATTTTGAAACAGAATTGAAAATTAAAAAATTAAAGACAAAAATAAGAATTTAATTTTTAATCGTTAGTTTTAATTAAATTTTGTCCAACAGTGGTGAGTCAGTGTCTTCTTATTATCATAAGTCTAAGTTATTATTTTTATTTTAAACTTTTAGTTTACTCTAACGTAGAGGAAAAAAACACCGAAGAAAATGAATTTCTTTGGAAACAAAAATTTCAATTTTAGATCGCTTAGCGAAATGGGAAGGATCAACAGTGATAGGAAAACGTTATTAGTTGTATTTCCTCTTGACTTTGTTTAAGGAGAAGCTACAGTACCTCACATCACATCATGACGAATCTGATGTCTTAAATAGCGATAATGATTAAAATACCGTACATGTATGAAAAAAATGTAAATTATGCATAAAAATATATTGTTTTGAATAAGATTAAATACTGTAGTTAATAAAAAAGTTAAAAAAGTTTGTCTTGTATCAATTTTTTTCAAATTTGAAATTTTTTATTAGTCATATTTTATTTTATTTATGCAAATTTTAAAGTAATTTTACATTGTTGCTTTGCTTTTATGCGATTTTGGAAAATTATATCCCCCATTTTTCAAGATAAGTTAAGTCTTGTGCGCGTTTTTTGAGGAACCCATCTACCACATAAAACGAGACCCCCAGGTGTATTCAAGTACTTTTTTAAAATGTGAATCAAACTTTTAAATACTGAAAACATTATATGTACTCCATATATAAATTAAAATTAAATCACCATAATAATTTACATGCGAACAACATGTACACAGAAATATAAAAAAAAATTATAGTAGTAGAAAAAAATTATATATAAGAATCAAATAAAAATAAGTAAAATTACATATCAGTGAAAAATATAAATTATTTTTTTATTTATAAAATAATGTTAACATTTATTTATAAAAACAAAAATTTAATACAAAAAGTGGCATCTAAAGCCAATTAATAAAATATCAACTAAAAATACATGAAACCAATTTTATAAAAATAATCTTAATGTGAATATAATTAATTAAAATATACAATTGACAAGGTTTACAAAAAGCATAATTTTTTTTATTTTAAAAATCAATTATTAATTTTTAGTTATTTTTAAATACAGGGGTCCCCAACCCTATGCCCGCAGGCACCATGGTGCCCGCAGACCATTTTACGTGTGCCAGCCACTATCTGAACACGATAAAAAAATTATTTATCTGATACAAATAAATTTAATTTTTAAAATTTCTTATAAATTATTGTATTACAGTATATTGTAATCAAATTGAGGGGCATACTATACTTTTACAGCGTAAAAATATAAACATTAATTATATGTTAAAATTTTCTTTTTGAAATAAATATTTTTTGTACATTATGTGTAATTATTAACAATATCCAACTATAAATTTACATTGAAAAAATAAGTGGTCCCCGCCATCTGGTTGAAAAAAATAAATGGTGCCCGCCACCTGGTCGGTATTATAGAATGTGCTCTTAAGTGCAAAAAGGTTGGGGACCCCTGAGTTAATATTTTCTAATTTTTTATTTAGTAAGAAAAAGCAGCAAGAAATGTCCTTTATTATCTACAGTTAGTAAAACAGAAGACATTTACATTATCAGAATTCTTTCAGAAACTAATCCATCATTAAACTCATTCTCTATAATTGTTTGCTAGCCTAAAATATCCCACTGCTGAAAAAGGCCTCTCCAAATAATTTCCATAATTTTTTATCTTTTGCTAATCTTGACCATATGATTCCTGCAAAACCAATTATTTTATCAAGCCATCTTCCTGGTCTTCCCACACATTTCATCAACTTTGTATTTAATTCAATGTTGAGTATAGACTATCATCCTCCACTTTTTATCATTCTATACTCTTAACTACATGTCATGTCTATTTTTATTTCCAGTTCCTCACCTCTAGCAAAGCATTTTTCATTTGTTTTTATTACTGATTATGTCTGTCTTGATTATATTTGACAGGTTTATTTCTATTTCACTGTCTTGACTGTAACTTACATTCATGTCTTTTTATATGTGATATGTAAGAATACAAGTATAAGTTTCTTCTTAAAAAGTTTTTTTCAAGCTCTGTTCAACTGTCTTTACAAATAAAACATTAGAATATCAGAAAGTTTTATGAGTTTCTACTAACCAATTATCATGATTTTTTGTCTTTCCGGTCAACGAGCAAGTCAATGCTATCACTTCATATATCTTATCTGTACTTTCTATTATCAGCTCTATATCATCTGAAATTCTCAAATGATTCATTGCCCCTCCCCCAACAGAATATTCCTCTTAAATTCCAATTTCTCTTTAAACATGTTCTATAGTCGAAGTAAAATTGGATCTTCATGATTAATGCCTCTGCCTACTTTAAATTCTCTTCCCAATTTTAATTTCTCAAGCTATCTTTGTAAATTTGTGTAATAATTTCAATGTTTAATGTAGACATTCATTCTCTATTATTTTAAGGCCTCCAAAAGAGTCTCCTGTGAAAGGCAATCAAAAGACCTAGTGTAATCAATGAAGGAATACAAGTGATATTTGAAATCTGTGAAACCTGCTTGATCGTCATCCATAATCCTAGATATTCTATTTTGAAAATCTTTATAAATATTTTATAATTTTAAGAAATTAAATTAACTTGATCTGTAATTATGTATACCTACCAGCTTTATTGCCATTTATGCAAAGAAATATATGTAGTGGAGTTCAACTTAAGAAGTCAAAGATGAAAAAAAATAACACCACTTGCAAGATGCCTATAATAGAATACTTAATAATCAAAATATGAGCCTGCCCCCCTCCCATTTTTTTTAAAATAAAAAAAAGTTAAAATTAGCTTGTTTTCTTCTTTTTATTATTTAATTAAAGCAGAGAATCAATTCAATATTCTCATAAATTATTAAAAAAAAGATAATAGCAAAACTAAATTTTTTTTTTTAAATAATAATAAACAAATGATTTATTGTATGAGAATTCTTAAGAAATTGGAGCTCAGTAAATGTATGAGGTGGAGCTGCAGAACGTAAACCTTGAATTCCAGAATCCAACACTATCCCTGCATTAAACCATACAGATGTAAATGGTTTGATTAAGTTCACTTTCAATTATTGATAATAATGCTATCTACATCAAAACAGAATTATAAAACAAAGTATATGTACTGTAAATTCAAATGTGATGAGGTAAATTATTATTATTATTAAAGTAATAATTTACAAATGTATTACTTAATTTGATATCACAGTTATCCCTTCTTCAATATATTCAGATTTATTCACAGAGTAAAAAATTTCTATGTGAAATAAGTAAATAATTAAACTTTTTTTATTCTACGTGATTTTGTGCAGTACAGTGCACTCTCTGGAGTATAAAAACCATTGATTGCAGCTTGACTATCACTTCTAGTGCCACAACTTTTTATAAACTTCCAAGCAATAAACTATTTGATTAATAATTAATCTTTTTACATAATAACTTTTAATTAAACTACAATATTTTATAAAAATGAAATTCATGACTAAACAGTAAAATAAAATGTTAGAATAAGAAGATAAACAGATTTTAAATATTTAGTTTCTAGTCTAATTTAACTAAAAATAAACAAGGGAAAAATATAGTACTATCATATTTTTAGACATCAGGGTGATGATGCAAATTTCAACCACTATATTCTAGAAAAATGAAATAATGAAGAATTTTTTTTTTATTCCAACACTCATTCATATACAAATTTTCACTAGACATTCTTGGCTCCCTAGCCTTTCTGAAATAATGATTTACCAAAAAACATGATAACTTCAACATGATATATCTTACTTATCAAAAATTTACAAGGATTTTAATTAAAACAGTACATATGCTGCATATATTAAACAAAGCAATATTTAGCATGATTGCCAGACATTGTATGAAATTATAGTTTCTTTGTTTTCATTTTAAACATGCAGGAAAACGGAGTGGACTACACATATGCCAATACCGTGGATTTTCAGCAGTTTTATTTTCTTTTTCAAATGAGATACACCATATTATAATCGGATAAAGTTAGATTTATTTTATTAATAAGACCATTTAATTTTTTTTACTCTATTAGATTGTACAGAGAAAATAAGGTTTACATTTTTGATGGGAAAAATTTAATTTGTAAGTGGATTCACTATGAATCAAAGATTTTGCAATTTCAAGGTCTTCATCACGAAAAACGTAATTATGTAAGTATTGTTTTAGATTTTTTAATTATTATTATTTAAAAAGTTACTATTTGATGGAAGTAATTGTCAGTAATAAATATAATTTATTAGTGTTTGTACTAGCGTGTCTGTGTTTGTATAACAAGTAATGATTTTGGTTGCATTTATAAAATTAGCTGATTATGTACATTGTAATTGTGAAGCTCTGATCCAAGTTTGAGGCAACCTCATTTTATAGACAATGATTCTCAAAAGATTTAATAATTTATTAGCATATCTGCATTTGTATTAGTGTGTTTGTACTAGCATATCTGTGTTTGTATAACAAGTAATGATTTTGACTACATCTATAAAATTAGACTATTACAGAGCAGTGCAATTTAAATTTTAAGGCTGATTGTAGATGCACAGAAAGGTTGCAGTTGATGAATCAATCACAAAATTTACTGGGCAAAGTACCATGTGACTCTTAAAACCAATAAAGAGATTTCATATGGTATGTGGTGATAGCCCCAATGGTTATGTACACCACATCGAATTGCATGTAGTTCAAAGAATCAAATCTATATTCTTGCCTATGCCTTGGTACTCATGCTTTTGGAGTCAGTAGTTTTACCACATCTTATATCACA
The DNA here is from genome assembly GCA_028023455.1 of Epiperipatus broadwayi. Lineage (NCBI taxonomy): Eukaryota > Metazoa > Onychophora > Udeonychophora > Euonychophora > Peripatidae > Epiperipatus > Epiperipatus broadwayi. The sequence goes on along the minus strand of JAQFVV010000097.1, from coordinate 3,145,476 downwards.
TTAGTTTCAAGTCTACAGCTAGTAAATGAGCTACATGCAAATAAATTATATCTTTGTGGGACAATAAATATAACTGTTGTGTAAAAATAATACAAAATGAAAAGCGGAGATTCATTTTACCATTGATAAAGACAGTAACCTTTAATTTCTAGTTTGGAAGGACAAGAAGCCAATTGCTATGATTACAAATGCATATTCACCTTCTGGAAATAATTTATTTTGTATCTTTTATTATAAAGAATCTTTTTAAAATAGACACCTTAAAAAATTCTATCTTCTGGGGTACAAAAAAAGATGAATTCTTATAGTTCTCTTTTTGTAAGTTCTGAAGCTTTGAATTAGAATTTTATGAGGAATACAAAGAAATTGTCAATGAAAATGTAATTTTAAAATATAATAAATTAGAAATTATGAACAAAGAGTAAAATAATATTTTTTTGGAAATTGAAATTTTTTTTTTTAACTTTTTTTTTTACTGGTAATCACTACTTTGCTTACCCATATTTGTTTCCTTAGTTTTTCTAGTTTCTATTAGTATATATATATTTTTGCTCTAAAATTATTAAAACTAAAGTTATGGTGAAAATTGTATCTCAAACCAATTCTTTAAAAATTCAATATGGCAACAACCCATATCAAAAAGTTAAATAATGATTTTAACTCTTATCTTACAGCATATTCTTTCAAATAAATTATATTTCAGCAGTAGCTGAAATAAAAGATACAATAACAGTTGTCCTTTCATGTTGTCAACAGACTCACAATTTGTATATTCATTGTAGAACGCATATATTTCATTATCATTTTTTATCAAGAGGTGGAGATACATTTTTAAAAAAATGATTTGAGTAGATAGTAATCTGATTTTGCCAAAAATAAAATATTGGGAGGTATTGTTGCTGCAGCATAATTTTCTTTTTTGATGCGATTTGGTAAAACAGTTAAGTACGCTTTCAATTATTTATTTTGCTTTTTAAAAAAAAAAAAGTGTATAAGTATGTAAATATATTTTTATTATGTTATTGATACAAAAGGCAATCAAATATTTTATTTTAATTTTGAAAAATATAACTTTAAAAATATAATTTTTTAAAATAAATACTTTCAAAAGCACTAAAAATTGGATTATTTTAAGAGGATATTGTTTGAACAAAAGCACCAATTCAAAAGATTAATAATTATTGGATATGTATTTACAGCTTGTTCTGTATATTGGTGCCTTAATTTTTTTTTTAATCAGCACAGACAATAGAAGATGTCTACTAATGTAAATCCAACTTAATTCAAAAAATATCCAGGCACATATAGTGGGGAAAAAAATTCAAAAATTATAATGTATAAATTGTCTCATTTCTGTGAGAACATTTCTTCAGATATATTGTAATATGTATTTTCCTTTATTAAAAAATATTTTCATATTATCATTAGTAATTGATGTAAATTTATAAACTTATTACATCTATTAAAATTCATCATTTCAATTTTGAAGAGTGCAATCCTTTTATTTTAAACAATTATCTTTTGATCTTTATAAACTTATTCAAATAAAGGCAATTTTGAATTAAAAAATAATGCTTATCTAAACTTCATATTCTGCACCATGGCAAAAAGTAAAATGGAATAGAAGGGAAAATTTGACTCATAAAATTTAATTTGCACAAAAAGTTGTTGAATGGACTATTTACACAAGATATGAATTATTTGAACTTAAAATATATTTATTATAGTAATTCAAAATTCAACATATACAATTAGATTTTTCTTGTTCATTTTATCCTGAATACATATTTACAATATGATCAATATAATAATAAACATTGCTATTTTAAAAAAAAGTAATAATTATAATTTTTTCTCCATTTTTTATAAAATGGTGTATCAAAATATTTAATGATAAAGTTTTTTATAGAAACTTTTGAATTAACATTATTAAAAGTGTAGACCACAAGAGTTAGAAAGTTGGGGGAGGAAAGAATTAGTTTAAAAAAATAGTACAAAAATTATTTTTAATGTTTACAACAAAATAACCATGGTGAAAAAATAGACAAATGCTAAGATTAATTCATGGTGCAAGAGTAATTAATTGTATTAAGCATAAAAAAAAAAAGAGCAAAAAATATTAATTTTTCTATTTTTAAAAATTTAGATTATTAATTTTCAAATATTAAACAATTGATAGTTCATTCAATGACTTGAGTTGCACATAGCCTGCTTTCAAATTACTTTTATTTTTCTTACAAGATCAAATATAAAAATATTTTTAAAAAAAAAATTGTAATTTTTTTGTTTTCTAGAAAAAATACAAAACAATAATTAAGTAGATCAATTGTGTAAACTAAGACTCTTAAAAAATAAAATTAGAAACATTAGGTACAGATATTTCTGAATTGAAATGTCTTTTATAATAAAATATGATTATTAATGGATTGAGTAGTAGCAACTTGTCAATTGCGTGTCGTAGTTGATTGGTTGAAATTTTTTTTTTTAAAAAAAATTACGTAAAAACTATAAGCATGATGTAAATAGAAATACAGGCATTCGATGTGTCTTAAAAATCTCTTTTAAATGGCATCTTTTTGGTTGAAATTGAAAAAAAATTTGATATTTTTTATTATTTTTTTTATAAGCAGGCGGATTTAATTTTTTTCTATTTTGGTCAATTTTCTAGTTTATACGAAGCGATAAAAGCAGAAAATTTTAATTGGCCTCATTATATAGTGAAAATGGATTAAAAGTACGTTGGTAAAGACGTTGGTCATTCATATTCAAGGCCTATAATGGGATGTGAACGTAATCGTAGAATATCTATTGTAAGTATATTTTTTCAATATTTTAAATTTATTTTAATTATTTGATAAATTTGTATAATTTATTAATTTGCGTTTATATTGGTGTGTATATATAGTATATAAGTTATTAATAACAATAATAAATCATTTATGCTCTTTATTATACGGTATATAAATTATTATTCATATGTACAGAAATTTTGCGTTTGATCCAAGTTTGTTAATAATTTATTATTATGTTTATATGGTGTGTTTGTGTTTACTCTTGCGTATTGTATAACAAGTAATGATTTACATATATAGAACAGTGCAATGAAAATTTTAAAATCTGATAATCAAATGTACAGAAAGGTTGCAGTTGATAAAGCATTCACAAAATTTACTGGGCATAGTACCATGTGAAAATATAAACACTTAAAACCAATAGAAAGATTTCAAATGATTGTGTAGTAGTAGCCACAATGGTTATGCATATACCACATGAAATTGTATGCAGGCAAAGAATCATTCTGATTCTTGCCTATGCCTTGACATGCATCATATTATTTTCAAGTCTATAGCTAACAAATGAACTATATGCAAATAAATTATATCTATGTAGGACAATAAATATAACAAGATAGCATCACTGGTGTGCATAAAGAATATAAACATCACTGATGAACACAAAAATATATAAAATGAAGACATGAAACTCATTTTATCAGTGATAGACAGTAGCCTACAATTTCAAGTTTTAGATAGACAAGAAACCTATGATGACAAATGCATATCCATCTTCTGGAAATGATTTGCTTGTATCTTTTATTAGGATGAATCTTTTTCATATAGACGCCTTTGAGATTTATCAACATTTGGGGTACAAGATAAAAATGAAGAATTCTTATGTGAATACTTTTGGAGATTCTGAAGTCATGGATTATCTCAGGCAAGAAGTATCATATATGGTTTGAAAAATAATTTTGTGAGAAATACTAAGAAATTATCACTGAAGATGTAATTTAAACTTAGTTAATGATGAATTAGAAATTATGAACAAACAATATTGAAATTTTTTTTTCCTTATTTTTTAAATGGTAATCACTATTTGTCTTAGCTTTATTGTTTTCCTTAGTTTTTCTAGTTTCTATCAATGTAAACTTTTTTGCTCTAACATTATTAAAACTGAAGTTATTGTGAAAATTGTGTCTCAGGTCAATTTTTTTTAAAAATTCAATATGGCCATTCTAGATTTAAGCAGTTACCTTAAAGTATATATACATTTATTTTTAATGTGTTTGCATTTAAAATTAAATAAGTTTCTTAATTATTTCTTAATTAAATAAATTATAAATCATGTTAAAATAAGTCTAAAAAGATTTTTTTTAAAAAACTTTACAATTGTACTGGCTAAAAGTGTCGCTAGCATATTGGTTCCAGGAATTAATGTTATTATATTATCTGTATTATGATAGATCTCTATGGATAAATTTAAACTACATTTGAGTATTAAATTCTCTACATACTTTTCATAATTAAAAATATTCATTAAAATATATGGAATAATAAAGAAAAAAGAGTACTTTGATATTATTCCTGCTATGATGTATTATTCTGGTGACGTTTTCATCTGGTAATATTTTGATTATGATGTCATAGTAACCAAGAATCCTGACATGACTAATCCATGTCAAATAAAATGACCCTTTCATTTCCATTTTAGATATTAAATGGTTTATTCGCCATAGTGACCCCCCTCCCCCCAACAATAAAATACATCTCTTGCATCCTTTGTAAGTAATACGATTTTTTATTTAAAAATATTTATATATTTTGCTAAAACTTTTTTTTTTTTAATTATTTAAAATATAACATTAATTAAACTTGCAGAAATGTATCACCATTATTTGTAAGTAATTTTATTTAAAAATACAACAGTAAAAGTTGTTATATTTGCATTACTTTCAGTTCACCATTTTTGGATAAAGGTACAACTTTATCTTACAGTTCGCCATTTTTTTTTTTTTTAAAAAAGTTCAAAAAATTATGGAAATTAAAATTTTGTTACAACTCGCCATTTAAAAAATATTTCAGGGTTCTTTTTTCATATTTCTCCCTTTTCCCATAATAAATGTATCTCTCCATTATTGAAAAGTATGTTTTTTTTAGATGTGAAGTTTGCTATTACATGTGGAATATGATGGCGCAAAGTACTGTAGTATGCCAGGAGGAGGAAGAATGGCTTTGATACATAGTGTCATACTAAAAAGGCACAACTCCTAAGTATCTGTTTTATTTGGTATCATAATATCTTTTTTCCTTTTTCCATAATGAATATGTCTCCATTATTTCATATTACACATATTATTCCAAGTTTGTCATGTTTAAAATAACACCTCCACGGGATCTGCAAACAAATTTTATCTTTTAGATTTGTCCGCACATTCCTCGGAGGCATTATTTTAAACATATCACAAACCTAGAATAATATGACATAACAGGAATAATACCAATGTACTAAAAAAATGGAACTGCAATTAAAAGACAATCACTATAACTTATACCTAATTCATAAGTTGCATATATAAATTCAATTCAAAAACAATGCATAATTTATAATAGCAATTCACATGTAACACACACATAGACTGTATAAGGCGGTACACAAAAATAACGAATCATTCTCTGAAAAGTGAGCACATTGAAATATATGCTTCTGCCGCTAATGTCTCTTGCAGAAATTTCTTGCACAGTCTGCCAACTTTCGTCATCAAAACACGTCTTGTTATTGTATAGTAAACGTTTTTGTCAAATGTATCTTCCTTATCTGTCAATTTTTGTAATTGCAAAACAGTTTAAATGAGAATTTATGTTAGAGAAAATGGCAGGAAAAATGCAAGTTTATGAGTGGTTTGATGGAAGTGTCAAATTCATCAAGTCCCAAAAGGTATAGTAAATAAAGTGTGATGTCAAGAAAATGTTGACTTTTTGGGGGATGCAAACAGCATTGTTCACTAGAATTTGTTCATGGTGATCAGACATTTAAAGTCTACATGCTCTGAAAAATTTGTGAGATATGGTTGGTAAAACATTTCACTTAATGGGGAATGCAAACTTTACACAAAGTGATAGCTTACAATGCCTTGAGTGTGAAATAATTTTAAATTAAATTCAGCATAACCTAGCTTATCCATCAGCGATATTCTCTTGATCTCATTCCATGCGCTTTTTTTATTTTTTAGAATGAAAAATGGCTTCTTTTTTTTAAGGATAAAGAAGTGAAGAAAAAAAAAAGACACAGGCGTTAAAAGACATCACTTTGCAAGTTTTTGGACCATGTCAAAAAGTGAAAAACATTTTAACCGGTGTATTGCATTAATAGGACTATACTTTGAAAGAAATTCAATTTGGAACATCTAAAAATAAATACACAATTTTTTATTACAAAATTCTAGTTATTTTTGGGTCTCGTCTTGTACACTGTTCTGTTATAAAAATTTGTTTTTGTAATTTGTAAGTTCATAAGTAAAATAGTTATATATAAATAGAGAATATATATATACACACAATATTTTGTTTATTTTTTCCTCTATAAAATCTTTCATTTGATTATAAAATAATAATGCCAATCTTTAACTCATATAAAAAAGCATTAAAGCATTACATAATATATATATATTATATTTGGAGTATATAATATTCAAAGATCAATAATCAAAATTAAAGAAGATACAATTTGATTATACTCAAATGATAAAAGAAAAAGCATTAAATTTACCATGAGATAAAAGATGATGATTCAACAAATTGGTGAACATAAAGAAGTATCATTACTCAAAATAAAAGTAAGAAAATATTCCAGAAATGGAATATTGCAAAGACATATACAAAAAATATTTTACGTATACTTTATGTAGATTAACACAACAAAAAAAAAAAAAAATCTAGTTCTTAATGTAATAATCTTTAACTAGGTAGCATGAATGATTCTGAAGAGATATACACCTACATAGAAAAACTATTAATAAATGCTAAATGACTTAATAATGTCTATACCTTATACTATTTATTGCAATTACTGTCACATATTTAAAAAAAGTAGACTAAAAAGCAAAATTTATATAGTTCAATTGCAGATCAGCTCTATTCAGAATAATGAGTTAATATCTATATATGCAAAATCAAAGATATAAGAATCACTTTTCTAGTTATACAGCCCTAAACATGAATTCCATAACAATTTTAGGTACTGTAGTATTAGAGCTGCGACATGAAGAATTATAATCGTTTAATCATTAAATTAATTAGGTTATTAAATCAAAAACATATTTTAAAATCTACATTAAAAAAAAAAACAATTTAACAAAAAAAAAATACGAAAAACATTAATGTGAAGAATAGTTAAAATGCGCGTTTAAATCAAATTGAGTGTGTGTTTGCACATGCATATTCTGCATAATCTATTATAATACAATGTACAGGCTTACACCTGCATTTATATATGTAATATATGCGGGATTCGAACTCAGACTTTCACACGACCTACAACTCTCACACATGTTGAAAAGATAAATAATCACCAATATACGTATTTCGTGCTAAACCAGCACTCATTAAAGTATGAAGATTGGTTATCTTAATATAAAACCGAGTACTAATTGTATATATGTGTGCAGATGGTAATCTGAACCAACTGATTGATGAGTGCTGGTTTAGCACGAAATACGCATATTGGTGATTATTTATCTTTTCAACATGTGTGATCAGGTGAGTCAGCAATATAAGATGGCACTGAGAGTTGTAGGTTGTGTGAAAGTCTGAGTTCAAATCCCGCATATATTACATATATAAATGCAGGTGTAAGCCTGTACAATGTATTATAATAGATTATGCACGTGTAAACACACACTCAATTTGATTTAAACATCTTTTTTTTTTTTTGTTAAATTGTTTTTTTTTTTATGGAGATTTTTAAATGTTTTTGATTTAATAACCTAATTAATTTAATGATTAAACGATTATAATTCTTAATGTTGCAGCTCTAATACCACAGTACCCAATTTTATTTTCTTCTAATACTCCAATATAATTACATATAATTCCAAATAATAAAAAATTTATAGTAAATCCCTATTATTAAATTAATAGTTGAAGGCATTATTTGTTAGACATTTGGATAGTTATATTTATGTCAATTAGAATATTTTAAATATTTCCAAATCCTAAAAAGTTTATAATGCAAATTATTAAAATTGGACACAACAGTTTGTCAGAACTAAAAACCACAAGATTTCAAATTGATACACAAACTGTTTTAACATTCTATGTTCTCCAGAAATCAAATTTTATAAATCATTTGCCACACGTTAACATACATGTGCTTTATATAGTTACAAATATTTAAAAACCAGGCACTCTTCACAAACCTGGAGCTTAATTGTAAGTAGAGAGGATTTGAACTCAGATTTTCAAGCACCCTTCAACTATCCACACTATCTCATACAATTGATACACATGACGACACATGTAGAAAAGATAATCACCAATATATGTATTTCGTGCTAAACCAGCACTCATCAGTTTAGCACGAAATACGTATATTGGTGATTATTTATCTTTTCTACACGTGTGTGGAACATGTGTATCAGTTGTATGAGATAGTGTGGATAGTTGAAAGGTTCTTGAAAATCTGAGTTCAAATCCCCTATATTTATAGTTGCGTAAATAATTAAATGTTATCCAAATTGGCTATACAAAATGGGCTTAATTTGGCAAGCATATAAAGGTAATAAAAAATATATCACCTTGCACAAATAGATAAAACAAAAAATTTAAATTATAAATTACTATTATTATGAACCACTACCAAAAATTCTTTTATTATAAATTTTCATTAGCTATTATATATCCAAAAAAATATTTCTGTGATAAACTAATCCCAATCTGCCCAACAAACTGCAGTGTTTTTCAATACTATATGCTACTATCAATGTAATAGAGTAGATATTCTTGCCATTAAGGAACATGGAAATAATTAATTAATAATAAGCCTGCAATATTGATAGTAAAAAAAAATTAACAACCTGAAAATTTACAACTTCCAACAAACTCTTTCATATTTTTTATTAAGATTATCAAGGTTTGAATTCAAAGATAGTATTACCCTCAACTTTATTCCAACTCTCCTTTTACATTTGCTGTATCTACTTTAGTAATGTATGGATTTTGATAGAATTTTCAGGCTTTTCAAGGGCTCATTCATAAATATGACAATTAGACATCAACTTTCTATTATACATTTATGGGTCAAAAGAATGTCTAAGTCTTATACAGTCCTATCCAGAGTATTCCTAAGTATTGATAAACACCGCAGTTTAAAAGCATCAACTCTTCCTATCCTTTCACGATCAACTTTTATATCTATAAAGACTGATCAATTCTGATCTTAGAAAGATATGTTTCTAAAACAATTTTTTTTGGCTTTTCATCACAATTCTGCCCAGAAATAAGAAATCAATCTTGTGAATAACACCAAGAAGGCAAAAACTATTGACTTCTGATTTAGATTTTGTTTTACTTCATATTAATTGCAAATAACTTTTTATTATTTAGAAGTATTAAATACAAATATATTTACACTAATCATCTACAGGAAATAAATTATCTAAGTTAGAAATACTATTAATATCATTGGCAGCTAATTGTAAATAAATGATTATGATTGATTATTCTAAGAAAAAAAATAAAGATGAGTTTTATGACTATATAAACTAATCCATGAAATGCCATAAATTCACACATACAACATAGATATTTTTAGTCTGTTATTTAATATCTTATAATGATCTCTTAACTTCTGCAGTGAACTTTATTTTTGAAAGATTTCAAAACTTATACAATTATAGTTCTTTACAGTATTCTATCGTCAATTATATCTCCCCAATAAAGATAATGTTCTATTTCTATATACCAGTTTTTGAAACGATTTTTATAATATAAATAGGCTCTGCCATTCCCAGAAACAATTCAAATGCCCTTTCATTGTTGATGTGCCTTTACAAAAATAAATTCAAATGCCAGAAAGGATATAAATTGTTTTTATAATCTTGAAATAGTATTTTTTAGAATCTTACAGAACATCTCAAATGATTTCCAGAAGTTTGTATTAGCTTGATAGGGAGTACATGTCAATTTCACACAATAAATTTGGAAAAATAATAACCCTATAAACAATTTATCTAACTGAGGTAAATATATCATTTAAATGAATAACATTTTTTTTTATTAAATGTGTCAACACATTGAGTCTATGATGCATCCAAAATACAAATCTATCTAGTCCCCATATTATTTAAATAGATTCACATTCTCATGAATAAAGCTTCAACACTAAAACTTGCTGTAGATTTTTCTGCCATTAATGGCTGGTAAAGAGTGAGACATTTTTAATGTTAATTACTAAATCAGTCTTTATAAGTTGCATTTGAAACATCAAGAACATTCTGCAAATGATCATTAAATAATTGATGTGACATTCAAACACTTAAAAGAACATGTTGAGTTTCAATTCAGAATCTTAGTTTAGGACAGATTATTTTTGGCAAGAATTAATGAAAATAATGTATAAAATATCTAGATTGCAGTTTTTCTACCAAAGTGTAATACATCAAAACGAAGATTCAGCATTATCAGAAATCAGCAGTTGCAGGTTTTCAACTTATCAAAAGAACAAACAATAATCTTCAGTTCCATATCAAATAAAAATTAGGTAAAATTTATTAAACAAACCATTTATCAATTATGCGATACTTGTGAGTTGTCCTGAAAACCAAGATGGCAGCCCATATTTTTGATAAATCTAGTTTCAGGGGCCTACTAAAAACGTTTCAAAAAAATGACTGCTAGGAAATGTATTTAATATTTATATTTTAATTTTTTATTATTACTAATATTTTTTAAAAAGGCAATTATTATGGAGAAATTAATTACAATATTTACCCTTTGTGTGTGTATTAACTTATTAACAGAAAAATGAATATAAAATATATAAAGACAATATTTATAATTTATTCATGACAAAGGGTGTGCAAATCTAAATGCAGTCAGAAACATAAATTTTAGAGCCCTGAAACCATATTCCTTTATGAAGGGATATTAAACCAGCAAGCATCACATGATCACATCTCCAATACTAGCACATAATTGTTTATAAACAAAGCAAAGCAAAACTCCATATAGTAGTGCCACCTGTGCCAAACAGAGTAATCAGTGGATGCCAGAAGGCTTGTGCATAAAATCCCTATCTAATGCCTACTCATCCAATATCCCCAGACTAGTTTCTGGCTTGTGGCCTTCATCAGTGAGGAGCTTTGGATCTGAGAGCACTGCATCTAGATCTTAGGATCTAATGCAACCCTCTAGCAACCACCTTTTATCTCTACTTAACTACAAAACTATGAGCATGAAATTGAAAACAAAAAATATTTTCAATCTAAGCTCAATAGCTTATATAGTCATATGGGTCTGAACTCAGTTCAGCCCCCATACATTTTGGTGTCTTTGGCTCTTTAACAACCATAGCCACCACTACCCTATTAGGCAGGATTGGCATTAGATAGGGATTTTATGGACAAGCCTTCTGGCATTCATTGATTACTTTGGCACAGGTGGCACTACTATATGGAGTTTTGCTTTGCTTTGTTTATAAACAATGTGCTAGTATTGGAGATGTGACCATGTGATGCTTGCTGGTTTAACACCAATCCTGCCTAATAGGGTAGTAGTGGCTATGGTTGTTAAAGAGCCAAAGACACCAAAATGTATGTGTGCTGAACTGAGTTCAGACCCATATGACTATATAAGCTGTTGAGCTTAGATTGAAAATATTTTTTTTGTTTTCAATTTCATGCTCATAGTTTTGTAGTTAAGTAGAGATAAAAGGTGTTTGCTAGAGGGTTGCATTATCCTAAGATCTAGATGCAGTGCTCTCAGATCCAAAGCTCCTCACTGATGAAGGCCACAAGCCAGAAACTAGTCTGGGGATATTGGATGAGTAGGCATTAGAGAGGGATTTTATGCGCAAGCCTTCTGGCATCCATTGATTACTCTGTTTTGCTTTGTTTATGAAGGGATATTCTGATTAAAAAAGATTTCACATTACATCACCATTGCAAGTGTTGAACTGACACTTTTTCAGGGGGTAGGATTCTGTATCTTTGGAAACACTCCACTGCAACATGTTCTGAGTAAGTCCCAAATTTTGACCATGACAACAATTTACCAAAAAAACTGCTGAAAAGAAACACTCTGAATTGAAACAAAATATGACAATGTTAAGAGCACCTTGTCACTTTCATGTTGTAATATTGAAATAAAGATTCTTAATGAAATTTATTATTTTTTTTTCATTTAACAACTAACATCAGTTTATAGGAAAACTCACAAGTACCAATTATTTTTATTATGCAATATATAATACATAAATTATTCTGAAGAACAATCTGTGTATTAAATTATATAATACTTTTCATTGAAATAGAACAATATATACAGCTTATCAAGATTTCTGTCAGAAGGCAGATTGGAATAACTAAGCATCAGTACAACAAAGTAATAGCATTTGATTATTAAATAGTAATGTTATTTAAGGGGGGAAAAATGTCATTTGTACATTTTCTCAAAAGGGAAGTAGAGAGAAAATTACCTTAGCATTTTCTGATTGCTGACTAAAGAAAGCTTAATTTGTAAAAAATATGTGTTGCATTAGGATTATTTTCCCCATTATTCTTAAAATATATATATATACAAAAAGCAGATATAAAATTTTATATCCTAAGAAACCATACTTTTTACAGAAAATCATTTATAAATAATAATAAAGAGAATGACTGAATTCAGCTTAATTCACAAAAACTTTTGAATATTTTTGCCATCTTTTAAAGGAAACGCAAACATTCTTCCCTATATTGCACTTATCAATAGAAAAGTAACTTGTCTAGTGATGGACATTAACATAAGAAAAGACTGAAAGAAAAGCTTCAAAACTTTTCAAAGGTCAAAAATTCATGCTTTGACACCTTGGATAATAATAAGATGATGGACTGGATTTAAAATTAACCTCTTCAGCAAGTCTATTGAAATTGTAGGCCAACTTTTTTTTTTATAAGGATAAAATTTCCAAAAATAGTTTTTACATATATTTACAGATTTTATTGAAGAAGCAATAAAAGCTTAAATTTACCAATAAAAAAAAAAAAAAAATTTGCAAAAAAAAAAAAAAAAAACTTTAGCAAACTAAATCTAAAAACACAAGGTTTCATATTTTGAAATTAGACACAGTCTAAGAATCATATTTAATTTTTTTCTATACAGATAGAATATAGAAAGAAAAAAATACAGTACTTAAATTATTTAAAATGAAATTGTATTTGTGTATATAAAAAAAAGAACAAAAATTAGGTAAAAAAATTATTTCACATTAGATTTGAAAATTTTTAATAAATGATAAAATTTTATGTTTCCAAAAAAATTTGTCTCACACTTCCAAAAATAATGCATTAAAATATATATATACAAAGAACTTGCATATATATATATGCTTCCAAGAAAACTTGTTTTGCCCTTCCAAAAATGATGCATATACATGTATCACTAAAAATAAAACTATTTATTACAACATAAGTACAACCTTAGGCAATAATAAAAATGCTTAAAGTCAGATATTAAAGTATTTATATATATAATAACACTTTCAATCATTATTGATAGATTACTATAAATGAAGAATTTTCCAATTAACAGCTAATCAGGTGCAGAAAACTACCAATTCATCCAGTATTCTTTTAACATTTTGGAAATTAATATCCACATCCACACCAATGTCAATCAGTTCAAATTCCAATTCTATCAATGATGTGATGTTGCACCAATCTATTCTACAGTCTCAATCCCATTGTACATTTCTTCACAATTCATGTATTTGAAAAGTTTTCCTACTAATATCTCAATTCTCCAACCTATAATTATGTACTGATAGAAAATATTCATTCAAAATTTTATTTCTCAAAAAAATTTCCTTTTAATATCAGGTTCATGTTAAATTCTATGATTAATTCTATCTATAGAATCCATTTATATTGTTAATTTGGCCAAATTATTTATAACTTTTAATTTCTAATTCATTATTATCAATTTTCTTTTTTTTTCCCCAAGTAATAGCACGACTCCGGAAAAATCTACATATTTGCTCACAGGATTCTTAACATTATGGAAGCAAATATTCACACCAGTACTTCACTAATCTATTTTATAATCTCAATCCTTATTAACCCTATCATACATTTCTTCACACTTCATATATTTGAGTAGTTTTTCTAACATCTCAACTCTCCAACCTATAATTATGGACTGACATAAAATATTCAGAAACTTTATTTAAGAAAATTTTCTTTTAATATCAGATTCGAGTTAAAATCTATAATTAGTTCTATCTATAGAATCCATTTATATTATTAATTTCTAATTCACTATTATCAATTTTTGTTTTCTCTCTTTTTTTTTTTACATTTTAGTCTTTTTAGTATTAATCTTCAATTCTCTTATTATTGCTTAAGTTCTGAAGCAATATTTATGAAAATATCATTTGCAAATTAAATGATTTTAAATAATCTCCATTTATTATTATTATTATTTTTGCTTATTATTTCAATCCCTAAAAAACTTTCTAAAAAATTGAAGAGATAAATTTCCCATAACCTATTATCATTGTAATTTTTTTTCTTTCTTAAAGTCAACACACAATATATATCATTATTGTCAAATTTTTGATAAATATATTTTAAATGTAACAATATTCTAAAGTTTATTATACATATTGAATCAAATGATTTTGCAATATACAAATCCAATGCTGTATGGCATCATAATTGGTCCTATTTATATAGTTCACTAATATTTGAAAGAATTCTACAATATTAAATGGAAAAAAACTGGCAAATCTCTAATTACTTGTTTTTCAGACATTATGTGTAAAACTTTTTCAACAATTTCTCTATTTCTTTATCTACCTTTTTTTTTTAAATGCTTCCATTTCATAATTGAATATCTCAACTATTTCTTTAAGATACATAGTATTTTAACTGTTTATTCTGAGTTAGTTTTTTTTCCCTATTCTTTATTGCTATATAATTTTTTGTAAAATGCTTTTATACACTTCATGGTGCTATTCCCCTTTTTTATATTAACAATGACGTCTTATTCTTGAAATACCTCTCTTCCCATTGTTAAGACGATATTTTATATCTGAGACATTCTCTTATAAAGCTGTCAGTTATATTTTTTTTATGTCATTAATTCTTATAATCAATCAGTTTGTTGCTTAAGAGTTCATAAAAAGTTTGAACGTAGCGTGTTTTAGAGCAGTGATAAAATAACCGATTCTAGAACTCAAGATCTATGAACTGTGCTCAACTGTCATTTATGGTGCTTAAACTTGAAAATTCTCAACCAACTAATCATTTGATTATGTTTTATTATATTTAATACTTCTTTGCTATACCATTTTACAAAAAAGATCATTTACAAGTTTAAATTGATCATTTTTATCTTCAAATATGTTTCTTCCTATATATACTTCCTTTCTCAATAAAATTTATTATTGGATTGCTGATTTTTTTTTTATGTTGTATTTATTGACCTAATATTAATATCATTTATCTTAACCACCTTCACAGTTTTTTTTTTTTTTTTTGTAATTCAAGTATAAATTCACTTGAGAGCTTTCATCTCCAGTTATGCTTTGCCATAGATCTTACATCTCACTAAATTATTATCACTTCCTGTATTGAATCTATTTATCACATTAGTTTTGAAAAATATAATCAATACTGAATTCTTTATTTGGATGCTTCTATACCTATTTTCTCATTACGAAAAAAAGAAAGACTTTAAAATGAAATTTTTCTTTCTTTGCAAATTCCCTCAATTGATGCCACTTTCCATTACTGTCTCCACATACAAATTTATCCACTGCATTTTCAAATGATACCCAATTCATGCATTAAAACTTCCCAAGACAATGGTAAAATATTTATTTGGCCGATTAAAAACTTTTCTATACATCTAAATAAAAATTGATTTTTTAATTGAGATTTAAAGCACAAATACCAATTATCTGTTAAGTTTAATAATTAATCTCTATATTCTATCTAATACATCATCAATCTCCACAATATGTTTCTTTAATCTTGAATTCTATTTCACATGTATATTCATTCAATATTACTATTTAATGAAAGTGCTTACTTTTCAAATCATTCTTATTTTGCCTTCAACATCTCATCAAAAATTTCAGTTAATACGCAATAATTCTAATTCAAGTCTAACTTAATTTGAAAGTGAAGTTAAAAGAGACCAAATATGATTATCAAATATCAGATCAAATTCAAAATCTTAATTATTTATTATTATCTATTTTAAGTGGCCAATCATTAACTTTGGTTGATATTGTTACGATCCCAAAGAATGAGCATCATGACTTTTTTTTCTCTACTATAAGTTTTGATTTATGAATTACTTAATTATTTAATTTTGAATTACTTAGCTACATCCTTCAAACAATAATACTAAGAATACACAAATGCTGAGAATTATCACATCAGCAAAGAGTAAATGCAATAGCCACACATTTAAAGTCACGTTCATTCAAATCACATACATACAAAATGTGATATTTTAATTCCTAGTATGGTGTGTGGCGATACCCATGAGCTAATTGTATCGAAATCACATTGAGGATGCATGTTTGAACATGTTTAACACATGTAAATTTTAAGCTGATAGTGCTAGTTGTTAGCTATTGATAATAAATACCCTATGCAAATATATGCTTTAGTGTAAAAATGGGTGATTGAAATTTTGAGAATTATATTAACATCAAATTTTGTGTAAAAATCAGCAAATATCCAACTGAAATGTTACAACTATGGCAAGTGGCACAAGAAGTTCAAAGATGGGCGAGAAGATGTGATAGATGATCCCAGAAGCAGACAACCAAAAACAATTGACAATATTAACAAAGAGCAACATCCAATACGGTCAGACAGATGATTATGAGATTGATAGCTGAAGAATTGCAGATTAATCGAAAAACAGGCTAATTTTAAATAAAGAATTGGGCATGAGAAAGAAGTCTTAAGATCTTGAAAGATAAAGAGTAACACCAACAGTTTGATATTGCAACCAATCTTTCTTCGAGAAATTACAGGTGATGAAACTTGATGCTTCCAGTATGACCCACTAACAAATGTCAAAACATGCAAATTCATGTTCTCAGTTTAAAACCATGCAGGTATGTTTCTTTGATCACAAGGGACTAGTCTACCAGTAATTTATTGAACATGCACAAACAATCAACTATATTTAAAAGTACTTCAGAGATAACAAATTCTGTTTGAAGAAAACGACTCAAATTATGGCTAACAATTGAATTATTCATCATGACAAAGTGCCAAGTCATAGTACTCATTGTGAGAGACTTTTTGGCAAAAAAATCAATTACATAACCAGATCATTCTGCCTATTCATCTGACATAGTTTCCTTCTATTTTTGGATTTTTCCAAAATTAAAACTGGGCTGAAATGACAAAGATTTTCCACTATAACTGATGTCCAACAGAATGTAAGACAATTGCTCAATTGTATTCCTGAAAATGAGTTCCAGAAATGGGAACACCATTTTAATCAGTGTATAGGTGTACAAAGAAACTACTTTGAATGTGACAGTAGCTACTTTCACATGTATATTTTATAAAAGTGAATTCTGGGAATTGTCACACTTCATATATATACTCATTCTACTTTTAATAAAGTTCATTTTAAAATTGATGTAGTGATAGTAAAGTCATCAGCCACACTCATCAGTATTTACCATCATATGAACATTGTAACAGCTTAGTAATAAAACTATAGGTAGTAATATGTTGCTCAGTTTCTCAAAATCTCAGATAAAACAAAGCTTTTCTCCACTAATAATAAATTCTTTTTTTGCTATTATAAATGACATCTATATATAATATGTATTAGTAAAAAGCAAGAGTAAATTTCTTCATATATTATATAGATAGATAGATACAAAGTTTTTGCAGCTAATATTGTTTTATATGTAGATTGACTAGATCAGTGGTCTTCAACCCTTGGTCCACGGACTGGTGCCGGGCCGCAGAAGTTTTCTGCCGGTCCGCACTAGACTGGCAGGAAAGTTTGTAATAAAATAATAAGATTTTAAACTTTTAATTAATATAAACAATTTTTGTTTATTTTTTCATCTCATTTTCGTACATAAATTAATTTATTTTTCTAATTATCACAGATGTTTATTGGGGGGGGGGGGGTAGAATTAAATTTTTTTATTTTTCTAAAAAAAATTAAAAATTAAAAAAGTTTTTTATTATACTAACTCTATATATATATAACTTCATCTTGTATATTTAACATTAAATACAGATATTACATTTATCATAATCATTGTCATGTAATTACACTAGCTAATGATATTTCCCAACATTCAGGTGAATAACATTTTATTCTTGCATGTTATAACAATGAAATAATAAAAGTAGCAATGCAGGTACATTAATGAGAATGATTGTTATTGTACTGTTTTCTGTAGCAGTATGACTGTGCAACTAGAAAGTGTTCAGCATGTGAAAGTAAGCAACACCATTACAATACATTAATTATTGTGTTATTTTGGTCAGTTATAACAATTATGCTCATCTAAGGTTAAGTAGTTTATCTGTAGACTTCTGCCGGTCGCAAATCGGTTCGTGAAATCTTAATTATTTTTGCCGGTCCGTAAGTGCAAAAAGGTTGAAGACCACTGGACTAGATAATGGTAAATCTATATATTGCAAAAAATGATATATAAAAAACAAATATTTATTTTAAAGTATGATTAAATGAAAGCTTATATTGAAAGCATTGGCAAATCATCAACCAAATATGGAGATTAACTATTATTCTACTTTTTTTTTTTAATGTTATCAAACAATTTTCACTAGATTTTAATTTAATAAATCTAACAGTAAAATGCTTAACATACTTTTTTTTCTTTAGGTTTTGATAAGATTCAGTTTTTCTATTATATGATAAAAATATAAATTTATACTATAAAAATCAGATTATTATATATATATGCATGTGGTGAAATTGATGTTGGAATGTTTATCATAAGTTTAACCGTCTGTTTGAAGTTAAAAGCACCAGAAGTGAGAGCCTAGCCATAATCCACCTTGAACTCCAGGGCCTTGCCATTCTATCACTACACCAAATAAAACAGGCTTGAACATTAATATATACAATAAAAATTTGCATAAACTAAAGAAAATAACTGAAATACTAAAATGAATGCAAAAGTTAAATGAATTTATTCCTTTTGAGATGCAACAAGTGAAAAAGTGATTGATATTTAGATTTCATAAATCATAAACCAATAAAATAATTAATGATGACTGGCGAATACATTTTTAAGACAATACAATAATTTGATTAAAAGTTTGAATTGCAAAAAGATACAACAATACACATAATTTATATTAAGAGGTATTTAAAAGAAGTGGGATGCATTGGTATAGTAATTATACGGAGATAAATCTTAACCTAGCTTTTTCTTAGTTGCATACTTAGATTTAAGTACATTCAGAAAATAATTTAAACTGAAATACAATTTGCAGTTTAAAACTTAAATTTTAATGTTTAAAAAAAAACAAACACGAACTTATGGTTATATTTTGAATGAAAGATAAAAAAAAATGTGAACTAAAAATTGCGAATAGGCAATAACCTTACTCATAACTCCACTATTGATGCAGATAAATATTGAAAAAAATTTACTACAAGAATAATTATACATAAATACTCCATTTTAATATTGTAAGAATGAACTATGGCCATCATTTCAATTTAGTAATTGTTACCTTTACTTTTTTTTTTTGTAAAATTCTAAGAATTCATTGATTTGTTAAGAAAATGCTTTTATGTGAAGTTAACTTCTATCTCGATCAATTTTTTTTTAGTTGTTGAATTGGCAACAAGATCATTTCCAAATTAGTTAGATTGTATATTGCAAACAGACTTCAAGCTGAACTTTTGGAGCAGACACAAACATCTGATGATTGATTTGTAAACAAATCAAGATGTATAATGTGTTCAATGTTTCAAGTAGACTCAATATTTTAAAATTTGATGCTTAAAATGCAACAGTACTCAATGGACTTATTGGGAATATTGCATCCAAATTACAAAATTTATACTACCATTACTATTTTTAGGATTCATTTTGTTTTTGTGCACAATTTCAATATTATTGCTAAATTTTGTTCTGTATTTCATGCAATGGTCAAGGTGGTAGATTTTGAAACTCAAGGTCCATAACTTGCAGACTAGTTCTGTTACTTCTGGTATTCCAACTTACGAACTTCCATTCAATAAGCCATTCGTTGAGATTAAATTTACACAATTTACATATTTAATAAAGCATTTAGGTGACAACTTATGTTGCATATTAATATATTTGAGTTGTCTTCTTTTGATAGTTGGTTATTAAAGCAGGAGTATATTATACATCCATAAACTAATGTATGTATATCTTTTGATATATGACTAATTATGAGATTAATACTTTACAAAGCTACGTCATAATATAAAAGAATAATTTATGCACACTTTATTAATTCATCATTTAATTAAGGTACACAAGATATATAATAGCTAAATTTTGATTTATTAACTAAGGATAAAAATCAAATTTCAATAGTATCAGGTTAAAGAGAACCCTCTTCAACAGTTGTGCCAGATTCAATATTATTAACCACAAAGACTATTTTCACTTGTCATTAATGATATTGGAATATTTGGAACGGTTGATGAAAGAGGATCCCTGATTCCTTTACTATATTCTCACAATTCACAATTTAACTATTATAAAACATCTATCTTTTTTATATATTAAATAATGAGCTAATTAATAAAAAGCATTTAAATGCTCTCATTCAAATTACTGATATAATGTGAAGATTTATTATATAATAACATTAAGTATAATTTAGTTACTTCACAATGTAGTTTTGAAATATTCTATTCAAAACCTTTCACATAATGATCTTCATTTATGAAACTATCATTTAAAAACAATCAATTTTACACAATGAAAATTTGCAATTAAGATATATTACTATACTACAAATTACGATGTTCAATAAATTGCAAGATATATAATTTTTAATAATGATGAAGCTGACACAGTTATAAAAATAAACTGGGTAAATTTAAGTTTTCTAAAAAAATGAGAAAAATCAATATTTAAAATGTACAATTAGAAATTAAATGACACATTTAATTAACGAATATTTATCATTAAGAATCTGTGGTTTCAAATGTTACCAATGTAATATTTTTTTGTTGGAGCTGAATGTTTATGAATTACAATATAGGAATGCTGTAATAAGTTCATTAAAAAAGATAGTATCACTTTCTTGCCTTAGACAAAAGAAGTCAAACAAGTTTTTGAAAAACATGCTGGTCAGCATGGGTAAGATAAAAAAGATAATAAAAAATCGTGGGAAGTTGGAGTATATAAAGTGAGCAATCAATCAATTACAGGAGTTGCAGTTAATTGATTGTAAGTTGTTTTGCAGTAAATAGCAGTTCAGTATTTAGTCATTTCACAGCAAAGAGTTTAAATAAACAGACCAACTAAGTTTGGAGTCACTGTGGCCAGTAATTAAAGAAGTGCGGCAGTTAGTAAGAGAAACCCGTAGTTACTGTAAACCAATATGAAGAAGCGAATTGACAACATGGAAAACACTAGATTAGGCTAGAAAGAATAGCTCTCACCCTTCCCACACAAGTGACCACCAAAGAAAATATATACCATTCAGCTCTAAGACAAGATTTAACAGTGGTGAATGACCAACAGATATTTTAAATATTTAAAGGTATTATACGAAAAGGCTGTAAGAAAAACATTTCGGAAAGATAAAATGAAACATAGTTATTTAAAATGATTAATTCAACAAAATGATATGTATCAAAATAATTTCTTATAGAATAATTATATTTGCCATTATTGTTATTAAAATTAAAAAGAAAAAAAAAAGTAAATTGAAATGGTGAAATGCAATAATGAATTCAATGATTTTTTTTTTTTTTTTAAAGTGATAAAACTTATAATGATTCGAAGTTAAGCATTATAATAAAGAGTATAAGAAATATATGTCAAATTGTTAAAATTCTACTTGCTAAATGAAATGTAGAAATTAGAATGCAAGAATTTAATTTAAAATAGATATACCCCGATTTGTGTAAATGCGTTGTTTAACCAAGAAAGAGTTACTATACTATATACATGAATTAAATATGATCTACATACAAGGATTAAATGTGTCTACATACATGAATTGAATATATGTCTACATCAAAGAAATAAATGTGTCTATATACATGAATTGAATATGCGTCTATGTACATGAATTAAATATGCGTCTATATACATGAATTAAATGTGAATATATTCGAACATAATTATTGGCTACTGAATGATTAGCTAAAAAGGATTAATCTAAAATATAAATCAAACTTACCTAAGAGTATATTGCAATAGCCAATTAATAGACGTCTACAAATATGTGTATACGAGGAGAATATAAACTCACAGAAAAATTTAAACTTGAGAAATGGTAAGGGAAGTATCTGTGATGTACACATAGATACCTAAATAAATCCCTATGTGAATACTGGCAGAACAGGATTATGGAATACAAGTGATGGATACTGTATGATCATCAATGATGGGACCAAGCATCAGAGAAGTTACCGATGAAATGGACTAACTGATCTATGGAACCAAATTGCAATGAACTATTAAAAAAAGTATTACCCAAATACTGTTATTTAAAAAAATTGTGGTTATAAAAAAATATCTTATCAGTTTCATTTCATGTCATCCATTTTCTAGTGTACTTGTTCACAGGAATCTCATGTTTCCTGAGCTATGTTCGGCATAAGATGTAACTCTTGTGGCATCATTTGGGAAACCAAACAGAAATTAGTAAATGTTTTCAGTCTCTTTAATGCTATACCCTCTGATGAGCAGGAAATAGTTGTAGTGGGGTAACGTTAGCATTGGGTAATATCAATCCACTCTTTCCTTCCTACAATATGCTCATCTGAAAATAAATCAACCATCAGAGGGGATGCAAACCCCAGTCCAGTTACATTTGTCACTCTATTGTGAGACCCGATCTAGCTAGCCTGCCCATAGGCTGAAAAGCTAGCAAGAAAAAAAGTAGACAAAGAAAATAAAAGGCAGAAGCAAATTACATTTCTGTAAGTTGTGAACAATCCACACACTGTGAGGATGTGAAAAGAGAGCAACAAACAGAAGATGATAAAAAGCAAATAATAAAACCAAACCAAAGAATGGAGAAACAAATTATAGAAGCAATTGAAAGTCAAAATGAAAAAACTAATCAAATAATTAATCAGATTACTGACCAAATATTGAGGGTTAAAGAAGAGGTCATGAAAGAAGTCAAAGGGTCTCTGAGTGAACAAGCAGTTAAGATGACCCAAATTTGTGAAGGCATGGATATGAAGATGGAAAGAATCCAGGAATCCATGCAGAAACATGAAGATAGCTTGACTAGCCAAGTAAAAGAATTGAAATAAAAGCGGCTGTTTACTGCCAGTGCAGCATATGCCTGGCAAGGGAGAAGCAAATAAAGGGGTAAGAAATAGTCACAAAACAAAATTTAGAAGAAACTTCCACAAAATTATTCAAAAAGAGCCAATAGCCACTAAATACCAGGGATTGTAAACCAATTCCTTAAAATAAGGACATTTGCAGGGGGCTCTAATGAAGCATCTACTGAATACCTGAAAAGCTTAGAAGAACTTCAGCATTAATGCCATGATCGAAGAGGCGAAACTGGCAATAGCTTGCAGCCATTTAAAGGTGCAGCTCAAGCATGGTGGCAGTTGCTGAGCGGCAGCCCCACAATTTCAATGATTTTAAAAAGGCACTCAAATTGTCAGGAGGGCATCAAATATAAGGTGTCACAGGAATAATGCCTGCCTGGTGAACCCTACACCCTCTTCTTCCAAATACAAATGGCCAATTTAAGGTCTCTGACAGCAGAGCCACTAATAGAACTCCAAATCATCCAAGTGATCCGACAGTTTTTCCAGCTCTATTGAGAGGAAGCTGATTGGGACATATTGTCAATCCACTGAGCAGATGGCCGAGTTGGTAATGGCATACAACAATTGCAGTACCTTGGCTACAAACAAAGGAGGGTCCAAGCTGTCAAGTAAAGATCCATATAGGAGGGATGATGGACTGAGAATGAATGCTCTCGGGTATAAAAGGAAGATACCTCCTAGACGCTGCAGTAACCCTGGCACACCACCATGGTATCATAACAGAAGAAATGAAGTACCACCATGGAAGAGAAGAAATTCCAACACTCAACATAAATAGTCCTACCAGAACATGAATACTGAGAAGATCTGGAAGTGGATCAAACAGTAACCAAGGAAATATGCATCAGGATTAAGGTTCTTCATCCCATGACAGAATACAAATAATTGGATAAACCAGGAATATATCACCTCATAACAGTTATTATCAGAGAACTGATCATGATCCTGTCTCCTAAAGCAGGATAGTTATACTTCTGACCAAGAGAACAAAAATAAGCAAGACCATAAAACCGAAACTGAGGAAAAAAGATACTTTGAAGAAATTGGGGGAAAATATTAGAAAGCATTATAGCTTTGCCTTCAGTGCTAATGGTGGAAGATGATATTCTTATAGGCAGAGGGATGGAGTGTGTTCATGATGCTCTGTTTTATCTCTGCACTGCACCTACCTAGGGTATAAATAGTTTTTTCAAATAAGCCCTCAGAGGAACTAGGCTTTTTATCAGTAGAATACTGGATTGTCTACTAAGCACAGTTTTTTCATTGGTGTGGAGCCTATAGGACTCAAAGTAAATGAGCAAGGTATTCCACATGGCCAAACATTCTTTGGTCATTTTCTCTCTCAATGTGTCCTCTGGGAATAAAGTTGTTAGTGATTAAACTGAGACAGTCTTTATGACACTCGTTGCATTGCAAACTTGTGTTCTGTAATGAGGTTTTCTGTCCATCATGGTACTGGAGGCAGGCAGGCAAATATTAGACAAATAGTCATCCCATCTTCAAAAAAAACAAACAGATCAAATATAAGATTGTTATGATCTTTTGTGGAAGTAGCTGATAGAAAACGTTCTTGAGTGGGATTGTAGTGATGCATGAATTTGTGCTTTTCATGTTAATGGTGGGTGTGGATAATTGAGCGGGACTGCTTGGACACATTGTGTTCATGATGCTCCAAAGTAAATTCTCAGCACTATCTCGATCTAGGGAAGAGGTCCGAGAGTCCAGTAGGGAAATAGGCCTGGGACCCAGGAATAGATAAGCCTCTTAAGATTCACATGGTGATTAGCAGGGCTGGCCCAGTACCAAAAATGTTCTCTGGCTACTACTTATAGTTGAATGATCTCCCTAGGTACAGGAGTGGCAGTGCTTAAATTTGAGATATTTTTTCACGACGTCATGGTGCATTGTGTACTAGTAGTCCATGCTTAAGCATATACTTATCCTGACATTCGTCAATATCATTTAACGAAGCAGAGGCACTATCGTTAGTAGTGAATTTTATAGTTTGTGGAATGAAATCGTGTTTTAAGGCAATTTCATCCCAAAATTCAGCAGGAGGTATGAAACAAACAAGTTTCATATATTCTGAAGTTATCCCCGTTCCCATTTTAAAATGACTTGATTTTAAAAAAAAAAGCTGATGCAGATATAAAAACAAAATGTGTAAATTTAAATTCTTTAAAAAAAAAAATCAAAAAATCAAAAATCAATATTTAAAATGTACAATTAGAAATTAAATGACACATTTAATTAACGAATTTTTATCATTAAAAAAATATGTAGTTTCAAATGTTAGCAATGTAATATTTTTTTTGTTAGAGCTAAATGTTTACGAATTACAATATAGAATTAAAAAAAGATAGCGTCAATTTCTTGCCTTAGACAAAAGAAGTCAACAAGTTTTTGAAAAACATGTTGGTCAGTGTGGGTGAGATAAAAAAAGATGATAAAAAATCACGGGAAGTTGGAGTATAAAAAGTGAGCAATCGATCAATACTAGGAGTTGCAGTTAATTGATTGTAACAGTTGTTTAGCAATAAATAGCAGTTCAGTATTTAGTCATTTCACAGCAAAGAGTTTAAATAAACGGATCAACTAAGTTTGGAGTCACCGTGGCCAGTAATTAAAAAAGTGTGGCAGTTAGTAGAAGAAACACATGGTTACTGTAAAACTGCAATATGAAGAAGCAAACTGTCAACATGGAAAATGCTAGAATGTTAGGCTAGAAAGAATAGTTCGCTCTCCCTTCCCACACCATGAAGAAGTCATTAAGATGAAAAAAAACATGCTAAAGTGACTACCAAAGAAAATATATACCATTTAGCTCTAAGACAAATGCCTTTTTAATGTGAAGATTTAACAGTGGTGAATGGCCAACAAATAAATTTAAAGATAAGCAAGCTCTAGATAACATTTGAAATATTTAAGGTATTTACGAAAATGCTGTAAGAAAAGCATTTCAGAAAGATAAAATGAAATGTAGTTATTCAAAATGATTAATTCAACAAAATGATAAAATGTTATGTACCAAAATAATTTCTTATATGTGAAGATTTAACAGTGGTGAATGGCCAACAAATAAATTTAAAGATAAGCAAGCTCTAGATAACATTCGAAATATTTACAGGTATTTACGAAAATGCTGTAAGAAAAGCATTTCAGAAAGATAAAATGAAACGTAGTTATTCAAAATGATTAATTCAACAAATGATAAAATGTTATGTACCAAAATAATTTCTTATAGAATATATTTGCCATTATTGTTATTAAAATTAGAAAGAAGAAAAAAAGGTAAATTGAAATACATTGACAGAAATGGTAAAACGCATTAATGAATTCACTGATTTTTTTTTAAAGTGATAAAACTTATAACATTTATTCGAAGTTGAGCTTTATAATAAAGAGTACAAGAAATATATGTCAAATTGTTCAAGTTCAACTTGCTAAATGAAATGTAAAATTATAATGTAGAATTTAATTTAAAATACATATATCCCAATTTGTATAAACGCACTGTTTAACCAAGAAAGTTACTATTCTATATACATGAATTAAATATGCGTCTACATACAGGAATTAAATATGTCTACATACATGAACTGAATATGCGTCTACATACAGAAATTGAATATGCATCTACACAAGAATTAAATATTATATATACATGAATTAAATATGCATCTACATACAGGAATTAAATGTGTCTATATACATGAATTGAATATGCGTCTACATACAGGAATTAAATATATGTCTATATATAGGAATTAAATATGCGCCTAAATACAGGAATTAAATGTGTCTATATACATGAATTAAATATGTGAATATATTAGAATATAATTAGTGGCTACTGAATGATTAGATAAAAAGGATTAATCCAAATGTAAATCAAACTTACCTAATATATTGCAATCAGGAATTAATAGACATGTCTACAAATATGCGCATATAAGGAGAATATAATTTCACAGAATTGAAATTTGAGAAATGATAAGGGAGATATCTGTGATCTACATACGGATATGCAAATAAATCCCTACTATGTGAATAGTGGCAGAACAGGATTATGGAATATAAATGATGGACACTGTATGATAATCAACGATAAGATCAAGCAACAAAGAAGTTACTGATGAAATGGACTGATCTACAGAATCTGAACTGCAATGATCTATTAGAAACGGTGTGGTTATAAAAAATAATTTATCTTATGAGTTTCATTTCATGTCATCCATTTTCTAATGTACTTTTCACAGGAATCTCATGTTTACTGTGCTATGTTCCGCATAACCTGATCTGGGTAAGGTTGTAGTAAGCTGGAACTCTAGTGGCGCTGTTTGGGAAACCAAAAAGATAATTTTTTAGATGTTTTCAGTCTCTTTAATGTTACACCCTCTGATGAACAGGAAATGTTGTAGGGGGATGGGTAACGTCACATTGGATTACACCAATCACTTTTTCCTACCTACAATATGCTTATCGGGAAATAAATCAATCGTCAGAGGGGATGGAAACCCCAGTCCGGTTACAATAATAACATCAAGTATAATTTAGTTACTTCACAATGAATTTTGGAAAAATTTTATTATTCAAAAGCCTTCACATCATAACATTCACTTATGAAACTATCATTTAAAAACAATTTTACACAATGAAAGTTTGTAATTAAGATATATTACTATACTACACAATTCATCTTTAATTTCATATTACAAAAATCAAAAAATTGCTTACAAACATTCTGCATTACAATAATTTTCAAAAAAAACTATTGATACTGTTTCTGAAGGACAATTAATAAATAAAATATGTTAAAGAAAGAAAATAATTTGGAAATTGGAGAAATCTTATTTTAGTTATTGTCATTCAATGCGGGATGTTTTATCACATTTAATCAGCTTTCTCAAATTTGTACTTTATTTCCCAGAAAACTTTTATTTTATTTATCTATTTCACAGCTAATCTCTTTTTAAATCTTGTACATCTTTGGGATTAATTTATGATTTCTTTTATCTATTACCATATCTTCTAGAAACACATTCAATATAGCATTATCTCAGCCTCTAATTCTTACAATGATATCCCTGATCACAATCCCATCTTGTAATTTCTTATATATCCATTTTTTTTCCTCTATTAAATGACAGAATCTCAGGAGCCATATATATAAGCACTATTTGAACACACTATTAAAAATCTTCAAATGAATATGTGTATTTATCTCTAATATTAAATTATTTTAACCAAAAATATTCTATTCAAATTTAATTGATTATTTTTATTCATTATATTTGCATTTGTATTTATAATCTGAGTAAGAAATTTATAATCATTTTTTTTTTTAAATGGCTACTGAACAATTAGTCTTTTAGAATTTATTTTTATTCCCATTTTTGTGTTTTCATCTGATAGCTTTTGCAACATGTCTACAACTCTGAAGACAACTCTTTGAGATCTGAATTCCCCTTTAGTACTTCTTTTCAAAAGTTTAGATTTTAAATTGTTTGCACAGAATCGGTAAATCTTACATTTGCGGATATTGCATCATTCATTCTGCCATCTTGTTCCATTTAAAAAGGTGTATATATTTTTTTTTCTACGATGAAATTTCGATTTTTTTATGAATTTTTTTCTAATGCAATTTTTAATTTTTTTTTTCTTATTTTTCTAGATTTAGTAATCATAAACATTTTTTACTGCTGAAATGGATTCTCTCACCGCTTGTTTTAGTTCATATTTGGATATGAAATTCCCTATTGCTAGGGCCTTCTTCACAACCGGACTCGGATTTGTTTCTGGACAATAACGTTTATGTGTCGCACATGCCAGGGGATTTTCTCATCACTCATGAGTACTCAATTAGTGTTATTACTTTTTATATATATATGGAAACCAATAAATATACAGTAGAATTTTAGGCAATTTACATTTCAAGGACAATAAAAACATGCACATCAGAATCATATATCTACATGGTCCTGCAATAGGTAAGATATATCATGATTTTATTTATATGACCATTCATTTATTGCATGATTACAGTAACACTGTACTCGTTACAATTTTGTAATCACTTGATTTGTTCAGTTTTAGGTGAGACAGTTTGAACTCTAGCCATTTATTCAATGTCTGGAATTCATAATGTTTTTCGGTATCTTCACCATCAATTTTCTCATGTACATCTATATATGTATTTTTGATTACCTTTTCATTTCATTGTATTTACATTTATTTAATTTTTAATATTTTAAATACAAGAATATTTTATATACCTGGAAACCTAGATGTAATATAAGGGATTTGACCATAGACTTTCAAGCATACTCAGCCATCACTCTTATCTTATACATCAGTTCGTCTACATCAACTCCCACACACATGTATATATAATCAGTGCTCATAATAAATTTGTTTATTTTGATGTTTATTAATTTCCTTAGTTTTTATTCATTTTATCTTAGAGAAATTTTTGTTTGATATTTATTTTTTGAGTACTTTTTTTTATTTGAAAAGAGTACATATTTTAGGTTACCCCCTCTCCCCCCATTTTTCAATAATATAATAATTAATTATATTTTTTCATACATTACAATTTACTAAAGTTCTCTTTGCATAATAACTCATGCACTGTTCTTACTATTATTTTTTTTGTCCCCACTAAAACCAAAAATACTTCTAACAGATATTTTGCATGGAAGGAGATCTGAGTCTGCTAGTAAAAATGAAAGTCACCAATCGGTTAGTTTATAATTTTTACACTGAAAAATTATCTCAGGTAAGTCAAGTTATATATCAATTTTTCCAGCATTTTTATCACAAATGTGATGAAACTGTCTATGAAAATATTTTAACATTTAACTTTCAAAATTTAGAATTTGTGAACCAATGTAAAAATAAATATTTTTAAAAGTATTAAAAAACTCTTTTTTCTTTTTGAAGTAATGACTATTTTATCAACTTTATTACATTTTCATATTTGCTCTATCTAGCAATTTATATATTTTTATATTTATTGTATTCAAATAGAAGATAAGTTATAAATTATATTTGTAATTTTTTTAAAAAATTCAAAATGGTGAAATAGGTCTCATCTTATTGCTTACAAAATCTAGATGACTGAACTAATTTCCATTTATTTTTATTCTCTAGTAATTGAAATGAAAACTAAAAATATATTAACTAATCTTAGACCATTAGAGAAATCCTTATTTTTGCCTACAGTAACATGCAAGTTATCTTTGTTATCAACAAATAACACAAATATCTTTTAATGCTTGTGGAAAGATGAGATTATTCACTCTTACACTAACATATCATCACTAAGATTGGTGGCAATTTTAAAATACGTTCTGAGAAAATTGAAGTTGCTCTAAAGGAATTTTTTTTTTAAAAAAAAATGAACTAAAATACAAATGATGAGAACAATTCAATAAAAATTACTATAAATAATGTTTTAAAGCATGCAGAAATTTCTCACTAACAACTAAGATATCATCACTGATATCTATTTTCAATGCACATTTGGTGCCAATTTTAAAGTAGTATGGTGATAAAATGAAAACCTCTAAAAATATATTTTGACTTAATTAGGAAACTCTTAATTCAACCATGAAAATTTCCCATCTACAAATAAATAACTTTTAAAGCTTGGAGAAATATCTTTTTACAATAAGATATCTACTTAAACTGCATATTTGGTGCCAGTTTTAAAGAATTATTATTCTGATAAAACGAAAACCTCTGCCAAATAATTTTTTTTTATTTATTAAGATCAGTATTTACAAATCTACCTGTAGAAAAAAGTTATATCAACTAGTTCTGAATGTCTTAAACAGTTCAACAATATAAAACAGAAATAGCTTTTTAAGTTTGTAAAAATTTCAGCCTTATACTGTGATATCATTAGCTAATATCTATTTGCAGTGTTCCTTTGTTCTAATTATAATGCCTAAGAAATAAGTAAAAAAATTTTTACAAAATTCATTATTGTACTTTACTCGCAGAAAGAAAAAAATTCAACTATCTCAGAATGTCTTAATATTTCAATGATATTCTCAAGTGTTGCTGAAAGCCACATGCCTTTAATACTTTCTTAGTCTTTGAAGATTCTTTAATACTTCCATTGTAAATAGAAGTTCAAAATCATCATTACTATTAAAAATATTAATACTTCTCAAACTCATTTGAAGCTTTTGAAAGCCAACATAGCACAGCTTAAATACACAGCCAAATCCTCAAGTGGTTATCTCTTCATTTCAGTTATCTCAAACTACATTATGGGCTAAAGTATGAAAAATTATGGTGAGCAATTGCCATTTAAAGCTTTCCAGTAAACATTGGCATGTTTATTGCTATTAATGGTACAACAGTAAAAATTAGCCAGGCCATTATCCTTATCTGTAATTTGTTAATATTCTTAATTTATTTGCAACAAAGGGTCCAAGCATTAAAAACATTTTCTATAAACAAGTTCTCTCATGTTTAGCGACAACTATTTTTGCTATCACTCTAACATACTTAACATTATTAATCATACAACTGAGTTGATTATTTCAATTACTAAGCTTTCTTTATTATCATATCTATCCACAACCAATATGCAGTACCAGAATAATACACAAGGATCAATGAATAAGACTATTTAAATTTTATGCGAGATAAATGCTTCAATATAATTTTTTTTTAAAAAAAACATATTCACTTATGTTTTGCATACACTATTAGATTGCATACAAAAAAAAGTTACATAATGCACAAAATTAAAAACATTATTCATGAAATGATATGCTTTCTTCTTTTTCCAACAAAGATGTTGTAAAGATTAAATCTGGACACATGATGATTTCTCATACTTATTTCATCACTCATTTCTACTATTCATTTAGTTCACTTTTTTATTAATCTCTTCATTCAAAACAAACCTTATCAATATTAGAGATATCTGAAAACTGATCGGATTTCTGTTCAATACAAATCAAAATCAGTATTAATGTTTCACGATGGACATACTTGATCATCTGCTGTTTTCAACCAAAAACATTTGTTAGCATAATTGCCTTAAATCATCAGTCTTTATCTGCTACTGATTTCCCATTACTCCAATCTCTTCTTACTCAACCCATTTATATATTAGCAGTATTAAAAAGTAGCTATTTACCAGGGAATGAAAATGTTTCGTCTGAAACTATATAATCTTCCTCACAAAATTTATTTTTTCCAGTTTTCCCAACACGGTACTTAATCTGATACTTCACGTACTTTTATCTTTGCCAATTTATTATCTGCTTATGACAATGATAATTTTTAATTACTAGCAGATTATATCATCTTCTAATGTCACATGAATAAGCAAACGTAGTTAATCAAATCCAACATACATGAACCTAATGCATACTTGTCAAGGATTAGTAAGATCATAAGAAAAGTGTTGCAGAAAAGGTATAAATTCTATTTAATAACTAAACTACATATCTATGATTAAATTAATGGTCTTAAAAAATGTTTCTATTTATTTAATGTTTCTCTAGCTTCTACTCTATTTACATATTATATATAATAATATAAAACCAGTATGAGATTGTTCAAGATGAAACAATTTTATTGCTTAGGAACTGACTGTTGCATGAACTATCAATTAATAAGGAATGTTTACATTATTCCTCACATTCATCATAAATGATGACTTCAACTGCCAATATTTCCAATATCAATCTCTGTAAACTAAACTAAATGAGTTAGTACACCACTGACATTAATTTATCTGCTTGATACTATCACTTCTGCTTCATTTCTTATAATTTATTTTTATCTGTAACAAATCAATTGCCATCCATTTATATATCTGAAATTATCTCCAACAATGTCTATCTTGTTTAATTTACAACTTAAACTTGCCCTGCTCGCAGCTATATTTATTTAAGCTAGTTATTCTATTCAAACTTACATGTGTATGTCTCCAAATTTATCTATTACATGTTTAATCCACCAAGCTAACCGAATCAGTTTATTTATCAGTTTTTGCCAGAATCATGTCTTTTTTAATTAAAATTCACTTTATTAATATGATTCTTGATATATTTCACAATTTTTCATCTCTTGGATATTTCTACCAATAAACTTAATTCATCCTAAACAGATTTTATACTTGGGCTTTTTTTTTTTTCCTCTTTATTAATGTATCCTAAATGTCAATTCCTAATGATATTATATTTCTTCCAAGATATATTTCTCCTATACCCTATCTTTAAAAACGCTCTAAAACCACTGCTTAAATCTATTTCATTTCCCTAATAACTTATTCAATCACTTTTTGTTCATTTGTAAACATGAGAATCTTGTGGATCAATTAAATCCAACTTTAACTTATATTAAAACACAATTTTAAAAAAGCACCCAGGGCCTTTAACTTATATGGATTTTCTCATTTATAGCCAAATCCATGAGTTTATTTCAAATCTTGCTGTTCATCTGGTTTAAAATTCCTCTTTAATTATTTACATACAGAGTTCCTATCAAAGATTTTCTCCTTTCCAAATTTAAGTTTACATTTGACAGCATCTGTATATGTGTATTCCACAGCAGTCAATTTGAACACATCTGGTATAGAATACAATGCCCATACTATGTTATTTTTTTAATTGTCAAATTTTTTATTTTTACTGCATTAATTATAAAAGTTCATTGTGACATGCTAAGATCTGTCCATCTTAATGCACGTGTTCTTTTATATTTAATTATGAAAACCATGTGGACTGCATAGAATTTTCTCATTTCCAAGTTCAAATTTACATTGAATACTATTTGAATCACCATAACTCCCATTTTGAAAATTGGCATCTTTCTGATGTTCATTCATACTTTACTATCAAAAATATGTTAAAAAAATGAATAAATGGGATTAAATCAGGTTTTATGTCTAGATGATGAAATTATCTGGATTTACAGTGCATAGTAAGTTAGTAGTCTATACTGTTACTGCTTTCTAATATTAAAGCTTTTCCCAATTAGACTACGATATATCTTCTGTATTCATAGTTATAATACAGTTCCTTCATTAAATAATAACTTGGTCCTATAGTGGCTAATTATAACATAAGTACTTTCTCAGTTCTTATTAATTATATATATTCTATTCTCATTTGCATTAAAACTAAAAAAAAAAATCTTGAACAACTATGCAAACTTCATTTACATTAACATAATGGAAAAACAAATTTCATATACCAGACATTTTACTTCAAGATCATTTAACATCATTTCAAAATAATAGATCTATATGTGAACTAATATTTAGATTGTCAAATAAAAGGTAAATCATTATTCCATTAATTCATATTAAAATAAAATATAAAATTATCTCCACAAAATACAAAATAATTAGTATTAATCCAAACAGAAAATTGAAATATAAACTCCATTCAATTAACAATAATTAATAATAAACACATATAAGCACATAATATTCTAAGGAATATGCCCTTCTTCCAAACTCAGTTATTAATCATATGTAACTTAGTAAATTATAGATTACTTAATTGGTATGTCATAAATTATTGTCTAGATTCATTTCACAATGTGTTAAAATTTTTGATACTTAAAAATTTTAATATTTTGCATTAATTAACATGCAAACTGGTTCAAGAAAGATTGGAAAATGATTCTTGATTTGAATTCCTCTGTATTTAACATAACTTAGAAATTTATAAATGCTACAAATAATACTAAATATAATAAATAATAACTCCATCAATTCTGGGTGTTTAAAAATTGTAACAAGAATATATATCTATTAGCTTATTCACAATGAGTTATTCCTTTACTTCACCCAATAAGATCAGTGGGGGTAGTAGACTGGGTTTATTAGAAATATTCTAAAATCTAAAAAAATTAGAATACAAGTCTTTTTCTCAATGAAAATTGAAAATAAGTGTTTAAAATGTATTATTTCTGGATCCATTTTCTACACAAATAAAATTGTGTATTGGGCGAATTAATCTAATTGATTTATATGGTGTTATCAGACAGAACTTTTTTCTCTATTTTTTGTATCTATATGTAATATAAAGCAGTAAACAATAAACTTTAATGTAAATTTGATTTAACATACAATAAAATTATAAATGATGTATGGAAAAATCATCTAATCAATGAAACTTAATTTTGCTAATACTGTAATTATATCTATATATGCTTACATAAATGTTTTATTTATAAATAAATTTTAAGATGTCTGTGGTGATGATGAACATTTGGACAATAAGATGTGAAGTGAGCTCATTTACAAATTAACTTAGTATAGTCCATCTCAATTGTTTACTAATTAGCTTATCATATTAGATATATACATAAAATAGAATATGTCGGTGAAAATCCCCTACCAACTAAAAAATTCTCCGAATCTATCTAGCATAAGATAAACGTGATAAAGGAAAAACTTTTAATATGGAAGCCACGGTATAATCATGATTAAGACCTTGTGGCAAAATTATAATAATTTGACTTATATGGATTTACTTGGTTTAAAATATTTTCGCTTCTGGAAAATTGACTCGTTACATACACTTTACTATTTGTTTAATACGTTCTTTTGTAAAAATTCACATTGAAAAGTTGTAAAGCTTACTATTCAATGTAGTTTAGACACCATATTTACAATTTATTTATAAGTTAATTATCTACTTAATGAAGCAAATAAAAAATCCACTAGTTAAAATCTTTTCAATAAGTATACACACACAAATTATAAATGTTTAAGCTTGGTTTAATATATTTGAATTTTTCGGTAGTTTGTGGTTTATTTAAGAAAATAAAAATATTTCATTAATAATTCAACATGTAACAGACTTGATTTTATTTAAAAAAAAAAAAACTAAAATGTGACAACTTAACATAGCACATAAATCAAAAATCATGACGATGCCCTAAGTTAACCTCAAAATCGAAATTCTAGCCTGTTTAATTCTTTTCATTTTATTTTTGGCTATAGCTTCCATCACATGACCAAGGCACAGTGAAAGTTTTTCCTCTCATTCAATATATAGCTAAAGTAAAATATTAGTATAACAATGCGCGTATTTTCCGGAATGTTTTTAATAAGTGAACTCAAATAACACTCAACTAAGTTAGTATCACAATACGAGATTATCATACTAAATCAAGTTCCATAACAGACTAGAATAGTTGGCATTCAAGATGGCCGAGCCACTTCTCCCATTACAAAGCACAAAGTCCATTTTATAATAAATTAGAGTATAACTCAATAACAGATGTATTCGGAAAAAAAACTATCTATGCAAATGAATCTCAAGTTGCATAATTTTAGATAAATGTGATTATTAAGAGTAATCAATCATAATTTCTACGACGGTTCAAAAATTCCTTCAAAACAAAAATACTTTCAACACTTTAAACGTTATCAATGAGCCTAAAATTTAACATAGATACATTTAAAACAATCGATCAAACGAATGTACTTACCGAGAGCAACAAATAAAACGATGTATGTGAAAATTATCTTCCAAACCAAAGTCATCCTAGTTTATCTGAGGATGATTATGGAGAATTAACTGCATCCCAGAAGGCATTAATATTTTACTGATAAGAAGGCTAATATTGATGAAAACATTTCCATGAAAGACACTATAACTACGTATCCGCATTACTAGGAACTATTTTTCCCGCTGAAAATTTGCCAAATTTTGTATCCGAGCGCTGTAAATAGTACTTTCGTTAGAAATTTAAGTAAAACGGTATTGATGTAATAGAACTATTCCTGATTGATAATCTGAATAAAAAATTAACTTTTAAGCAATTAAAAAATAAAACATATTAATATGAAGGCAGAAATTTATATCAGGAAAAAAGAAAATAAGAAACCAGGCTTAAAAAGTGTTTAGATGTCAATCATTTTATCACGTGATATATTTTGTTCCTATTAATTTACATAGTACCGGTTGTTCTTCCAAACATTTTTTTTTTTTTAATTTATATTGTTGTTACTTTGCATGTGTTGCTAAATGGGAATGTTAAATTTTCGTGAAGGAAACCACTTTTACGATGTTGCATAATTAAGTCCTGAATACTAACTTTTTTTTTTTTTTTTAATTAAATACTTTACATTAAGTTTCATTTATTTTATAAAATAAATTACTGATTTATGTAAGTGATATAGAAATTTTATTTGGCTTAAAAATAATGATTTATGCCGAAATAATTAGCAGTAGTGTAATTTAGAAAAAAAATTAATTCAAATAATAATCGTGCTTGTAAATTTAGCACAATAATTAATGAAAGGGAATAATATTGCACATTCATATGCAGATACTTATTTTTGATAATAATTAATTATAAAATATGTAGAGTGGGAATTTGCTACATTTATAATGTAGAGAAAATAACAATTATTGATCTCAAAAGTGACAAGAATTTTAATGAAAAGTTCGTGAAATAATTAAAAGTTGTCATTAGTAACAATTCATTTGTAAATCTAGCATTATTAATTTATGAACCCAATTTCTGAAAGCAGGTACATTTTTAACAACCTTTTAAATGCCATTTCTATTCTACAGATGGAAAAATTAAGTCGGTGATCAGTTATTATTCTGCTTATCTTTTCCAGCATTCTTTGTATAATCTTTTTCTGCAATATAGAAATGTGTTCCCCATAACTGTACCCTTGTTATGCCTAGGTATTTTCATCGTCTATTTTTTTTTCTAAATGTTTTCACCATTTTAATTTTGAATTTATTAATACATTTAAATAATTTTAAATTTTCATTAATAAGATCTTTAATTATATAATTCTTTCCACTTGTTATATTATTCTGTATTGATTTATAAAAATAAAATACCATATACACCTTAAATGAATTATATTAAATTGCATTGAAAAGTGTTCATTTAAGATGTATATGTTATTTTATTTAAACCTATATAACATACTTTTCTTCTTTGCTTGTACTTTGTAACCCATTATTTTCATTCTATTTGTTAATCATAGTTGTTTGTAGTCTAATAAAGTTGTTCTAGTTCTTACATAATAATAAATATCTGAGTAAAATACTTGGTGTTAAAATAATACAGGCAATAAATATTATACGTATTTAAATATAAAATTCTCACGTATGTTTTTGTATTATTATTTTTATATACATATTTTCTATTATGTTAAAGTTTATCACTTAGTATGTGATGTGATGCACTGTGACTTCTTCTTATATGGAGTCAGGGATCTCACAGCAACTATACCCAGACAAACCTGTTAGCCACTGTAACTTTCCTTTCCACCCTAAGTTTTCCCTCTTTTCTATCCTGCTCCATCCCATTTCCA
Source organism: Epiperipatus broadwayi (assembly GCA_028023455.1). Taxonomy (NCBI): domain Eukaryota; kingdom Metazoa; phylum Onychophora; class Udeonychophora; order Euonychophora; family Peripatidae; genus Epiperipatus; species Epiperipatus broadwayi. The sequence goes on along the minus strand of JAQFVV010000097.1, from coordinate 3,106,620 downwards.
CAACATAATCTTTGTCAACTCCATGGCCTTTATATCTAAATCCCCCTTGTCTTCACCCAAACCCAGCATGAAAACCAATAAGCCACTTTCTGTATAATCACTTTGTTTATATTTATTCTTCCACAACTTCATTATTTGTACCCTTTCTCCTTTCAGGCATTTACATTCAATTAACAGATGCCTAATATTTTCTATGCCTTCCTTACACAACTTGCAGACTAAATCACCCATATTTTTCCATTTATGTGTATATTCCCTTGTTGCTAAAGATCCCATTCGAGCCTTAAACAGTAAACTACTTCCCTTGCTATTATCATAAATTAACTCTCACCCAATATTCTGTTTACTTCTATAAATATTTAAACTCTTTTTATTCTCCATACTAGTTCTCCATCTCTCCAACTCCTTATTCTTTATTAATGCATCTATTCTTCTATCCCATTCCTTAACACTATAACACTCAACAATTCTCCTAACACAATCATTCCATCTTTTGTATAAGTATACTGATATAAATTCTTTATCTATATCTTCTGCATATGACATTACCTTTCTCATCCATCTTGTTGCCTGCCCTTTATTCACAACCCAATTAAATATTATTTTGGCTATTTTTTTATTATCCATAAACTGCAACCTATGAAGCAGTTTTATTTTGCTTTTTGTATCTCTCATATAAAAATGTGACCATCCCATTTCTCCTTGAATAGCCTCCTTTGCCATCCATACTTTTCTATCTAACGCATGTCTTCCTACTTCTCTTTGTATCTAAGTAATCTAATACCCTTTACTAATACATAATACATCATTACTATATGTTAACCCTGCTACTGCCATTATCCTTCATAAAATTCCAGCTACATCATATTTATTATATGATAACATTGTTAATTTCTTTATCATTCCCTTTTCTTTGCTTTATTTATCAATTTTTTTCTCTCATTCATCCAAGCAATTTCTCTGATTAGTTAAGACAATTCCCAAATAGTTATATCTATTCACTACACTTAACTTTATATCCCCCAGTAAAAATTCTTTGACTTCTCTTTCCCCAGTATTAATCATCGTTACTTTTGATTTTTCTTCATTAAATTTAATCCCCATCTCTTTGTGCACCCTCAGCATAACTTCCATATCTTTCTTTCTAATATGGTTTCCAATGATGGTGCCAGCTGTAGGAAGTTTACTGAAGCTTAATTCAACATTATACATACTAGAATATATAAATAATAGAATATAATCTCTACTCTATTTAATGCCATCTATTGTAACCTTGAGTTATCAATGTATATAAGATAGTACATTTAATTTGGTAAACATGAACAATTCAAGCTTATAATTGATTGCATGCGAGAGTAAAGCTCTTATTAATATAGTAAGCTCTGAGAATTGAATAATAATGTATTGGTGCATAAAAATAAATCAGGTAATTCTTGAAAATCTGAAAAGTATTACTTTATATAAGCTATATCTAGACTATATATATATCTGGAAAAGATTTAGAATATCTACAATGAGTGATTTATAAAGAGAACCATAATCTATTCTATAAAATATAAACATAGTATGATTAAAATTTTAAAACTAATCTTGTGTTAATTAAATGTAAGTAGAAGTGTTGGATTTTTATATTATTGATCACATTATACTCCTAAAATAAATCTCTGAACTTGAGATCCTAACTGTAATTAACAATATGATAAACAACAGTCTCAAATTGATCAATATTTATATATAATTCAGAAGTAAAACATAACTTTGTTTTGTTTTTTAGATGTATAATTAGCATCATCTTCAAACATGTGCTGGATGTAATGATGGCACCGGCATGTGTGGATAGCTTAGGAATTGTTAATTTGCGCACAGCTAGTTCAGTATTCCAAGTGCTGTCCAGAGGAGCATGAATAGTTTTTCAAATGTTTTTATACTTTGAAAAGGATAAGGAAGTTGATTTACCCTGATGCTTAGTATGTTTGCAGTAATTCGGTGGTTCCCTCATGCGACAAGAAGTCCCAGGGCTTTTATGAAAATGGTACCCATAACTGTGTATGCACTCAAAATTTTTTACAATCCTGTGATAAAAATATTAAAACTGAAGTATGCAAGATTTTGAAAAACTAATACAGACTTCTTACTATGTTCATATGGGAGGGATGGGTGGATATTACATATATATATTTTTAAAAATGGATAATTTCCTATTTATTTGATTTGATGGGTATTTGTCAGTGCTAAAATCTTTTTTAAATATATTATTTAGATTTTGAAGATGGATACAAGGACAGATTTATTTTTATTTGTGTATTTGTATTATACATAGCAGCAGCAGTCACATAAAAATAAATATGACCATTCCAACTCCAAGAGAAAAAGTTTAAAAACAATACTAATCCACCAGAGATTGTTTTTGCCATGACTATACCAATCTTTGAATGACCACTCCATCCATTTACAGAACAGGCTGGTCCATTATTTTGCATTTGATATTTTACAATGCTGACTGTATAATTTCTTCTGCAGAAAACCTTCCTTTCTCAAATACTTCACCACCATATCTAATTCTAGTTTTATAATGTATTCTATTCTCTGCAATATCTTTCCAACAAAAATAATCAGCATTGCACTTTTTCAGAACATTTGCATGGTAATCTTTATAACAAATGGAATCTATGTCTTCTGTAAAAACTATGTTCAAGTTGAGCATAAAATACTCTTTTAGGAAATTTTATATTGTTTATTCGTAGCACATATTCAATTTAATGAAGATGTTATTTCATAATAGTGGATTCTATATTATATTTAAGAAGTTGAAGAAATTGCTGATTAATTTTATGATCTTGCTATTGTATTTTTAAAATTTTTCAGAACATCCTTAAATAAAGTTTTTTTAATGTCTTTATGTTAGATTGATAAGGTGTCCAAGTTTTATGTCATGAATCTCTCGTGCCATCGATCATCTCCCTATTATTTTGACAATGGTATTGTGTGTTTATGCAACTTCGTTTCCATCCCTTAACTACAAGCATTGCAATTCTGATTTCAATTCCTTTTTAATTTTTTTAGTTCAAGCCTTGCTAATTAAAAAAACAATGATGAGGACAGATTTAATAATTATATATATGTTGTATTTTAATTTGTTTATTGTTTATATTTTTATGTTTCAGACATTGCTGAATAGTATCTATAAATTATAATAAAAAATATGGTACTTGGAACTTTATCTCCATATGGCCGTAAGAGGTGCTGTTTCCGTGTCAACCACAGAAATATTCAGAGTAGGGGGCCAAAAGCAGTGATGCAAATTCCAGCCGCTAGATGGCGCTGTTCACCATGCTTACGCACAGGAACCTTATTTAAATCAATATATAAATGATATAAACATAGTGAATGTTATAGAAGAGGGATTAACATTAATACATAGTGGTTTATATTTTAAATATAATAATGAGTTTTGGAATATACATAAAGGATGGGTTATGTGTTGGGCATTTAGTGGATTAATGCCGTCAATATTTATAAACAAATTAGAAACTATCATAATTAAAAAAAGAATAATTTGTCAAGAAATAATACATTATTTTAGATATGTTGATATTTTAATTATTGATAATAAAAGAGCTATGAATAATATAACGATTTTAATAACAACATATATAATATTAAATTTACAAAAGTAGAATTTGAAAATAAAATTAAATATTTAGATATAGAAATTCACATAGATAATGATAATAAAATTATATTACAGTTTATTAAAGGGGACAAATTAAGAAAAATTATTTCTATGGATTCATATCAAGCATGCTTACAAAAGATGGCAGTTATTAAAAATTTTGGTACTAGTCTTATAGCTAAAGATGCCGTTCTATGGCGCCGTTTTCGCGCTAAAACACATAAAAATGCTGTTTCCGCGGCCGACACGTTCGAACCCGCGTTTTCTATAATACAACTTTTTTGTTGTGCTACAGATTGCAGGCCGCTATGTCGTGTCGCAGTACAGTATGTATGTCGCATCGCAGCAAATACATGTTCCGAATATCGCACAGTTTATAAAATGATTACGGCTTGGTGAGAGGGTGTGTTTTTTTGAATTGGATGGAAATGTTTTCATTGTATTTTTTTTTTTTTTAAAGTATTGAAGTGTTGAGATTTTGTAAAGTAATAATTATCAGACTTTTTACACTGTACTTTATTGAAGTTTTAATTGGGAAAATGTTGACAAGATATATGTGTAAAGTGAGTTGGAATTAGGTAACGCATCAAGTAACGTACTGTTTGTAACATTCCACGAGACACAAGCTTCTACCGTGTGTATATTTTTGAAGTAAAAAAGAGCAGTAACACAAAAATATCCAGTAAGAAAAGTACAATTCTGTATGGGTTTTTTTGTAAATTTCATAAAAAGCATATATTATAAACATGATTAATAAGTAAAAAAGACATTTTTGTTGTTGTTTAAAAAAGTTTTACTTTCTTTCTTTACTCCGACTACGGTTATAATTTGTTGAATATAGTTTACGTTTATTGTTATCATTTATTTTATAGATGTTACTAAAAAAATATATTTACAAAAATACGATTTTGATATTTTTTATTTTAGCATTACAAACAACAGAACACTAAACCTAACCCTAAAACTAACCCTAAACCTAACCATAACAACTTTTACTTTTTGTTGTCATTCTATTTGAAATAAAAAATAGCGGTAATATCTGTTTGTCTGTAAAAAAAGTAAAAGACTAAAAAATAGCGATAACACAATAATATCTGTTTCTCTGTAGAAATAAAATATAAAAGGAAGACTAAGAAATTTTACTTTTTATTCCAATTATGAGTTTTTAAATAACAAGGGGAAAAAAAAGCCGTAACCCCAGTAAAAAAATCTCCGATAGAAAATTGATTTTTTTAATAAAGCAAACTAAAAAACACAAATCAAATTGTAATTTGTTTATTTTATTTTACATTTATTATTATCATTTAATTTGTATATGTTAATAAAAAATAATATTTAAAATTAAATAATATTTAAAAAAGACTATTTTCTTTTGTTTTTATTTTCGCATTACAAAAAACACATCAAAATGATTATAATTAACGGCCCGGGAATGATCATATTTTATAGTTTTAGCGTGAAAACGGCTCCATCGAACGACGTCTTTATCTATAAGATAAGCACCAAAATTTTAAATATAGAAATGATAAATATAATGCAGATAAAAATGTAAATTGAACTACAAAAGAATCAGTTTATTAAATTATATAAGGATTATGGATATAACCCTAAAATGTTAAAAATATAATTTTTAATTTTAAGAAATCTATATTAAATAATAACATTTCTGTGTGAAATGATTATAATGATGAGAGTAACAATAGTTCAAACAAGAAATGGATCTAACTTTCATAACCCAAAGTTTATAATACATTAATAAAAAAAAAAACTATATTGATAAGCATATAAATATTGGATGGTCAAATAGTAAAAGTCTGATAAATTAAGAGATAATATAATATATAAAAAAGGAATTGTGAAATTAACTATGACTTTTATAATACTACAGGGAAACAGATAAGAGCCAAAGAATATAACAATGCAATTAATAACTGTGATGATAGATTTGCCTTATGCATTCATTACTCAACATATGGACAAAATAGATGCAACAAAAAATATTAAACCTTTAAGTTATATTAAAGATTCAAAAAAAAGACAAATATATGAAATATATTACATTAAGAATAACTTAAATAATTGTATGAATATTTATAAAACTTCGATAAATTTTAGTTAACAGCTGCTCAATTAAAAATGAATGGAAAATTATATATATAAGTTGTATTATGTATGTATTATTTATTCTGCATATTGTTATATTACATAGTCTATTCTTTGAAATTATTTTGGATGTCTATATGAAGGTTTTATTCTATTTTACTGATATTTCATTTTATTGTTTTACTTTCTGTATAGAATACCAGATGGTGTTCTATCTACAATAATTGGTTAACATTAAAATAGATAATTAACATTTGAAAAGAGCACAAAACTGTGCCAAAAAAGGCTTTTTATATTTATATAGCTATTGCATATGATTTTTTTAATATTACAATTTATATGAAAGAACAACATAGTGGGTTTTATTAATTTTTGATGATGTTAGTATCTATAAAATATTTTGTCTTAATGAAGTTTACATTAAATCATTATATGTATGGATATAATATGAACATACATTATTCATATTAAATTTGTTCAGGATTTCGTTTGATAATATTATTCATATATGGTATTAATTAAATTTGAAGATTTGAAAAAAAAATAGAAGAAACAACATTTGGCTATGAAAATAATAAAATTTATATTGAAAATTTTAATACATTTATTTTAAACCATTTAAATATTACCATTAAGCAATGGTCTAATAAATTTTTGTTAGCAAGATATCAAAAGATAAAGTTAGATTTATTATAGCCAATGATGTAAATATTAGAGATTTTAAGTAGTAACTAACAGGTGACATCTTAAAAAAATATGAATAAAATTTTGATGTTAAACTAAAAATCGTTTTAATAATTATTTTCCTCATTAATCAGAATTAACATTTTTTTAATTAAAATTATTAAGACAAATTGTAACAAAAAGAATAATAAAAATTGTATTAAATTTGAATTTTTAAAAAAAATCTATATAATATTAACATTCACAAATCAAAGTAATACATTTTCATATTATAAATATTGAAAGAAAATTATTAAAATTCAACAAGTGACTCAGAGTGTCAATAATCATGTCATATTTTATAATAAAGTATTAAATAAAAGATCAGAACAAGTTTGTATGGGATATTTTTAAAAAAATAATTCCATACTGTCCATTAGTCTAAGACAGTGGTCTTCAACCTTTTCACACCTGTGGACCGGTAAAAATAAAGATAAGATTTCACGGACCGGCAAAAATAAGGATAAGGTTTTGCGGACCGGCAGAAGTCTATAGATAAATTTTCTTAAAGATGTTAACTGTTTAGCTTTAGATGAGCATAATTGTTATAACTGATCAAAACAACAATGTTAAATATACAAGATGAAATTATATATATATGGAATTTGTATAATAAACTTTTTTTTTTTTAATTTTGAAATTTTTTAGAAAAGTAATAAAAAATTTAATTCTACCCCCCCCCCCCATAAACATCTGTGATAACTAGAAAAACAAATTAATTTATGTATGATTGATTAGATTTTGCTTTCGTTCTGTTTCTTTTTTTTAATTGGGTAAAAATGAGATGAAAAAATAAATAAAAATCGTTTATATTAATTAAAAGTTATTATTATTTTGTTATTACAAACTTTCATGCCAGTCTACCGTGGACCGGCAGAAGACTTCTGCGGCTCGGCACCGGTCTACGGACCAAGGGTTGAAGACCACTGGTCTAAGATATTTGACTGGTTTAAATTTATATACAAACACATTTTAAATGTAGCCTCTTTTCTAATGTCTATCTGAGACAAAACAAAATACAAAAGCATTTTTAGAACACATATTGTTAATAAAAAGTAGTTTATTTCATAGACTAAATTCCAGAGTGTTTCATCATTCTCATATGATCTTAAAATTATATCAGTTTTTACATTTGTAATTTCCAAATTTACTATATTATTTACTTGAAAATAGGTTGGAATTTTAGCAAATACATTCTTACTCATAGAAATGAAAAAAAATATTATATATGAATCCAATTCAGAAAATTTCTAAATTTTAGAATCAAGGTCTTATAGCGGAGTGTCTCAAAATGAGTAGTAGAAATATTGCTAAATATAAAATTTTCAAAAATATTTTTTATATATTTGGAAAATGTAATAAATTATTTTTTTATTAAATATGACTTTCTTATTGCCAGTTTAGCTTTGCATGAGTTTATTTATCTTTTGAGCATTATGATACTTTCTAACTTTAAATTTTTTATGTCAGTTTATTAAATCAGTAAGAAATCCAATATCAAGTAAACAAATTTTGTTTACTAATTGCAAGCAAGATTCATTTCTGCGCATTAGAAACTCTCATCTAAGGTAACAAATTTAAAGATTATTCATATTATTCCTTTCCTAAGCCCTCACTTTTTTTTTGTAAGATTGTCAAAATCCATATCCCTTTTTTCTAAATAATCAATGTATTATGGTTGCAACTTTTATTAAATTTATTGTTTTTTATCAGTTTATTGAAAGGATATTGAAAAATAACTATATGCAGAAACATATATGAGATATGCTTAAAATGTGAATAAAGTTCGCAATTTTTGCCTAATGCACTTTCGACTAACTTATATTAGTCATATTGTTTTTTAAGTATAGCATTTTTTGTAAATGATACAATAATATAAATTTTGTGAATGAACAGTCTATTTATATAACAACTGTAACTTCATGTTTTCTTATTTTTCCCATTGTTGATTCTTTCTGTATTGTGATCAGTTTTTCTAATCGTATATTATTTTTTCCCCACATTTTTTGAAGATTTTATAAATAATTTTACTCTCTGTTTATCCTTTTAGAGGGAGAATTTTTAGAGATTTATTGTCAAAAACTATATTTACAATAATACTTAATTGGGAAGTGTCTGATATATCACTAGGCACATATAATTGTGAAGAAAGCCATGTGATTTAGTGCAGTGGTAGAATGATGGAGTTTAAACCTCAAGGACTATGAATCATGATTCCTGTTACCCCCAGTGTTTAAACTTTTGAACGATAAATCATCCTATTATTTATTTTTTATTGCAAAGAAAAATATATACATTTTTAGTCATTCTTTTCTAGCACGAATTCAATATCAGTAATGATATCTTTGTATTATGGTTCTTGTTTGGAACTGGATTGTATTTATTGCTGTTATTTTATTTTATATAGTCATCAAAAAATGATTTAGAAGTTAACAATATGGATTCTTTTACAAGTTTACCAATCTACAAATAGTTTAATTTTTTAATGAGTAATTTAAAACCATTGCAAAATCAGCTTAGTAAAAATGCTCTGTTGTTTAGTTGTATCAAGTTTTTTTTTGCTTCTTAATTTCAGAATTTATGGAAAAGTTTGTATTGAGATTCTCAGTGAGTAGTATTATGTTATTTCCTTATTATATTTTTTAGGAACCATAGCACATAGATTGCATTACAAGAACGCGCATTTGCTTTTCTCGTTATTTATTAAAGTTATAAATCTTTGGTATTCTTAGCAAATTGTTCTAACACAACAACATTATTGAAAAACAACTATCTACCAATGTACAGCTGAATTTGTGTATTCTTAAAAGATTAAAAGTCAAAATATCGCTGTGATGACAATTAGTGTCGAGAACTTTAAAAATGTTTCTCAAGCATTATGATCACTCAATTGCAGATCTGGCCTAAAGAATTTAAATTTGGTTCTGAATGTAATCTTTTGTGGTAATAATTTTATAACATTTTCATTAAAACTATAGTGTTCTTTTTCCACAACTGATCTTTGAAATCACTACAATAAACCACAAATAATCCTAAAATGTAGATGGTGATAAATATATAAACTAATTTTATTACAACTTGACACCAAATACTTACCATTAAATTGAATACTGTAATATGTAGTATAGGAGGTTTAATCAATCTGGCAGATAGCTACGATTTTTGAAAGGACATATATTTGGATCAGATTGCATGATGTTAAGATTTGCTATGAGATGTAATTTGATAATTTGTAGGAATGTCATAAAGGAATACAAATATTCAAAATTGGTATATGCAATAGTATCTGTGCTTGTATTCTAATATTTTCAGAAATCCTCACATTTCTTATAATGCACTTTTCATAAGCTTTACTTAATATAGTTTCAGATTTAAAAAACAACTGTAATTACTATTATATATTATATAAAGTGTTTATATTAAATAAATCATTATGAAAAGTGCATTGTGGGAAGTGTAGTTGTTCAGAAAAAATTTAATAAAAGCAATGCAATAAAAATGGAAGAAGTTTTGAACATCTTGGAAAGATTGATAACATTGAAAGAAAGCTTTTATTGTTTTGTTACATATTATTATACCAATACTACTAAAAAATCATTATTATTTTTTTTTGGAGACTTGAATTCATGTGCTGGTAGGAACAATACTTGCTATTGGCTCTGAACACAAATAGTCTATTGCTATTGATTTTTTTGCACAGCTAATGGAATAACTGTAACAAACAGATTATTTAGGTATAAAAACTACTATAAAAGAATCATGGATATATTTGTTCTCCGAACAATGGCATCTTAGGGATTATATTGTAGTTAGAAATTATTTTACAAAAGAAATTAATATTGCACTTGCATATTGTTGGTCAAGTCATAGACTAAGATAATCCAAGATTAAAGTGATAGTTATATAGGGTCTTAATCAAACATACTGGTATTCTTTAGGAATATGTACTACTTATGATAAATTTTAACAGCTATAAAATACTAAAAATTTTAAGCTGGAATTACAAGCATGTTAATTTTTTAACATATGGAGTTCTCTTAGAGAGTATGTAAAGGACATAATTAAGTCTATTCTTAGATTCGCTAAAGAGGATTTGTGATTGTTTCTCTGCCACTGATTCTATTATTATTGATCTGATTTTTAAAAAAACATGACACACTGCTTGAAAAAATAATAAACTGAATGTGAAACTTAAATGGGAAGACTTAAAATGAATGATAGATTAAAACTGCAAAGAAGATACTGTCATTAGCTGATAATGGTCACTTTAGATCTTTTTAATACACTTGAACTAACAAATGAACCTGAAAAATAATGCCATTGTCTTATTAAATCTAGATGGCTTTCTTTTATAAGATAATTTGATCATATAATGATATAAGAACTCAATTAGCTTTATCCTATTGTGACATTTAGATTTGGACTGATATTTACAGCTTAATGAAGTTGAAACAACTCTTTATAATTTTAAAATGGAAAGGTTGTACTTACTGATTAGATAATTGGAAAAGTTTTAAAATATGTCAATGGTATGATAGCTTCAAAACTTGTATTGGGGGAGGGGATATCTATAACGTACCATCTGATCTTTAAAATGCTCTTATTGTTCCAATGTATAAAAATAAAAGAAATACAAAAGATGGGCACATTATCTATTACAGCAAAAACGTCAAGGATTTTATTGAATAGATTATTTACTGTTGTAAATTAATGGGTACCAAACAATTAAATATGGTTTTAGAAAGTACTAATGGTTTTTGTTATCTGGCAAATGCAAGAAAAGTGCTAAGAGTAAAAATTCCATTTATATGTTACTTTTATTACTTTGGTCAAGGCATTTGACTCATTCAATAATTAGTATTAATATTTAAAATTATTTAATTATCTGTCAGTTTACTTATGTATAACTTTACATGATGGTAAGAGAGGAAAAACTGGCAGATGTAGAAAATGCTATTAAACAAATGTATATCATTTTCAATATTATTTTCTTATTTTTTTGAGGGAATAGTTTATAAATGGCTTCATTAAGTAGTCATCAAGATGTAAACAAAAAAATTTGAACTAACTAAATGCAAATCCAATAACTTCATCTTTTTTGACATTATATTCTCAGTATGCATATAATTATGCTCTTTTTTTTTTTTTTTTTACCTCTAATCTACAGAATGTTCTTAATGTTTTGAATGCAATCTAGGAAAATTTTGATTTAGGAATTAATGTTGGAAAAACTCAAGTGCTTTATCAATGATAACACTCATCTTGACAAAATTAATTAATTAAAATATTCTTGTAGCTTTTTTAGATTAGAGTATTGATTTGAATGATGAGACCTACACAGATTCCAATATATAATGCATTTAGCATGTTAAAGGATAAAGTAATTCATTATTGTTGTAAAGTATCATAACTAATTGTATATAAGGCTGTTTGTTTTCTTGCAGTTTTTTGGATGGATGTAAGCCATGACTTCCTATCACTGAGTGTAAAGGCACTGAAAAAATAAAAGAATTCATTAGATTTTAAAAATATAACCAACAAAACATCACATGATCACTAGTTCCTATACTTGCACAAGCTGTTATAAGCAGTATCAAACTTTCCAGACAGTAGTGCCACCCAGTGAAGCTTTAATAATCAATGGATGCAGGAAGGTTTGTGCATAAAATTCTCATCTAGTGTCTACTCATCCAATATCCCCTGATTAGTTTCTAGCTTGTGGCTTTTATCAGTGAGGGATTTTGGATGTGAGAGCACTGCACATAGATCTAAGGATCTAATGCAACCCTCCAGCAACCACCTTTTATCTATTTAATTAACTATAAAGGTAGGATCTTAATTACTCCATTGATTAGTAAGACTTGCATTGGGTGGCCTACTATCTGGAAAATTTGCTACTGCTAATAAAAGTTTGTGTAAGCATAGGAAATGGAGATCATATGATGTTTTGTTGGTTTTATAACTTCTCCCTATGGGATGGTGACTAGTTTTTGATAAACCAAGGACACCAAAATGTATAAATGCTGAACTGGGTTCAATCTATATAACTACAGGTGATGCGCTTGGATTGAAAACATTATCATCTTGAGCTTCTAGCTTTATAATTAATGAATGGGTAAAAAGTGGCTGCTGGACGGTTGCATTAGATCCTCAGATCTATATGCAGTGTTCTCAGATCTAAAACTCCTCACTGATAAAAGCTACAAGATAGAAACTAGTTTGGGGACATTGGATAAGTAGGCAGCACAAAATTTCCTGCATCCATTGATTACTAAGGCCTGCACTAAAAATATATTGGGCAAAGTCATAAGTCTAACTAGTATGTTTTTCAGCTTGTTAGTATGGTATTGGAAAATCTATTATTATAGACTCATCTGTTGAATTAGGATGTAGAGCAAATGAATGCTAATAATGTTCATGAAGTATTATATGATGATTTTGAGCATGGTTTTTATTGAAAGGCAGACTATTTACACTACAAAAATAATCCTGTGAATTCTTGAAAGAATACAATTTTGATTGGGAAACCAATTACTTAAATGTTGAAAATTTTCAAAAAGTTTTTTGCAGAAATTAAAAAACCTCATAGGATATCAGATAATTCATACTAAAGAAGCGGCATTATACATGTGCCTCGAGGGTTATTTTATATCATATTACAATATCCATGTTTAACTTTTTTTATTCTTATGGAGTTGGTTCATTAAAATATATAATTCCTGGCCAAGTGTCAAATCTATATAATCATAAGTTTTTTTTAAAAAAAAATGCCAATAATTTGATTAATATAAAGAGTTTAGAAATAATTGATGGATGTGTAAGTGCATTAGATCAGGCTTCTTACTGATGAAGACCATAAATCAAAAACTAATCTGGAGACGTATAATATGGTGATATTCAGACTTGCAATAGATGATTCTAGACTAGAATGAAGAGACCTGTTTCTGAATATGTACATTAAATGTAAATAGGATAAATTATGCAATATATAGTCTTCTCTAAATCAGTACTTTTACTATAATAATTTGATTATGATGTAGCAGTTTCGGCATGCAAACTTCATACCCATGATGAGGGTTTGAATTCTGGTGGAGCTTCCAAATTTTACCAAGCAGTTAAGATTTTCAGACAAAGGTGAATTATTTTGGGGGGGGGGGTTTAGGTCAACTTCTAACCCAATTATGCATCCATTTAATAGTAGATCAATAATTAGCTACATTTATATGGAAAATAAAACAGAGAAACTGGTTACCTATCTTCAACTTGCTAAAAAGGTAATATCTTCTCCTTCAGTGTTTCTTTTATTAAAGAAATGTTGGATATATCTTTGTTCTGTATTGGGCTTTGGAGCTCAAGGTTCATCCATGGATTATGCTCCAACCCTGTCATTTCCAGTGATCAAAACTTGAATTTTCAAACAATAAATTATTAAATTTTTTTAATATATATTTCTTTGAAATTTTACCATAGTAATTCTTGAATATAGATGACAAAAACTCACCTATTATAATAAATGACACTTTGTTACATTAGCCAATCTTAAGATTAACTAATCCATCTGCAAAAATTTCATTTTCAATTTTTTTTAAGAAAATTATTGTAGGGAATTGACATACCAGACAGTCATTGGATGGAAAATCAGTTCTGTCTCTGTGCAATATCATAAGATCTCTCGAATGTGGAGCCATTTAATTATTTTTAAATGAAAAATTTTAAAATATAGTTAAGGGTATTTCAATTTCTGAAATTGCTTTAGAAGATGGTTTATGATACTAACAATATGTTACGTAAAAAGAAAGATATATATAATCCATGTGAATGTTTGTCTATAAGGCTGTCATATTTCCTGTGAATGTATGTTTGTCAGCAAGGTGACATGTGTCAAACCAATTTTAAAAAAATTATTATGTTTGGTCATAACGCTGTGAAAAATAAATAAAAAAACAACTTTAAATTTGTTTTTATAAATAATTAACTATACCTAACTAAGCCATAATTCCACCCTTTATATTTAATAATCAATAATTTTTATTACAACGCATATTTTATGCAAAGGAAGTAATTCCTTCATTAATAAATGCAAAAGAAGAAAATAAAAGAGGTTAACATCTATATATATCTTAGTCAGATTATTAATACAGATGCAAATATAATTGATAAAATTAATTGTAGAAATTAAACTGCTTGGAGTGCTTTTGATAGAAATAATATTAAAAGGAAAGTATGCTTATGTGATTGAAAAGGAAGCTTTTAATTGATATGCTTTACCGGTTCATAATTATGAATTCATGATTAGATATTTAACAGAATAGCATTACTGAAATTTCTGAATACTCAATGAAGTATAGAGATGTTAAGAGTAATAAAAAGGGATCAAAAACAAAATAATAGGGAAAGAGAACAAACATATTATTGGTATCGTTGAAACAAGAAACTGAAAGGTGAATTGAACATTGCTAGAAGATGAGATAATAAATATATAGTTGAAATCTTACAAGAGATCATAAAAGACTTAGAGACTACATTAAACATTAATGCTAACCAAAGTATGTTGGTGACAATGGTTATAAAAATATAAAAAAATACCAAATATATAGTTACTGAATTGGATTCAGATCTGTACAACTATATAGGAAAATTAGCTTAGATTGAAAATATTATTGTTTTCAATTTGGTCTCATTTTATAGTTAACTAAATAAGTAAAAGTAGTTGCTGGAGGGATGTGTTAAATCCAAAGGTCTAGATGCATTGCTCTCAGATACAAGGCTTCTTACTGATGACAGCCAAAAGCTAAAAATTAGTTTGGAGATATTGGACAAGTAGGCCCCAGATAGAAATTTAAATGCACAAATTCTGACATCTATTGATTAGTATAGCTACATTAGGTGGTGATATTGTATGGAGTTGCTACTATTTTAAAGAGACTACATGTGAGAGAAACAGGTAAAATAAAATTTGTTGGTGTGATATGAGAAGAAAGTAGGAGAAACTGAATTAAATTACAAGAGACCATCTTGTAATAAATTATTAATAGCTGAAAATGAAGATGATGAAACATTGATGTGTTATACATCTTCACATATTAAAATATGTTATTAAAAACATTCAATATTTTAAATTGTAATGTTTTTAATTGCCTATAACTTTTTTTTTTTAAAATTAAAACTTACTCTAAATCTTTTTCATTATTGAGGTTTATTGCTATTCATTTTCATTCTCTTTTCATTTTCTATCTTTAGTGCAGGGCTTTATCACAGCAAGTCCCACATACCATCATCCATCTCTTTATATGAATTGTGATCAGATTTGTTTGTATAATAACTTGCACAGCAATTCTTACTCTAATCTTATTCATTTCTATTCTTTATTTTAGTCTTTTTTTTTTAAATTTAACTATATTAATACTTTTTTCTCTTTTACTTCTCTCTCCACATTCTCTTATATTAATAGCCATCAGTCACTTAAGATAGTACATGGTTGTCATGAGTCTCTCATATTAACAGTGATCTCTGCACTAACTGTAATCATAGGATTATGTATTTGTGCAATCACATCTTCAATCTCTAATTATAAATACTATATATCAATTTGACTCCAATATATAGATATATTTGCTTGGTTTGTTTTTAACTTTTGTTTGTTTAATTTTGTTTTTCCCTCTTTGGAATTACAGTCATCGTATATTTTTTTTTCAAGTATCTCCTAATAATGATGATAAAATTATGACTAGCACTGTTTTAAAATTAAAAGTATAAAATATCACCAAAAAATATGGGACAACCAGACCCAAGTTTTAACTATGGTAATCAGAATATTCAATTACAAGAAGAAACTTGGTAAATAAATGTGTGGTTTATTGTTCAGGAATAATAAGTTTGAGCACCAGAAGTGATAGACCACAGAATTTCAAACTCCCTTCAGCTATCCAGTCCATTTCATATCACCAATTCATATGACCACATATATGCAAAAAAGATAAATGGTCTTCAATGTACCTATTTCATGCTGAACCAGCACTCATTAGTTGGTCCAGATCATCATATTCCACACACATATATAATTAGTTCTCAGTTTATATTAAGATAACAAATCTTCAACTTTAATGGACAGTCTTCAATCTTCTTCACCTGCCAACTTTTCAGCCATTTATATTATTGAAAATCTGATGCTGGAATGTTCAAAGCCCTTCTTAATGCCAATATTGTTGTCAAACTCATGTTGATTTTAAGTCACTCTGACCCTCATATATAGGACCTTAATATGTCTTTTACATACATAGAAAAGGAATGTGCAAAATTCAGGCTGAATCTGTAATATTTCAATACAAGTATAATATATACACTAAAATGTTTAGATATTAAATACATCTAAAAAGTTCAGTACAGGATATACATTATGCTTATATTCAAATACTCTATTTTCATTTTGTATTTGATAATTCTATTTATATTCTTTACTATATGTCAATGCTCATCTAGTTTGTAATTCTTTCTACTTTTATCTATTAGTAATCTAATTTGATACAATGAAGACAAGAATTAATAAGCATTCTTTTTTTATTATTTATAAGTGTCATAGCATCGGCCGGGACGCGAACCCGCAACCCGGGCAACTGCCTGCAAGTGCAAGGCAGTCGCGCTGACCTCTCGACCACCAATGCAAGACTAAGCATTCTTAATGATAGATAATAAAAAATTAAAATAAATAAACAAACTTCAGGATAATGTAAAAATTGTTACAAAGATGTATCAAATGAATAACCAATCGTAAGATCAAAATAATAAGTGATTCTAAAGTATATTAATTATATTTATTTAATGTTTCTTCAGATATATATCTTTTATAAATGATGTGGGGAAGTTGTAGAATTCACTTCAACCATAATCTTTCCGATGCTTTTTCGGCTGTATAAATACTAAAAAAAAAAAAAAAAGAAAAGAAAATTACCAATTGAAAAAAAAAAGTGGATATCAATTGAAAAAAAAACTAAGTTAACAGCTCTCCATTCTATTTATAATTAAGTAATCAGTGATTATAAGATGATTTATTCAACTTTACTACAAATGGCATTAAAATAGAAAGCTGCTTTTATTTTTATTATACACTGTGTAAGGTAAAAAATAAAGTGATTTATTTAATATTATTATCAACCTCAATTAAAAAGCAGACAGAAAAAAGAAAATTTGGAATCAATCAATTAATAGTTATTAAAAATAGTGACAAAGTATAAAAATCCATTAAAGGAAATTTTAAAAAAAAAATTAAAATGTTTTATACATGTAGAAATAAAATTATTTTGTAAGGATTAAAAAAAGTGATAGGAAAAAAAAATGTGATAGTATATCAAAGAGAAAATAGATGACGTATTAAGCTTATAATCTGGAAAGGATATTATAATGAATTAGCTATTGTAAATCACAATCCTATTCAGTAAGTAATAAAAATATATGAGTAAAAAAAATCCCAAAAATATATTTGTGATTTTGCTATTTAAAGTGAGTTCTATAAAAAAAATCAGATTTTTTATTTTAAGATCACTTCAAAGTATCATGCATTGGAATTTGTCTATTTCACAGAACCAATTTAATTCACGATATTTATTAGTTTAGGCTTGTCAGCTACAGTTCTTTTAACAAGTAGTAATTTAATTTATAAAGTTTTCAGCATGTGCAAGTAAGTAATGTTTCTACTTGCCTCTATTTCAAATTAAATAATTGATAATTATAAATAATATTTTTTTCATATATTAACCATGTCAATGGCTAAGAAACAAGCCGAAGAAACAAATTCAAAGTCTTCTTTGCAAAATTTATAATGAAAATGTCACATCTTGTAGTTAAAATATACAATGACATTCTAAATATATATATATACTTTATCAGAAGAGACGAAAGAATATTTTTTTCAAAAACTAAAACAATGTAAATTTCATGCCAATATATTTAAGACATTTCTTGTTTGTAAAACAATATTACAGCTGCTAGTTTTCATATAGCATACTGTATCACTCAACATGGAAAACTATTTTTGAAAGGAGAGTTTTTAAAAGAAGCATTTTTGAAATGTTATACTATATTATTTGAATAATTTTAAAGAAACAGATCTAATGATAAAATGCATAAATATATAAACAGCAAATCATAATACAATTGTCATATTTTGTAAATATATATATATATATATTGCTTTAGTAACCTGTATGTTGTATAAGTTATTTTTGTAACTCCAGAAAAAATAGAAAAGATAATAAACTTAAATATAGAAACATATTGTAGGTTTAAAAGCAATGAAAAAAGATTGCTAAAAGATAAAAAAAACTTAAATATAGATAGATATTATAAGTTTAAAAGCAACATAGACTGCAAATCTGGAACCGGTACTGAAGCTGATTTGATCAACTATGTGTATGTAATTGTAAATAAATATCTTTTAATCTTTATTTAACAATATTTTTATTTAGTCAAAAATTTTGTTAATTGTTGGCATTCAGCATCGTAGTTGAATACACAACAACAGTGAAAGATAAAAAATATTAACACTTCAAATTAATTGTGATTTGCCAAAATGCATCCAATCACTTTAGATGAGAATATGAATATAAGTGACAGTGCATAACTGGTAGTTTTTGGCAAATATAAATCTGGAAATATAATGAGGGAAAAATTGATAACTTATCTGCAGAAGCTACAGCTACATATTTATAAAAATGAACAATAACTTTAAGAAAATTGTTTTTGTAATAACTCACAGTAGTCTGCACATAGTGGGTATCATGTTTATTCATGATTATATATAACCACAAATACACATTTGTGTATTTACAATGATTATACTCCGCCTACTACCATTGGTGAGGTATAGCTTCTAGTTCTAGGATGAACTATAGAAGAAGTGACTGCACATGTCCTTATATGTTTCCTACCACTTTCAGTTGTATGGTGACAGCCTGCCTTGTAAATAGGTCTGGTGACACTTCTAGCTATACTTGAGAGCTTGCCTTGTATCAATGTTCAATTCTAGCAGTTTCCAATCCTGAACATGGACTTGCCTCATGTCAATCGTTCTGCTTAACAGCTATTGTCTGGAGACCACAGATTCTGTCATTCTCTGACCCTACCTTCTAAAAGCCTGATCACTTATTGCCAGATCCCCATCACTAATGGAAACATTCAGATTCTGTGAGCATCAATACCTATTAGCCCATTCTTGCCATTACCTATGTGTTATCTATTTGTATGTGCATTGGTTCAATGCGATAAATGTTCAATTTGATCTAGATAAGACAGGATCTGGACTAGTCCATTATTTAAAGCCAAGGTGAAATATGATAGTGGGAAAATATTGTATTCTATAATCTAAACAAAATATCAAGACATTCTTTAATTGAATTTCATTATCTCATTCATCAATAGATATTATGTGTAAAATGAAGATTGAAAATATTTTCAAATATAATGCCAGTTATAACAAAAGTTATCAATTTTATAAATGCAAGAACTCTCCATAAGTGAGAATTTGTCCAATTATTACAAAAAATTGAATCTCAATACTAGAATTAAATGTACAACAATGTTCAATGACTCAGACATGGTTTGTTAATTTTTCAGAAGAAATGAACCTTTTTTTTTGCATAAAAAAAATTATGTTTATAATCAATTATTAAATATAGAATGGGTAAATGACTTGTTATATCACTCAGTATTTCAATAAATTGAATAAAAAACTTCAAAAATGCATTTAGATTTGTAGAGGTCTCTCTTGTAATAAATTAAGCACTCAAGGCGAAAGGTTATAGTCTTATTTAAGTATTACATGCTGACATTGCACTTAATAAGAATATTTATAAATTGTATTAACAAGGTTTGAATATAATTTCAATATTAAGAAATTGCATTAAAAAACTTAATGATTATAAATGAAATAAAATGTTTTTTTGAAGGGATTTAATCAAATTAAACATTTAGAAGTTACACTGCAGTTTAGTTAAGAAGCTTGAAAATCTTTATATTGTTAGGTATTGATAATTTGCAAATGGAATTAGTAGAATTCTGAAGTGGTTTTATGTGGAAAAACAAAATTGAAATTTTAACTACAGAATTAGAAAGACAAATGCATTGGTGGTCGAGAGGTCAGCGCGACTGCCTTGCACTTGCAGGCAGTTGCCCGGGTTGCAGGTTCGCGTCCCAGCTGATGCTATGGCACTTTAAAAAATAATAATAATAAAAAATTCTAAAAATGTTATTGTCAATAAAAAAAAACAAAAAAATAATTGAAAATATATCAAAGGAATGGAACTCTTTACAAGATAGATTTAATACAATAAAAAAATCAACAATGTTTGTTTCAAAACATACCTTTGAATAAATATTTTTGTCAATTAAATTTTAAAAAATTTGCTGAAGGAAATAGACTTAGCAAAGAATTAACTGCTGCAATAACAAGAATTATCTGAAAGTAAATAACAATTTTCCCATTAAATATACATAATGAAAAATTTGTTATTATTTCTTTCATTCACGTTAAATGTTTTTTTCTTCCATTCATTATAAAATTGTGTGCAATAATTGTATTATTAATCTAAATAAAATCAAATGTATATTAATCTTTTACTTTTTTAATTACTTATATAATAAACCCATGGTTCGGTTTTTAAAAAATCTCAATTTTGACCTATTTGTCGAAAAAGTTCACTATCCCTGAACTAGATTATTCTGTCAAAGACAAAATAAATTTCATATATAGTGAAGCCATGAATTATGCTAATTCTAACTGAGTGCCTTCAAGTATATGCTATTAAAAGAAAAATATAAACAAGCAAACAAAAATTTAAATAAACACAAAAAAATTTTATTAAAATTTCACAAATCTTATAAATAAACTTTACAATATGTTAGTAGCCATTGTTCCATCTCAGAGCACTATATGATTGTATATGGTAATAAAATTTCTTCAGTTTATTTTGGAAAGCACATACATTTTATTCTTTTATTATCCTTTTCTTATTCTTTCATCAATGAAGGCATGTGTGAACACACACTCAGCAAAATATATATAAATGTGTTCCCTCAATATATTTTTTAAAACTTTATTTATACTACAATCTTTATATATACATATAGAAAAGTGCCTACAAGTGTGCGTTGAAAAGTTACTGTAGATGTGCAGTTCAATAAACAATACATATTTTTTTCTAATCAATGTTTATCAACAAAATGTGAGCTATTACATGCTATAAACAATTGTGCATGAGCGAGGTTTGGAACAAAATGTAGCACAGTTCATGTCTCCACTATATTCTATGAGATATCTACTTTTTCCTGAGAGCAAAGTTAATGAATGGCTTCCAAATAATAGGAAGAGGGGTTTTTTTGATTTTTTTTTTTTTATATTCAATATTTTTATCTTTTCCCAATCAAATGTATGTTCATTGGTACATACATGGTCTACTACTTTAAGATACATTTGGGTTTTTTTTTTAATTATCAGTTGTATTTTTTAATTTATTTTCAATGAGGCAACTGATTTCATCAATATACATCCACATTCACATTATTTTTGTAAACACAATTTTTGTTTTCATTATGTCTAGTTTAAATTTAGTAGATATTAGGATTAAATCACTGATTTAAAAAGTTGTTCTGATATTATCTTGTTTGCATATTTTTTTTTAGTTTGTATTCTATCCCAAGTATTAATAGATATATTACAGTACCAATAATTGTTTTTTTTTTTTGTTGTCTAAAATTGTTTTAATGACAGCCTATAGATACAATTCTTTATGCGCCCTTTTCATAGTGATAGTATAACTCCCATGTATTGCAATTCTGTTGTTATTGGATATATAAGCTGTGTTTTCATGTGTGTGTGTATATATATATTTTCTGTAAACTACAGTTTTGATTTTGTCATGGAAGACTCTTGTCATAAAAATATCTAAAAATGACTATTTTTGTTTCTGTTTTGATTTTATCATGAATTTAATTAAAGGGAATATGTTATTGACATATGTCCTAAATGTTTGTAAAAGTGCTTCACTTTGTGGCCATATAACAAATGTATCATTGACATAGTGAAGCCAGACTAAATATAGGGTAGTATTTATGGCTGTGTTTTCAACTTCTACCATGTAATTGTTGCTAATCAGGAATGATGGTGATGAATCCACAGCCACACCTTGATTTGGTTACAAGAAATTCATATTGTATTAAAAATATGTTATTATGCAGATTGTTAATAGTTCCATTATACTATCAATAGGAAGAGTTGTTCTGACTTTCAAACTGTTATCATCATTTAATTTTCTCCTTACAAAAGACAATGCTTCCTCACAGGATACATTTATAAATAAGCTTTCCACATCAAAGCTTAACAATATGTCAATTCTTTCAATTTTCATGTTCTTGATTAATTCCCAATATGCTGTTATTTCTAGAAATTCACCTTGTTAAAATTTGTCTTAAGGTTCTTAATTCTTTTGCATACAGACACAGTTCTTTTTCAGGGATTCTAATCACTTAGTGGAATTAATTAAGAATAAGAAAATTCAAAGAACTGACATATTTGTAAATGATGATGTGGAAAGTTTATTCACAAATGTACCTTGTGAGAAAGTATTGACTATTGTAAGGAAAAGATTAAACAATGACAGCTTACAACCCAGAACAACTCTTGCAAAATAACAACATATTTTCAATACAACATAGAATTATTCCAACAAAAACAAGGTATATATTTATTGTTTGGAGTATTCCCATCATCTAATATGAGTATTGAATGTCTTTAGAAAAATTTAACTTTATTTAAATATTCCAAAAAATTCAACTGTTAGTAATAGCACAATCAACAGGTTAGTATATGCACAACATTTCGAGAGGTATTATTCTCCCCTCTTCTTCAGGTGTTTCTGGTCTAACCAGTGACAGAACTAGATGGGAATCGAACCTCGACCTTAGATCCTTGAGTACTGAATTTTAAGGTAACGCTCTAACCAACTAAGCCATCCTGCCAAAAGCAACAATCAATAGAAATTTCATATACTTATCTATGAGATTTCTCCACTTTTTGCTTCTTAAGAGAAAAGTTGATTAGTGGTTTCCATATATTAAGTATAGTCATACTAGGTTGACTTATAGGATTATTTGTCATTGTCATATGAGTAGCTTCTTTAAATTTTCTTCTTTGTACCTTTATATCTATTCAATATTTTTGTCTTTTCCCAATTGAACGTATGTTTGTTGGTACATACATGGTCTGCTATCTTAGACATATCTGTTTTCTCTCTTCTAATCATCAGTTTGGGTTTTTGCAAACACTTTTCAATGGGGTGACTGGTCTCACCAATATATATTCTTCCATATTCACATGGTATTTCATAGATGCAGTTTTTTCTTTTCAGCATTTCAAGTTTAGGCTTTGTAAATGTTAGAATTCCTTGTAGTGTGGTATGTCTCTGGAAGACTGTTCTAATGTTATACCGATTCCAGATTTTCCTTAATTTGTCTGCTATTTTTGATATGTATGAGTACACTACAGTTGCAATAATTGTTTTTTCTTTTGATGGTTCATTTTGTTGCTACTTAAGATTTTCTTAATCACAGCTAATGAATAACCATTTTTTATGAGAGTTTGCTCTATATAGATCTTTTCTTTTTCCAAATCACTAGTTTCTGAACAAACTGCTTTTGCTCTGTTCTATAGTGATAGTATAACTCCATGTTTTGTGTTTTTGGTGAGATCAGATGTATAAGTTAAATATTTTTCTGTATGTATAGGTTTTCAGTAAACTGTAGTTTTGATTTTTCCATGACGGAGTCTTGTCACAAGAACATCTAAGAAATGTCAATTTTTGTTCTTGTTCTGATTCTATTGTGGATATGTTTCCAGAAAGTTTGTAATAGTGCTTCACCATGTGGCCTTCCAATTATGCATCATCCACATAGGAAAGCCAAGCTTTAGCTGGATATGGAATAGTTTTTATGGCTATGGTTTCAAGTTCTTCCATGTAAATATTAGTAATCAGGGGTGACAATGGTGAGCCCATAGACATTCTTTGATTTTCGCATGATCATTTCTTATGCTTGCTCATAACTGTTATTAAAACAGGAAAAACTCTCCAAATAGTAGTGCCACTCAGTGCAACCCAGAATAATCAATGGATGCCAGAAGGCTTGTGCATAAAATCCTTATCTAGTGCCTATTCATCTAATATCTCCAGACTAGTTTTAGCTTGTGGCTTTCATCAGTGAGGAGCCTTGGATCTGAGAGGGATATTGGATGAGTGCTCTCAGATCCAAGGCTCCTCACTGATGAAAGCCATAAGCTAGAAACTAGTCTGGGAATATTAGATGATTAGGCACTAGATAGGGAGTTTATGCACAAGCATTCTGGCATCCATTGATTATTCTGGCTTGCGCTGAGTGGCACTACTGAATGGAGAGTTTTGCCTGTTTTAATTCCTTGATTTCATTGGAAGAATTCTGTATTATATTGAGAGTAGGTTGTTTTTATATAGCTGCTTTTTGCATTCAATTCATATGAACTGTGGTTCACACCAACCAATTACAACCTGTCTAAATTAATATTACAATATTAAATAAATAAAACTACGAAAGCACACTTTCATTTATTTCAGCTTAATAAGTTCAAAATGATTACATTCAAATAATAGAAAAAAGTTTCTGTGGTTTTATTCATTAATATTATAAAGTATCAAATTATAACCATCTGGTATCAGTTGATTAATCAAGTTTACCGAGGATGACTCTAGAATAAGATGAAGAGAGCTGTTCTTGAATGCTTATGAATAAGCATATAAGAAAGTCGTGTTTATTGTTGGTATTTAATTATTATCATGGTTTATTATTTATTACATATCTTTAATATGATTTATATGGATATTATATATATGTTTGTTTAAAATTTTAATTATTTAAGTTATTATCACATCTTTGGGAAAGGTTGGGATTGCACATTATTAGGTATTAACATCAACTGATTACCACAAAAATTCAAACATCAAACTGTTATTGAAATGTATATTAGTTAATATAATTGAAATAAAAAATAAGCTTACCTCAACTGCTCTGCTAATGGACTCAATACCTTTGAATGGACTTGGACAGGTTTCACCCAGATCAACTGTCGATATTATCTTCCCCTCATTATATAATTTGAATAATTTCTCAAAAGCTTTAGGAATTTTTGAGGCAAAATGGAGTAGAAAGAATCCAATAAGTGATGCTGATTTTTTTAAGATCTAGAAAATAAACCGATATGTTGTATCTTCCATATACATCAAACAGAACAATAAAATGAATACTATTATACTCTCTCTGTTACAAAAATAATCAAAACTTGTTCTAATAAATTAAGTACAAAAATTGCTATACAAAAAAATTAACAAAAAAAAAAAGAACCTCATAAATGTATCATAATTGTCATATAAAATTAATACATTTAATATAAAGCAATTAAACTTATTCAATTCATGTGCAATAAGTAATACTAAGAACAATGAGAAAAAGGGTTGCAAACAGTTATACAAAATTAAAAACGTAAAAAAAAATCCATTCATTTCCTAAATCAGAAGTACAAAAATTTTAGCATGCTGTTCTGGTCATTTGTGCAGCTCTTTTTCAATCTTTTCATCATCATATCCAGTCACCCTGCATGGTTTAATGCAGTGGTTGAGTGATAAAGTATAGAGTGAATTCAACTCTATCACTTCTAGACATCAAATTTTAAAAGAACTTCAAACCATACTGTCATCATGAACAGGAAAGTTCATTATGAATATATTTTGCAAAAAATCCCTTTTGCTCACAAAAAAAAAAAAACACACAACAATAAGCAGCTCTCAGATAGTATATTCATTGAGTGTAGCATGTGATGAGATTAAGTTTGACCATTTGTCATCACTAACATACATTGAAAATTAATAGTTTTTCATAAGCAACCTGATTACATATTCTGTTGTACAAATATGCTGTATTTCTTTTTCTTGATTTTATACCAATATACATAACTAGCCTTAAAAATATTTACAACTAAGCATTTAATAATGGTGAAAAAAATACATAAAAAAGAAATCAACAAACAATACATAGTTTATACTGCAGGCTATGTTAATCTCAAAAATATATAAAAATGTGAATATCCTTTTTTATTGCTATCTTTTCCATTTCAGATTTTCTTTAATCTCATAACAACTCCAATTTTGAAATAAGAGCAATAAAAACTCTAATAATAATGAATTTTAACATTAGTACTAGATTTCATGAAACTCTTGAGAAATTTTTTTCGTAATCTAAGATTCCAATTTGATATTCATATGAATGTTTGCTAAGTTCTCTATTTTAAGTCAGATAATTAAGCATCAGGGTACTGTGACCAAATAAAAATTCAATTATCATAAATGGTTGTTTACTAATAGCAATTAAAGTCATATAGTGATGAATTTTTGTCTGCTTTTCAATCATGTTATAAAAATAATCTTGATTAAATTAATGAAACATAGTTAGAACGTAAAACATAATCTCTTCTATTATCTCAAATTTTGTAATATATCACAAATAATGGAGTCTTTTACATCACTTTTAATTAATAAATACAAGGAATATATCTTAGCCATTATTTGTTTGTGTAGTAGCATGTGATTTGAGATTGATCAGAAGAGTGTGACCCATCTCTAGTTTTAAAAGATGACTGAAGAATTTAATTTTAACAGAAACTGACGTTTCATTAATAGTTTAAATTTTGATGTTTTTAACTTTTACTGTATGGAGAGAGTTTTGCCTTGTTTAATAACAATTATGTGCTAGTATGAGATAGTGATCATGTGACATTATTAATTATTTAACTTTGTAAATTCATGTAGCCATTTGTCTATTTTTTCTATATATCTTATTGTTTTCCACACACAATTCTTATTGTCAGGAAAGCTGTATCATTTTTTGTTTAACTTTAAATTAATAAATATTTCTGCAATTAAATTACATGATAACGGCCACATTTGTACATTCATGCAACAGAATCCAGGCAAATACACTAAAGCTGACCGGAGTGGGATGGTGAAGTCACAAATCCGACCAAGCTCCAACTTATTTCCAAGTACTCCATGACCCAACACCCTAAAAATCACATATCTGAGGTTACAATTAGTCTTCATTTCTTCATGACTGGCATAGCACTGGGAGAAACATGAGATTCGGGGGCTGACTCAATATAAAACTAAAAGGATTTAAATAGACTGATAGCATGATGATGGAGGTATTATCTATAAATTAACATTAATGCATGTCACTCATATATAATATAATAACTAAGATTTAATTGGATTAAAACTTAGACTCAAGAAATAAATATGAAACTAATGTAATTTAAACATATATTTATTAATTAATAAAGACAAAATAAACAACAAAAGAACATAAATTTCAAAGGTGTGGGTGAACGCAAGCAGGCATCACAGTGGATGAGACAGTATCATATCAATCTTACCTTTACATATTAGATCAATATATGTGTGTGCATGTGCAGTCATGAGATTATGCCTACAATGAGAAATGCCAAATCCTATCTTAACGTTGTGGTTGCTATTTGATAAGTAATTTTATTAGCTCTGATTAGATCATTCATTGTAGTATTATACTTGACATATATATTTCTATCTAAGGTGTGAGTGCATAAATAAGCTCACGCTGATGTAGATTTAACCTAGTAGCCAAGATGTGGTTTCAGATCAATACTGAATATTTAAATGATAGGGGGAAGAACTGGCTGCTTTAGGTCACCAATATGTGCTATAGCACTGGCAAAATATTACTAATAATGCTGCCCTGCAGATGGATATTCCTTCAAGGGTTCTTGAAACCAATGCATGGTACCCTAGGACCAAGCATCTTGCTGCTAATGATAGGAACATTGAAGTTCAAGGAGCAGAGTGGCTTACTCAATGACCTGGCCTTAACTCAGGAATAATCTTGATACACAAACCCGAAACAGTAGAATGTTGGCCTGAGGTCCCATTTTAGAAGATGCAGCAACATGTAAATTACATGGACTTAATAAAATACATCCACATTGCAATAAATGGTATGACATATATATCAAAACTTAACTGTGCTCTAACGATAGCTTTTATCAGTTTAGCTAATAGAAGCCAATTCTTAAATAGCGTTACATTTAGAATAATTAAAGGATAAATTATTTTTCAATCTTGTTAATATGCTTTAATCTACATTTTATGGATTAATTAAGGATGGAAAAGCATATTTGGAGGGGTTTAATGATAGATTATCAAATATACTTTATAACTGTCCCTAGGGTTAGTCTATTACTTATTATAACAATAATTAAAGTCATAAATCAAGTTTAGAAGCAAACCACATTATGCATTTTTGTAACAAATAAATAATCAAAAACTAGCATATGGCAGTTTATTATTACTACAATATAGGATTTTGAAACAGTATGTAAAATTGGCAACATTAATAAAGATAATTAAATGAAGATATTTTAAATTATATCTCAGCTAAGTTTTACTGAATTTAAAGGCTCCCTGTTTCAAAGCATTGGCATATAATAAAGATAAATATGTTTTAAAAATAAATGTAGAGAAAGATATAGGCACAACTGCAGTGATAGAAATATAGTTAAATAAGACATTGATTTGATTTAAATAAAGTAGGTTATGAGTGTAGGTAGGCAAGTTTCACAATTAAAAGGTTAATTAATTTAGATACAGTTTAGAAGTTACATTATTTTGAACATTCAATTATTTCTTTAATTTATATTTAGCTAGCTTTAAAAGTTAAGAGTTGAATATTAAATATTAATTAATTCAGAATTCTGTGGTTCTGGAATGATATTACCAATTCTTTATTGCAGCTGGTAATATAGGCACTTGGACTTCAGGCATGATAGCATTCTTTTCTGGACAGGTTCACGGTGTCTTCTTCTAGTGGCAGGCAGTTGCTGGAGAATTTCATTCTTGCAATGGCACAGTTATTAGGCACATAGGATGGCAGTAACTCGCTGTTTTTCCATGGACAAGCAGCAAAATGTTTCCCTCCTTAGCTAGACATCAAAATTTCAAGCAACATGGATTCTGGTGGCAAGTTCTCTTACAATAATGGTGTGTGTGTCTATGTCAAAATATTGCCTATTTGTTCAATATTTATCTCAGCGACCTGGTTTTTGACAATTAATTATCAACTGAGAACCCATTAGTGTTAGATATTAAGTTAAAATTTTAGATTTTAAAACTGATTTTAAACTTTTGTTTACTGCAAAGTACCCAAACCCCCACCAGGAATTTGAATAGTGCTGGTCCAGTGACTTTACTTATATATACAACAGTTTGTTGTAAACAAATTAATTTACAAAATTTACTAAATTTAAACTGATTTCCCTGCAGGTGTGGTGGCTTAATGCTAATTTGTTTACAACCATTTTACTTTATTTATTTGAAAAAAAAAAAATTACTTTTAATTTACAAAAGCTAAGACTTTTAACAAAACTAAATCATGTCATCCTATATATGTATCACTACATAGGGTGGATTATACATATACATACAATTTTATAGCAAAACAAATTAATAAATTAACCTTTGTTTAGAAAATAATTCTGATATAAATATTTTTAATTGCTAATTGAAACTTATCTGCCGTGATATTTTAATATAATTGATATTAACAGCATCTGTTCATATGTACATATATACTGTGTTGCACATAGTTATGATGGTGCTCTTATTTAGTTATTTTCAGGGGGTTTAAATCCAGCACAGATAAGGCTAGTAAACAAAAGTTTAGGAGAAATGGTAGGGGATCAAAACATACCATTTCAATATTAAATATATATAGTAAATAGTGAAGTAATATAATAAAAAAAGTAAATCTCAAGAATTATTTGATGCAGAATAAGATATACTTTTAAACTTTTCGAACATCACTAAACAGGCTTTTTGTTAACTCTATATCATATTCATGACTAGGATTAAGTATTACCCACAAGTATGATAGAAAAAGACAGAAAATCCACTCTGGTTTTTGTAAAGTTTGAAAGTACATCTTACTTTGCATCAAACATCAAATTTATTTACACTATATATATATGTAACAATTAAATGTCTGTATTTTTAAATCATATAATAATAATTCAAACAAATTAATTTAACACAGTATTCAAAATACTAGGAATAGAGATGGTTTAATGAATAGACAATCAGCTAATATAAAAACAACAGAATTGTGGGAAATTTGAATGGATTGAATGATTTGTAATGCAAGTTTTTATTTTCTGTACATTTGTATTAATGGTTGATAAAGATTGTCAGTGAAACAATCGAAAGTACTTCTGGTAAAGAATATATTATTTAATTTTGAATTAATTTGTTTGAATTATTAATATATATATATATATAAGTATATTATACTGGTAATCTGGAGAAACTACTTTTAGATTTGACTAATGATGCAACTTTCATAGAGTCATATATAAAGTACATAAGAATAGAAATGAATAAAGCTAAAACAGTATTTCCCAATCCCCTCTATAAAATCAACACTGGTGATTCAAAATAGGTTTACCACTAAAAATAATTTAAATAAAAAAACCCTGTATTTTTAGCCTTTACTAGGCCACCATTCTGAATGGATTAATTTTAAATACTATAATTCCCATAACAACATTCAGCAATTGCTCAATGGTTAAACTTTTTTTTTCTTTTGATAAACACAGAACTGACAAGTTCTAATGTGGACATTTGAAATGCAAACTGCTGTACAAAATGGCATTGACAACTTGAATTTTATAACTAATATTTATTTATTTAAATTGCACTTAACTCACACATACACAAATTTAAAAAAAATAATTATTTTAGAATACATTCCTACACTAATAGATAAAAGTAACTCAACTAATACATATGAAATAAATTCTAAAAAGTAATCACATTTTACTGACTTATCTAAAGTGAAATTTTGTGATGTTTTTCTTTTAACTTGTTTCATTTTAAATATTCCATGTTCAAAAAAAAAATATATAGACACACACATTTTTCATAAGTTGACATTAAATTTGAGCTCAAGTAGTTTGCTACAAGATTATGGTGAGTTGGCATACTTTAGATTAATTAGCAATGCATATTCTCTGGCTGTATTAACAAATAATACTTGTAATCCATAAAGCAATTATTTGTTTCTACCAAGGACAATTATTATTTCATAAATCCCAGCAATATATTTTTCCAGTCATATTAGAATTCACCAAATAAAAACGTTTTTACTGCTCTTTTCAAGAATCAGAGCTATAATGATTTTTTTAAAAAATCTCTAGTCCAGTGCTAATAAAAAAAATGTAAAGCCTCTTTCTTTCTTTTTTACAAATTCTTTACACTTTTTAAAATTAAAATACACAGTACATTAGTAATTAAAAATTACAGAGTAAATGGGAGACTAATTTTTTTTTTTTTTATCTTTTTATTACTAATACTAACCAGATTTTTTTTTTTTTAGTATCGGCCAGGAGGCGAGCCCCGCAACAACCATCTGCAACCAACTGCTTGTTTGCAAGGCAGCTGCACTGACCTCTCGGCTAACGACACTTGACTATACTAACCAGATTTGTAGATTCATTTTTGATTATCTGCAAATCTAATCTAATTAACTTGTTTTAAATAATAATAAAAATCCAAGCTTTTTTGCTTTAATTTAAGCAATCTTATATGGATTACATTCTATTAAAATTTATTTTAATAAATGTTATAAGTTTTTATTTATCTTTATTTGCTTATTGATTCAAAGTAAATTTGCTTTTCTATATTTCAGTCATGCACACACATTTAAAAAAATTAATACTTTAACTTTAAAAGAATTTCAAATAATTTTCATCCATTCAATACATACTTACTATAACAACCCCCTCTCCCCAATTTAAAAAAATGAGACAATAAAAACAAATTTTATTTCTCATTTCATCCTTTCTAAACAGGCAAATTACACATGGAACTTTTTATCCACAAATGCTACACCATTGAATTCCTTCTGTTGCCTTGCCTCTGTCTATAGTGTTTAACCACATGCATAATCACATAACAATAAGTCTATATGACCCATCTGCCAGATACCAAAGCTGAGATATAGAAAAGTAATACCTGAACATAAATACACTAGAAGTTAGGGGATATGTTCAACCCTCACACTTACACTGGAACTATGGTACAACTGTAGTCTTATAACTTCTATAATTTACTAATGATACAAAAACAACAGATCAAGTCACTCAATGGGATATGCAGATAGAATCATAATTATCTGCAATAAATGAAGGGTTCATTTCCCTTGAAACAAAAGGTGTGACTTCATTATGAATTACCACCATTCATGTCAAGAAACTATACTTCCAACCTAGCACAGGAATCAACCCAATAAGATAAATCTCGTGAATCACATGAATCTTTCAAATGAATACAGCTTAGCATAACATTTAATTTTAATTTTCATACTTGAAGAGCTTCAATAGTTGAGCATATTTCTATATGCACCACTATAAGTTGTACTTAAAAAAAATTATATAAGTTTAAAAAAATTTCTATATATGCAATATGTTTAAAATCACTAATATCACACTATTCACTATTGCCTTATTTTAAAACAAATCTTGAGATCACCAACATTTTAGACTTTCCATATTCAATTAAGATTCAATCTCTATCTCTTTCCCAGAATTTCTTGAGTGGTGCTGGTGATCCTATTTTAGATGGCCAGGACAATTTATTATTCTTTTCTTTCATCTTAATGGCAGGATTGTAGCTACATCCAGTTGTAGGTGATCCATATTTGGTTGAGGCTTCATAATTTTTTTTAATTCTAGCTTTTGTTTTTGATTTCCACTTGACCACTGTTTTTTTAAGATCTCCATGATTTATTTTTATTTTGCCTAAATTCTCTATTTTCAAATTCCAAAACATTGATATAAGCTTGGTCATGAGTTTTCTCACAATGCCTACTTGACTGACCATGCATAGTTATATCTAGAGCATTTAGGAGTTCAGCTACTTGCTCTATGGTATCTATACTTATCATTGTTTATTCAATTTTGAGAGTTGATTATGGTGCATTATTTGTACAATCTGATTCTCAGTCACACTGCAAGTATCTAGTGTTCTTAACTTGACTACCTGCCTTCTAAAAAACAGTAACTTTCACCTCCACAAATTTTTTCCTTCATTATCTGGTATTGGACAGCCTCTTGTCTCTCTTCTGTTCAAAAGTTATTTACCAAGTCCTCCTTATATCTCTGAAATCTGTTTGGCTTGTCAAATAAAGAATTCCACCATGTCAGAGCATCATTCTGTGACTACATGTGTTGGCTAACTGTCACACTTCAGACATCTTATTTAGATTTTAAATATCTTTTAAACTATATAGATGTTTTGCGGGTGCTTCATGTTTGATATTTAAATACATCAATTTTTAAGAACTGATAAATATTGTGATTGATTTCTTAAAAACTTCTATGTTTAACCTCTTCATTTCAGATTCTATTTCTTTACTTTCCTTACAACCAGCTTTATGACTGTTTAATTCTAACTTCATGTTCTTGATTGCCCTTTATTTTTCCTAGTTCATCTTCTATTTTGTAAAGCTGATGTATCATATCTGCTTCAAAATTCTTTGTTCTCTATTTACTTGATGACTCTCACATATTGTTTTTTCACAATCAATTTTTAAATCATTTAACTTTTCAGTTACCTCTTCTATATTTTCTTGTATTTCATTTACTAATTTCTCATTCTTTATCACTTGCATATTTGTCTTTTCTGTTTTTTTACTAGACTCTTCTTGCTTCTCTCTCAGTTGACCAAATCTTCTCTCACATTTTTCAGAGAATCTTCCTATCATATTCTTACAATATTCGCTTATTTCTTCATGAATTCTTCTGATCATTTGTTGAGTTTCCTAACAACTTTTGTGGCAGTTCCTGTTGGCTTTCTTTGTTGAGTTTCCTAACAACTTTTGTGGCAGTTCCTGTTGGCTTTCTTTGATTAAGTCATTCATTTTCATATCAATTGTGAATTGCTTCAACAGGGTTCACTTTTGTTTGTTCCATATCCAACTCTGTTGACTGTTCTGCCTCTTGCAACACTGGTTTTTCTATGATTGACTCTTTTTTCTTTTTTGTTCTGGTGATCATCTAATTTTATGTCTATTACTTTTATTTATTTGGCTTATGCAGCGAATAAAGAAACATTAATACTATTACTATTATAAAAATTCAAATACATAGTTTAGTGCTCCAATCCCTATCATAAACAAGCAGATCTCTCCATAATTATTTGAATTTTCCTGAACTCACACTTACGAACAATTTTAAGCATTTTGTTGACTTAACCCTCTCACTTTTATATGCTCTTAATATTATTGTTCAATGACCAGTATTTATAGTTAATTCAAGTGGTAGTCTCATCTTTCATTCCAAATGGCAGTTTTCTATTTCTTAACACTTATTTTAATAAACTTTATATATATAAATTGGGCTCATACATATTGCAGTACCATTAATGCCTACATAATAAAATTATAATTTATTTTAAAAAATATTTATATATGCACTAAAATGTAGTCATTTTTTTATATTTAATTTTCTCAGAGTATATTCTTATATACATATAATATTAAGCCATGCATTAGGAAGTCATTTTTGTCCTAAATTCTTATGTAAAAATGGATTAATTTGGCCACACTTGAGGCACATTTTATTGTATCAGTAACTTGGAGGAGCTACCTATAAATATGAATAATCAATACAACTTTCATAGATTTATATATATAAAGTAGATAAGAATAGAGATGAATAAACCTAAAACAGATTACATTTCCCAATCACCTCCACAAAATCAACACTAGTGATTCAAAATAGGTTTACCAATCGGAAATAATTTAAATAAAAAGGCATGCATTTTCAGTCTTTACTATGGTGTCATGCTGAATGGACCAATTTAAAATACT
This sequence comes from Epiperipatus broadwayi, assembly GCA_028023455.1. Taxonomy (NCBI): domain Eukaryota; kingdom Metazoa; phylum Onychophora; class Udeonychophora; order Euonychophora; family Peripatidae; genus Epiperipatus; species Epiperipatus broadwayi. Next base: position 3,071,102 of record JAQFVV010000097.1, on the reverse strand, counting down.
ATAATCCCTTAAATCACTATAACATTCAGCATTTGCTCAGTGGTTAAACTTTTTTTTCTTTTGATAAACATGAAACTATAAGTGCTAATGTGAACATTTGAAATGCAAATTACTATCTAAAATAGAACTGACCACTTGGATTTTGTAACTAATAATCATTTATTTAAGTTACATTAACTCACACACAAAGTTAAAAATAGTTATTTTAAAATATATTTATACCTTAGCTAAACATATAAAAAAGAAATAGATATAAGTAACTTAGCAACTAATACATACGAAACAAATTCTATCAAAGTAATCCAGTCTTACCAATAAACATCAATGATCACCATTTATTTTTATTGACTTATTAAGGTCTTTTCTATATATAGTTTTTTTTTTAAAGTTTGAACTTTGAAAACTACCAGGTAAATATTTTTGAACGCCCATTACTAATCAATATGGGGTGAAAACTTGTTTCATTTTAAATGTTCCATTTTCAAAAAAAAAGATAGAGACACACACATTCTTCAAAAACTTTTCAGTTAATCAAGGGTTATGGCATTAAATTCGAGTGCAGGTAGTTTTCAGAAGATGGGCACATGATTATGGTGAGCAGGCTCACTTTAGATTAATCAGCAATGCCTATTCTCTGGCTGTATTAAATGAACAATACTTGTAATCCATAAATGTTCTGTTTCTAACAAAGACAATTAATATTTTATAAATCCCAGCAATATATTTTTTCAAACAGTCATATATTTTTCAGCCATGCTATAGTTCACCAAGTAAACAGCTTTTGACTGCTCTTTTGAAGAATCAGAACTACACTGATTTTTTTAAAAATCCCTAGTCCAGTGCTAATGAAAAAAAAATGTCTCCTTTTAATCTCTTTTTTATGAATTCTTTTGTATTTTTTAAAAATTTAAATACACAATATACTAGTAATTAAAAACTGCAGAATAAATTGGAATTTTTTTACCTTTTAATTAAAACAGGCAAAACTCTCTATACATATTGACACTCAGTATAGAGAATTTTGCCTGTTTTAATAACAGTTGGGGGCAAGCATAAAAAATGGTGGTCATGTAATGTTTATTAAATCCCATTTTAAATACAATTAATTGAGTAGATAAGGAATCAAAAATAATGTATAATTAAAATGAATGTGTAAATAGGTTTAGGTAAATTGTTAATAGTTTTTTTGTATATAAAAAAAAGATGTTTATATTTGTTTTATATTCATTTAAAGCTATAGTTTAGGAATGTAGTTTTAAGATGGGTTTTAGATAAGATTTTAAAAAGGGGGAGGTTACTTGAAATTAGGATTGGTTTTTAAATTTGTATAAAAAGTTTCTTGGATGATTTTAAGACAGATTTGTAATTAAATAATGTAAAAGAAAGAGTAATAAAAAATAGCAGTGGGAAAGAGATGTAAGTAAAATATAATTATGTATGTTTAATATGTTTGTGTTTTCTAACAAACGTAAAAGTGCATAATTTTTGGTGTTTATGTTAAAGTAAGATGAAGGTATTTATGTAATTGAGGTTTATTTATAAATATGTATTTCATATTGTTGTTGCAGATCCTTGAAAATGACTATATGAGGATAAAAAAGTTGAAACGTTGGAGTTTTGTATTATATATATGTTCAGTATTGATATTAGAAAATAAAGTTTTTGAAAAGAAAAAGGATTTTTAATTTCTTGATATTTTTGTAGAACATATATATTTTAAAAGAAAAAGTGATTGTACACTTGCTGTGTTATACATATATGATATCTTTTAATTACTAATACTAACCAGATTTGTAGATTCATTTTTGGTTATCTACAAATCAAATAAAATTAACTTGTTTAAAAAAATAATTATTTCAAGTTCTTTTGCTTTAAGTGATCTTACATGAATTAAATTCTATTAAATTTTATTTTAATAAATGTTACAAGTTTTTATATATTTTTAATTGCTTATTGAATCCAAAATAAGATACTCTTCTATACTTCATTCATGCACACACATGCATGCACATTCAAAAAAATATTTTAAATTTTAAAAAAATTTAAATAATTTTCTCAATTCAATACATGCTTATTATATCAACCATGTATGCTGGGTGACCACTATAGTTTGATTACTGATATTTCAGCAAAATAACATTTATCTTTGACTGAGTAAATGTTGTTATTCTTAGTTATATTTTTACAACTTTCTATATCTTTATAATATTTTTATTCAATCAAAGGTAAATAATATTATTTTGTTGAAATATATATTTTAATATTTTGCAACAGTTGTTTCTAAAAGCCTTTATGAATTACATATGATAATGTTAAATGAATTGAAATTGTTTGTAATAACTAAGAGTGAATAATTATGCCTTCTAATGTAGATTTAACTTAATATTATTAATTGATATTTATAGAATGATCTCTCATATTATATATGCTTCAGCTGCAGAATAGCATTTTCAGGTATACTAAAACTTTAAATTCATACCACATATATCAGAATAGCAGCCAGAGATTCATAAATAGATTCATGCCATATATTTTATTTTAAAGTATTTACAATTTTTCACTGGATTTCAAACTTATAAAATTTTAAAGACCTATCCTGCAAATATGGATAATTGTAGTTATATTTCCAATTATACATGAATTAACAGGTGCTATAAATTTTAAGTTTAATATATATTATTAATTGCACTGAGGTTATTTGTAATAAATGCCCAAATTGTTTTATAGGGCAGATTTAAACTTAATATCATTAATCGCTTTTCTCACATAAATGAAAAATGTTTAGATGTCTAACATATGTGAAGAGGCTAGGTTATAACTAAAGTATATGTAGTATAAGAAATCATTTTCTTCATTTTGCATTAGATGACAATTAATGATATTAAATTTAAATCTATATCAGAAAGCACACAAATTTGCTCCTTTTATTACAAATATTCTTAGTGTAATTAATAGTACACATTCACTTTAGCATTTATAGTAACATTCATTCCATGCACTGTTTGAACTGAGTTATAATTGTCTCTGCCTTGCATAATGGAAGTTTAATATTTTATAATTAAATTTGAACCCAATCAAAAAATTGTAACTGCATGAGAACATTTTACACTTTAAAAATGAAATATTTTGAATGAAACTATTTATTTAAGAAGCCCTACTCACTATTCTGATAAAGTTAACCAGTATTCATATCTGCAACCAATTGCAGAGAATAGGTTGTTACTGACACATGTATGAGTTATAATAATTATCAATACTGAATTTAAATATGCACTAAAATTCATTATTCATTTATTATATGTCTAGAAAATTATTTCATTACAGCCCACATGCTTACAACATTACAAATTATTTCAACAATTGTTAAGGCAATCTTACAGATTGGTAGAAATATTTGAAATACAGGCACTCTTCATATAGCTGGGGCCTAATTATAAATATAGAGGATTTGAACTGAGACTTTCAACTATCCACACTATTATATATATATATATATATATGTGAGAGAGAAAGAGAGAGAGATGATAATCTGGACCAACTGATGAGTGCTGGATCAGCACAAAATACATATATTGGTGATTATTAATCTTTTCTACATGTATGTATGATCATGTGTATCAGTGTTATAAGTTAGTATGGATAGTTGAACGGTGCTTGAAGGTCTGAGTTCAAATTCCCTATATTTAAAATTAGTAGAAAATAGAATACCCACTTTTTATCCAGTTCTAGTATCTAAAATAGTCTGTAATTGTAACCAATAATAAATAACACAAAATTATAAATTTTCCAAAAAGTTTAAATAAACTTCATACAAACTGGACATGATTAATAAATAATTAATAAATAATCATTTTTACAATTTATCAAACAAACTACAATAAAATTTATATAATAAAACTGCACAAAACAAACCATTCATTATATATACTTCACATACAGCCTTTGTACTCATAATGGTTCTAGAAAATATTTCAATAGAGTACATCTCCAATCTTCTAAAATCTTAGATAAGAATAAAAAGTGAGACCCCGTTTTCTCCCTATTCATGCTGCTGTTTTGACAATGATTGTTAGAATATACAGCATGAGAGTTGTTAGTTAAGTAATTATATATGCTTTTGGCACTTTTCATGTTGAGAAAATGATTGTTTATTAATATACTGACAAACATTTAATCTTAATTGATTTTTTAACACTTCTTGGTAAATTTATAATCTCACATTATCATTTGTTATATTTATGGTCTAATTAAGATCTTATACAGAAGTAGGAAGTGGAGATTCCATGTTTTACCAGTTCATGTTGCCTTTACAAAAAGTGCTGAAATACTTTCTATTGATATTATAAATGTAAGATCTGTTTATAATGACCAGTTAGCTGCTAGCACTTTTCTATATATATATTGTACCCTGCCAATAGGAGAACAACCCCAAGACAATATATCAAGTCCCTACATTAGGCTATCCTATGGACTTATCTAGATATCATTTAAGACTCTTACCATTTTCTCCAATTATCTTTGGTCAATATTAACAATTGTGAGACTTTCCTATCTTATCAACAAGATTGCATACCCTTCCAAGCAGCTGGCTCAGGTTTGCTTCCTGGTCAACGCTTTGACATATATATATATATATTGTAACAATTTTTTATCAATCGCCATATATATATATCTATAATATATATATATATCCAATGGCATGAGAATACCTAGACACTCCTCCTTATTTAGTATCTACATACTCTCATGACTAACAATCATGATTAAATGATTATAATAAAACATTTATAATTATTAACTTTCAATTAACTAATGAAGAAATTATACTATCATGTTATTGTAATTAGCAATAATCATAATAATAATTTTATATTAAGGAGATCTCAGGATAATCATTGATTTTTAATTAGTTATTTAATCCACCTATAAAATATCAAGAGGGATTTTAATGAACTCTATAAGTAGTGTATCAATTAAGAGAAGACTTATAACCTGAATCTATAATCAAAATTGTACTCCAATTTTATATTTATGTTCCCTAATACTTACTCTTAAATTAATATTGTTATCTAAATTGTAATTAGATTTGATACTTTCAATAATAAATAATTCATACTTTAATTCCTTATAAATAAACTTACTTTAATAATATGCAATATCATCAAAGACTTATGTGATCAAGGCAGCTTATAAGTTAAAATCTCTTTTAAGAAATGTGTCCTTAATTGATTGCTATATTGTTCTAAACTGGATCACTAACTTATTTCCATCTAAAATCGTACACTTTGAGTCCATGTGATGTAGTGACAATGACTTTCTCAAAAGAACAAAAGAAATGCAACATTTAATACTCAAGTTTATTTTCAAAACAACAACTTTAATCATATTATGTATAAGATATTATATTTTAACCAACAGGTAATTTAAAATAACAACAGTAATAAAGTTATATACCAATATAATATAATAACACTATAAACAATTGAAACATTTCCATTCCCTTTTAGATATTCACAATATAAAAAAACTTTTCATGTAATAAGGTGCTGTTGTAATATTTATCTTTACATCCATTTATATCACAAATCAGGTGTTTCCCTTAGATCATCATTCTTCCCCTTCTTTTTACACTTATCAACCATTATAAGTTAGACATTGAATTAGAAAGATAAAATGGAACATAATAACTATTGTATTCATGTTTCATGACAATAATCTTATTATAATACAGTGAAGTGTCACTCTTTGTGTATTTTTAGATACCATGATATTCATCCTTTGATCTTTATTTATTTATTTATTTCTAAGGAGATATTACAATAATAATTATAAAATGATCAATTAGTTTTTTGATCTCAAACTCCATCTTCCTATAGTTTTAAATTCAACCTATATACTAAATTACAATCAATAAGAATTTTAGGTTGTATACTATTAAATCTGAACCCCTATATCTCCCTGCAATAATTTTCATCTATAATTTATGAGATTCAGCTAAATATTAATAGACCATCCTTTGATGTATTCTAAATAAACTACCTATCTCTGCTTTATCTAACAACTTTATTATTACTTTTATATTTCTAACTTATATATGTTTGATATGATTAACTAATTGTTTCTACAAATTATAAACTAAAATTATTTATAATTCCATATAACTATATTAAATTGTTCATAATAAAACATAAGATGAAATTTAAAATATCATCGTTTCTCGTTTTCAATATTGTATATTAAAACACCAACCTTTATCGTCTTCATAATATATATATATATATATATTGTAACCGGACCACCACACAACCCTTTATTACCTCGGTTGTAACAATTTCCTGATGAGCATGTTGCAGGAAGAAACTATCAATTGGCATTACCCAATGCAGATGTTAACCCCCCCTACAACAATATTTCCTGCTCATCAGAGGATGTAGCACCATAGAGGCTGGAAGCATCTAGACATTTATATGTTTGGTTTTCCAAATGGCGCCACTAGAGTTCCATCTCACTACAACCTGACTTACCTAGGTCTAGTTATGCCAGACGTAGCTCAGGAGGCATGAGATTCTCATGAACAAGTGCAATGAATGATGAGTGATGCAACAAAAACAAAAGAGAATTGAACAACTGGATAACTAAGATTTAATTTTTAGTAACAATAATTTTATTTAATAACAATTAATTTGCAATTTCTAATAAAGTTTATTCATATCCATGTGATGACTCATTTTCATTTCATTTATGAAAAGGTTGGAAGCAGTTTAGTTAATTACTTCACAGAGAGGGGTGCATTTATGTGCATAAGTTTCGTTATTTTCTTTCCACAAAATCAATATTCATGTAAGTATTAAGCATTTGCAATTTTATTCAATATGCAGGTAAGCATTTAGAGTCCATATAGTATTTCATTAGATTTATTAAATCCAGTAATGTGGTTTAAATTACTCCCACAAAATCAATATTCAGGTGAGCATTAAGCATTGGTCATTTTATATCAACATGCAGATGAGCATTTAGAGTCCATATAATATTTCATTAAATTTATCAAATCCAGTAATGTGATTTAAATTACTCCCACAAAATCAACATTCAGATAAGTATTAAACATTTGTAATTTGATTTCAATATGCAGGTAAGCATTTAGAGTCCATATAATATTTCATTAAATTTATTAAATCCAGTAATGTGGTTTAAATTACTCCCACAAAATCAACATTCAGGTAAGTATTAAGCATTTGTAATTTTACATTAATATGAAGATAAGCATTTTCATTTATGCTTTATCAAGAATAAACGATTTTCATACTTTTAGTATGATTTTAATCTCATTTATAATTTATCGATAATAAATGTATTTTCATGTAGCTATATTTATTAATAATTCTTTTTTTTATTTATACTAAAGACATTTTGTTTGTCTTTTAAAAAAACACATATAATTTCTAATATTTTCAAAAAATCATTACCTTTATTTATCCAGTTTGTTCCTTCAAAAAGGGGTCATTTTATTTAAGCTGAATGGCGTTAATCCCTTTCATGATGGTTATCCAGGCAAATCTTGAAAAATCATGGCTTAGAATGAAGAGATGAAGCTGTTTGTTTATTTTTCCATCGTTATAATTTCCTTAATAAAGCTTTCTTTTTCCATCATTAACAGAGGTTCTTTAATATCCTTTTAAAATTTAAATCTTTTTTTTTTTTTTCAAAATTCTTCTTTAACAGCTACTTGAAAAATATCTCTTTGGAAAAATATAACTATTTGATCTCCTTAAAATCTCTCAGGAAAAACTTTTTAAAACTCTTTCAAAGTCTCTTGTTTTAAAATCAAATCTAATCTGCCCTGAACTTGCAACTTGACTATTTATATCTGATTCTTGGACTGATTAAACAGCCTTTTCCCACTGTACCTAATTTGCATACTGCTCTCATTTAAGCCCGATTGCCTTTCTCTTCATAATGATTGGATAATCTACTTTTTAGTGGGATAGATAAGAAAGCATAAAGATTAAGCCATGTTTTTCAATTGATTAAGACTGCCTCAAGCTGATATAACACTTTATTTAAAAACATCATTCCAAAAATTAAAAATATAATCTTTTTTAATAACTGCCAGCTTTTATTTACATCATAATTTGAAACTATACTATCAATAATGATTTTCTTTTAACTATAAACTTTTTTACTTTATTTCTTTTTTTAATTTGATCAAATCATGCTAGTCTTTTTTAAATGGGAGGGGAGGATCTTTTGAATATATATATGCATGGAACAGTATACCTGTTTCAATATATATATTATAACGATCGAAATGAATGTGAAGATCGAATCTAACCGCAAAAACAATATCTGCAACTACCAGGGTGCCATCTAGGCATTTGAGCCTAGAAAAATTTATAGAGTAGGCCGATACACGCTGTTAAGATTCCACTTTATTTAAATATTCCGATCGTTAGCCCAAGTCACTAGCTCAGCGGAGACGCAGAGATAAAAATCTATATCTTAATTTATATCTTAAATATCAATAAATAAAAGCCACTGCCAGAAATTAACACATAAAAATATTTATTTACGCACATATAAAATAACATTTAAATTCGAGGAATAAGTTTAACCTTTAGATTTTTATATTAACTTGTAAATTTACATTTAAAAAGATTTCAATAAATTTAATTTTTATTTAGTGAGTCGAGTATGAATAGACTATATAGGTCTGCATTTGAAAAGAAAATATTCTTTCCCTTATTTAACCTTAGGCCAAAAGTTCGTAGCCAAAACGGCGCCAATCCATCTGATACATTTATGTATTCAATGTAGCATGAAAATACGACAACACAAAATACTGTACTGTCAGGAATGTCCATCTGAACAGTAAGTAGAATTAGAGAAGACATTGACTCTCCACCAACAGGAATGTTACATCTATTGGCAAGTAGAACAATAAACAAAAAACTCCATAGGAATGGACTACGGTCTTCTGCCGACTTACAAACCCATCCATAGGCAAACAGAAGGTGTGTGGCGTATATATGCAATCCTGCCCGAAGCGGATCTCATACTACATCTACAATTACACAAATATATCCAATCCATTGCACCAATTCAACTATGAAATGAATAACCTAAGATTACCCTCCCTTAATATAACTTTACAAAACTATATAGCCATTCACGCCCGACTTAAATTTAACATTTAAATACGTTCGCACAGATTATTTTTATAAATTTGCTTTTAAAATGTTGAGTATAGATCGGCTGCACAGATTCCACGGTCAAAAACATCCAAATTAAACACAATCGATCAAAATACAAAATCATCGATCACGTCAATTGCAAAGGGAATACACAAGGCTCCGTGGCATTCATCGTAAGATGCCCGCATTAACCTCATTGACCTATATATTCTAATCAAATGTGAAAACTTCAACATAATCAACCGCTAACGAACCTATGCAACGTCCATACCCAACCTTAAATTTCATCATTTAAAATTTAAACAACAAACAATTTATACAATAAGAGAAAAAAAAAAATGGAAATGATTTTTATCAATCGGAAAACATATAAAATTAAACATTATTAATTTGATTTAAAAAATTACAAAAGTCAGATAAGAGTCCGTTTTTAACATTTAAGTTGACTTGTTTATCAATTTATAAAACTTGACGAAAGTTCTTAATTGATTTTAATAATTGTTCATTTCATATAGCTTATGGTAGAAAAGTCCAGGTTCCTGTTTTTAATTCCCGCGACACCTCCATTGGAAGATAATGTTCTGGAGATGGCAATAGCTGGTTCAAGGTATCACAGTCTTTTCCTTTTTCTTTTTTTAAATAGAGAGTGTGGTATGTGCGTCCTACCACAACTCTCAAACACACAACGCTGGAATTATCAGAAAAAACTGTATTTCCCTTTTTATATTATCCACACGGATTCAATCAACAAAATGTCACTAATCCATCACTTTCGTTAGGGTCCGAGCCAAGGCTTAGTGCTTCCATTGGTCAAGCTAATTTCTCTTTATTTTCTTATCTATCTTTCATCAGATCATTTTAATTATACAAGAGCCCAAGGGCCAGTTTGGTTTTCGATAATTCATAAACAATCATTTCCATTTACAGATTACATTAATTAATACCTGTTTTTATTTTTAAATCTTGTACTTTTTTTTTTATAAAAAAGTACGTTCAAATACTTATTTGTTTGTTTTTTTTCAAAAAAAATATTTTTAAAGTTTGGCATCTGTGCGAATATATACGTTTAACAAACATTTTAATTTTAGCGTTTAGTTTTTTTTTCTTTTTAATACTTATTTTTATATGCGAACTTAAAAGTTTTTATTTCAATTTAATGTAACGACATATTTATATATCGTTACAATATATATATTGTTAACTACTTTTAGAACACATTTCATTAAATCATATCTACTGATTTTAATTATATAACAATATTTGATAAAAACATAATAAAATAAATAATGACACAGATAACCAAATTAAATAAATTATTAATTCCACTATATATTGATCTATCCCCTCCCCATTGTAATAACAAGTATATTTAAAGTATAGAATTAATATATATAAATATGATGTTGCAAGTTTTTTTTTCTCTTTAAATGTAAGTTCCTAAACAAACCAGACAAAAAAAAGTTTATCTTCTACTGGCAATACAATCGTTCCACAGGATTCAGACTGGTTGCACATCAATATTATTATCACTTTCATTTCAAATACCTCACTAGTTACATGTTACTATTACAATAATTTTTGCTCCATTTGTTCTCATTCAAAGATTATTACAATTATCAAAATTTACACAATGTCAGGTTATTGATAATGTTGCATTTTTTTAATTTTCCTTTAGTAATTAAAGATTATCTGAAACTTGTCTTATACATTTGATTTAAATACTCCTTGCTCTAGTAATAAACGATTCAGCATTCAAATGATTCCTTACTTATTTTTGGTTAATATTATTATTAAGAAAAAACATTTTCCATTTTCATTTTAACAGTAGAATAATATTATCTTCCACATACATTTATATTTCATAATGCAGCAAGATTTATTTCATCTGCTATTCAACAATTTATTCTCCATGCATATTTATTCTTTATTACTGTATATATTTTCTGGTATAGTTTTACTCTCTTACATTTATCGTATTTTTTTTTTCAGATGATAGATAATGTTTTCATTCATACTAACAGACTACTGTTACTCAATACACTATAAATATAATCATCCTTTAACCTATATAACACTCAATATAATTTTTTTTAATAGAAATAATAAACACCTCCATACTTCCCCATTCTTTTTAAATTCATATAAATAAAGATACAATAAAAGACAAATGACCCCCAAGATGCATTTCGTGCTGAACCAGCACTCATCAGTTGGCCCAGGTCACTATCTCTCATATATATCTTTATTATATGCAAAGTATTTATCTAGAGTAAATTGTTACTTTTTCATTTACCATTGTAATTAAAATTAGTATTGCTTAGTTTTAATCATTTCTTCAATTAAAATTTTATTCAAACATGCTTTAAGATTTACCTTTGAATACGATATATACTTTTCCATTCACACCTAGTTCTGTTATTATCTATTACTACTTTAGTTCTAGATAATTTTAAAAATGCCTACTTATCTCTGTCAGAAATAATTTGCCTTTTATTTATCACTGGATGACAACTTGATCTTCTGTAATTATTTTGACTCAAATGACACATGAATACTCCAACTAGTTTAGCAATTAAATCCAGTGTAAATATAGTACTCCCAAGGTTTTCTTTTAGTGAGTTTCTTCCTTGGTCACAATTTAGGATATATATACAATTTTTCTCTTCATTTTATATTATTTTCTCCATATAACAATTTCAAGAAATTTTCCAAGAACCATTAATTGTTGAGTTGCCTGTAGAGATCAATTTAATTTATTCTTGCATTTTAATGAAGTTTTATTACCTATAACATTTAAATTATTACATAGACAAAAGTCACTACTTCTTCCCTTCTTCAAAATAATAATAATATTTAAGCAATTTTTTGAAAACTTTTAGAATAACAAAAAGAAAAAAACAAGCTCCTTGTTTCCAATCTGTGATTTTTTTTCCTCCAATTTAATATTCCCTCAATTTTTCTTAACAATTGTCTGCAGGTTGTTTATTGGTTAATTTTTCCACTTCTTTGATTCTATATTTAATGAGTTGTTAGTATTTGATCTATATTTAAAACAACTATTTTCAGTTTTAAAATATTTCTCAATAAAAATAATACCTTTTAGAAACTGAATAAAATACAATTTACTTTATATTGATTTAGATCATTTTAATTTTATGTTTATATGAATAAGCATCTATATGACTTTTATGATGTTTAATCATGAAATTTGTAAAATGAATCTTAGTTATTTATTTTTAAACATAATTTAAAATTTAACCAGAAATAAAAATTGCTTTTATTATTTTAAATGTGCACAGACAACAATTTTCTATCTATATAATGCAAATTTGTTTAAAAGATTAGATTTGAACTTTTCTATAATTTTAAATGCTATCAAATGTTTACTTATTTGTAACTATAATAAATTTATAGTTTATTATTTTATCTTTTACGTTCATTTGTAACCAACTATCAAACCTTATGATAACTAAAATGACAATTACTTTTCGTAGCTTAATAAGTACCTATCTTTTTGATTTAATAAAATTTAAAATTATACATCTCAACATTTTATTCCCAATTTGTTTTGTGATGGGATGTACCAATAAAAAGGGCTTATTTTTTTGGTTAAGCAAATGTAATAACCACTATCATTGTTTAAATAGCATATAATATAATCAAAATTAGATCCAAGTCTCTAATATTAATGCTTAAGAAAAAATATAATGTTATAAAGGATTTACAAATGTTTTCCTGAGCATATTTTCCAATCAACACTTATATAAAAATATGTGCATTTGTATTTTATTGTTATAATTATATGGAAAAATGCCATCGAATTATACAGTCAAATAATGATTAAAATTACCCCCAAATCCAAAATTCAATCAAACTAGTCAAGAAAAAACTAAATTAAAACACAACCAAAGGTTTCACTCCTACAAGCAGACTTCTCAAGTGTAAAGAATAAACTACATCGTGTATTTATTAGACATTACCCACAAATCCATTTACTACCCATCCACCCTTAATATTAAAAAAACTCATATTAAAGTTAATTGCTTCAGAATAATAAATTTTCAATAATAAAGATTTAAAGTTGTAAATATTAATTCTTATTAAGTGTGATGTCAGCACATACTACTTAGATAAGGCTATAACCTCAGTACATGAGCCTTGAGTGCTTAATTTTAACAAGAGAGACCATCTCTCCAAATCTTAACACAAGATTCGACTTTATAAAGATAAGAGGGACCCTCTTATCTCTCAACCTATTTTTTTAATTATATAGGCAAATCTAAAGCACTTTGATTTGGGAGCATGAAGCTAATAAATTCTTCACTGATTAAGTCCACTATTTCTGTTAAACATTAACATTCACTAAATCTTTTGATTTACAATGAGTCAATATTCAGATATCAAATTTAGAAATATTTTGAATCAATTTAAAGTTATAATAAGAATTAATATTTATAACTTTAAATTGATTCAAAATATTTCTAAATTTAATATCTGAATATTGACTCGTAAATCGAAAGATTTCGTGAATGTTAATGTTTAATAGAAATAGTGGACTTAATCAGTGAAGAATTTATTAGCTTCATGCTCCCAAATAAAAATGCTTTAGATTTGCCTATATAATTAAAAAAATAGGTTGAGAGATAAGAGGGTCCCTCTTATCTTTATAAAGTCGAATCTTGTGTTAAGATTTGGAGAAGTGGTCTCTTGTTAAAATTAAGCACTCAAGGCTCATGTACTGAGGTTATAGCCTTAATAATAAAAATTCTTTAATTCACCTTTTTATTTCATTTCTCTCAAAGAAGATAACCTTAGCTTCATCAAAATCAATAGTGTGGCCTGTATCTTATTCATGGACATGTAAAGATGAACTAAAATATTTATTTATAACCCTACTTTTATTCTTTCATTTAAACTCATATTACTCTGACTTATGTAAACCTTCTTACAAAAACAAGAGATAAAATATACTACACTAGGAATAGTCAGTCCTCCTATCAAAAATTCCTTTGTATTATTTAATAAATTATTCAAAGTAATACCTCTTTTCCAAGCAATTTTCTTATTTCCAAACAAATTGCTATTCTTATATACAATTTTATAAGAAGACAATTTAAATGGCAAAGAAATAAAATCTTTTTTTTTTTTATTCTTTACATCCTTACAAATATTACTATTAAATAAAATACTTTCAACAAATTTATCAGAGTAGCCAACACTCAAATACTCTTTATAGAATTGACCTTTCTGAAACAAAGCTACCCCACTAGAATTATTTAATTTATTATTCCTATAACAATAATTTCTTAAAACAGCTACTTTATGACATACAGAATGATATCTATCAGGTTTAATTATAGACATTAATTCTTTACTTTTAACAAAATGACTGCATACTAAACAATTAGTCTTTACATTTCTAATCACCAAAAGATCTAAAAATGTTAACTTAACAAAATCTAATCCCCCTCCTTCTAACACATATCTTATAAAAGGATCAAAACAATTAAACTCACAAATTCCTTCAACTACAAACAAATAATCATCCACATATCTAACAAATAACTTTAAATATAAACAATTCTTTTTAATAATAATTTCGTCTTCCAAATAATTAATATAAACTGAACAAACTAAAGGAGAAATAATACAATCTATTATCCACCTTTCCTTAATTTTATAAAAAATTACCTTTATAAGTAAAATACATAGAATCCTCCAATAATAAAAGCAAATCTTTAATAACTTTAATTTTATTTTTTGATAAAAAAAACTTGCTTAATCAACACAGACATAAGAACATCAATTAATTATTAAAAGAAAAATAATAAATTTCAATTCAAGTATACAGTCATAAACTTCGTAGCTTGGTGAAATGCTGAATTTTAACTAAAATCAATGGAATATGTTTATGGATTACAGTCTATTGCTTGGTCATATATAACATAAATGATCTGAACTATATGTAGCAAAATGGATTAAATATCTATAAACTAACAGATTAATAAAATACTTCTAATGAAAGAAGTGATGAATGTCAATCATTTCAATATAAAGTTATAGCATTTTTCAAACAAATTAAATTGCTTCTCCGTATAATAAACTACGATTTACCTCTAGTGCTTGAAGAAATGGATTATGGATTATAAATGCCAAATATTTTAATATTGTTAATAGATTAATAAATGCAAAATATTAAATATTATAAAAGTCAAATTTATCAGCAAGTTCTAAAATGGATTAATGTGTTAAAATATAACCAACATTGGATTAACAAATGTGTTTAAGTGAATTTTATTAATTTTCATATAAAGTTCCAATAAAGATTAAATTACATAATTGTGCTTAATATAATCTTAGATCCTTTTATTAGAGTGTTTCTGTAAATTCCCCAAAATATTGAAATATTATTAAAGTGTAAATATTTCCATGGGATAAATTTTAATCATTTATAATCTGTTGGAGTATAAACTGATGGATTACTTAGTAAACTTTATTATTTCTTCTTATTTAATAAGAGTTATTATTCTTCATTTAATAAACTAATATTCAAGTTCTGTAGGTATTATTATTATATAAATGTACAGGAAATAATTTTATAAATTTTATTATTTATAATATTGGGTATGATTAAATATATAATTTACATTGGGACTAGGTTGTATTAATGTAATTAAACATATATAAAATTTGTTATATTGAATTTATTATATGTTTTATTGGTCCTTAAGTTTCAACAGCAAATATGTAAGGAGTTCTTAGTTAGATAATTAGGTCTATAAGAAATAGTTTGTGTATTCATTTTTAAAAATGCCAAAGCATGCAACAAGACATCCTAATGATGTGAAATATTTACTCCTAATGAATTATAAAGCCTTTAAATAATATAGAAGCCTACAAATAAATCTGGTAAAGAATATTACGGTATAATAAATAAGCCATATATTTAAATATTATTTAGGAGTGCTAAGTAAAAAATTTCACTTGTTTTTAAAAGAATGAAAGACTTATCCAGTGTTACTAAGCAAGGTTGATTAACTATTGGGAATAAACTAATTAAGGACAGCACAAAACATTTATTATCATTATTATTAATACCCTCCAGTATTTAAATTGAGGATTTGTTTAAATAATACGCAACCTATTCCAATGGAGTGTAAATGTCTTTGCAATGCTGCATGATTACACACTTTCATATCCCAACTTAGATTAGACTGCTTTAGTCAAAAAACTAGACTTTTTTCATGAAAAATTAAAAATACCCCATGTGAAACATCTTTCATTTCCTCAATTCTATTTCTTAATCACCAATATAACTCAGGAATCCTTAATAGAATATCTAATCATTAAAAAAATCCAAAGCCTTCTTAGCACAGTTACATTCAATGGACACTTGGCTATAGAATAAAAAAAATTGCATCTATTATAAAAGATACTCAGTTATGGGGGAAAATATGTTGCCACACTTTTTTTCCAATCTAAATATAAATTACAAGCCAATAATAAAAACTCTACTCTTAGTCCTTTTTTTTTTTTGCTATCAAAAAATGAAATAGTCTAAAATTAAACTCCACATCTGATAGTACATATCCTGCCTGATTCTTGTGTAATTCCAAAATTTATACTTACATTAATCACTTTACTATTCCCATAATATATCATCTACTTAATAAGCTCTCCACCTAAATTTATAAAATTGATCAATTGTTCCCTATCTCAATAATAGTTTTATTAAAAAATCATTGGTCCTTGCCCTCTTGACAATTTAAAACCCATTTAAAAAACACCAATCCATATCAAAACAATAAAAACGCCCATAAAGAATAAAATTCAGATTACTCTTCTTAAATCAATATCGCAATATCAATTTTCTAAGAAAGGTTCTATTATTATGGCAGTCATGTCCTTCAGACTCATCACGAACCAAATGAGATTTTCTAGAAGGGCTAGCCCTGCTGCAATGCAGTTAGATATCTCTTCAGCCTTTGATTCAGTTCTTCTAGATAAACTGCTACATCTTTAAAAATGCTCAATACTCATATCCTATTTTTATATATTATTACCAATTTGCTCACAAATGGAGAAATTTTGTTATGCTCAATAGAAAAAGATCACTTGGTTTTTATCTTCACAACTCTATAACTCTGGGTTCACCAGTCTGTGCACTTCTCTTCTTAGCCTATATTAATCTCTTCTGAAATTTTTTAAAAAATGTCAGAAATTTATATTAAATCTATTAAACAAATAATCAATCATTTATGCTATATGGATGATCTTGCCACTCTCTTGCTTTAAAAAAAACAAAAACACATTCTTTAATTGATCTCCATTCTTGAAGATTACTCTAAAGATTACTCCTTGACTTTCAACAAAGACAAATCATTGGAACATCTTGACAGAAATTGAATTATTTCTTCATTTATTGCATCACTTTTCAAATTTCTTTGGTTTTTCCATCCATCTAATCAGAAATTCTATGAGGACTGCAATACAAAACAATCTACTATCAACTGAACTATGGCTAACTCACTATCAAAAACATATCTTTCTATCCATGCTAATATATCCTTAAGCCTTCTCACATTTCCTAAAACTTCTTAATACATGCCAATTACTAAATACACTATTTCCTTCACTAAAAAAATCAAATCTCTATATACAAAGTTAATCTGGGGAAGGAAGCTGTAGCAATCAGTATCAGATCAATGCAGAAAAATGCTGATTTAATGGTCTCTCATTTCATTGCATTTCTATTTTTTATTTCCAAAAGACAATAAAGGAAATCAAGATTTATCACCACATAATCTGATTTCCAAACTTTCATCACAATCACACATTTGATACATTATCTTCATTCAAGGATAAATTTATTTCTAATTTACTCAGTTCTGTAACATATCACACAACCCCTATGCTTACTCTTTTTCATAATAAAATTAAATGATGGCAAGCTTATGAAACTGCACACAAAGCAGATCATTCAGATGCTTCCCAATCAATCCTTATCATTATTAATAGACAAATAATTAAAGTTTGCACATTGGTATTTGAAACCAAAATATCTGAACTTCTTCATTAAAAATAATCTCAAGGCCTTACCTACAAATGCTTTCATTACAGCAAAAATAGTATATTCTAACAGCAATGCTTATTATATCTATTGCTTCTTATGTCATAGTGAAGAAAAGACTCTAGAACACTTTCTTTTAGCATGTTAGACATTAAGTACCTACCAGAATCTTATATCAATAATCACTAAATCCCCAATTTCCTCTTTTACTACATTGATCGATAATATAGGTAGAGATCTTTTCCATAAGATCTAGATCACAGCTTTCTTCATTTTACTGTTTGGTTTCTCAGATGTCATTTCTGTTTTAATCCGACATCTCAAAAAATTGCTTCTCTATTTTACAATAAATTGAAAAAAAATCAAAGTTAAAAATCAAGCTCTAATATCCCCGATATTTATGTAGCAACTTGGAGTTTAGTCTCACTTCCCGCAAAGCTGTAACTGTTATTATCCTCTAAAATTGATTTAATGTTAATGCATTACTATTTAAAGGATTGTTTTTACTGATATATATAAAAGACATATTTTGCGGGTTCATCCGTGTTAAAAATTTAAATATTGATATACCGACGTTTTGACTTGATCACACAAGTCATCCACTGGGTGATATATATATATATATTAGATCATGTTTACAACTTAAGTACAAAATGGTTAACCATAAAATAATTATGTATTATAGACCTGTACTAATTATGTTTTTGCATTTTATAAGTCTTTAAAAAAACTAATTTCTGTATTTTGTTATCAATTCTTTAAATCATATGTGTAATAGAAAACTAATGTAATAATCAATAACTACAATAAATTTAATGTTCAATAAGAAAAGGAAGAAGAGAAAAAGAAGGAAGAAAAGAAAAAGAATGAAGAAGAGAAGAAAAAATGATAAAAAGTAGAAAAGAAAAAATGAGAAAAAGGATGAAAAAATAAAGAGAAGAGAATGAAAAAGATGAGGAGGAAGAGAAAAGAGATGAGAAGAAAAGAAGAGGCAGTAAGAGGAGGGGAAGAAGCAAGAGATGAGGAGGAAGAGAAGAAAATGTAGTAGTAGGTCCACAGATGATGCTTGTTTGGCTAAGTTTCCTGTGCATTTGTTAACTATACAAAGACTTTTAATTGAAAAGGTTTTGAATTTTTCAGCTGAATCTGTTTTGGTTTGAACTGGAGACTCTCCTCTTTCTGGTTAACTCTAAAGTTATCTAATTAACTTAATAACTATAGATATTCATCTTGGAAGATTCTTTACTTTCACTATCAAATGATGAGGAAGTATCTACATTATCTTCTTATTCTGTAGTT